>VYXB01002528.1:201049-255902 GCA_013397135.1 Pachyramphus minor
CCCCGTGGCGGTACGGGCCGTGCGGAGCCACCCTGCCCCTGCCGCATCTACAGGGATTGGCTGGTTCAGCTTCACGCGTGTTCACAGTAGCCTTTCACAGGCTTGGAAGTAGCGGTTTGAGCTCATTTACAAACACTGCTTTCCCCACTTGATATCATCTGAAATTAACACAGCTTTCTAGGAACTTTGTTGTTTGTGCCTTGATATAATTTCATCAACGTGCTGCAGTCAAGCATCTTGTGTCAGATGAAGAAGGGAAACGTGGGTCAGTGCACAAGATGTTAATTTGTGGTTTAACCAAAAAACAACATGGAAAACTTCAGTATAGGCAGCGCACTAAAACTGTAGGCACAAGGCGCCATGCTGAATAAACTGACTAAATGCTCCTTAGTCTCAGGGTATAGGTACATTTTGCCATTGCAGATAGGAATATCAAAGGCCCCCCCGGTCCTTTGATCCAGTCTCAAACATCCAGTATGTGCGTGTCCTGTTTATTAATGATTGTCTGCTGGGAAAGATAATCCTGATGATCACGTGTTGGAGAAATTCATCATATGATACGTTACTTCCCCACGTCATGCCCTGCTGTGCTAGGGTTATGCTCCCTGTTCAGGTCTTTTGCTCCAGCACTTCCACTTTAGGGGAAAACATCTTCATAAGCAAACAAATGGGCACCGTAGTACAAAGGCCAGCTCTGACACCAAGAAGTTGTCCAGCTGTCCAGGTACTTGGAACTGCAAACTCACCATTGCCTCGTGGTTTGTGGCTCCCTCGGCCACTCACATGGAGAGGAAGGAAGGATCCTTCTCAAGCCGAGTGGGCCCTCTGCTGGATTTACAGGAAGGGAATCAGCTGGGAAAAGCATTTACCATCTGTAATGGGCACACAGCCCTCCCACCCAAAGGGGTTCTTTCCTAGCAGAGACATTGCCAGATGTTTCAGTGCATGTGTGAGTCATCCTTCATGACTATAGCAGGGATGAGACTCCCTAAGACTTGAAGGCTTAATTTTTATGGAAGTATTAGTGTTAATTGTAAATAAACATTGTTATTTTCTGTGTGTATGGATGAGCACACACATTTATATATCTACACATATGTATATGTCTGTGTATAGACACAATGCTAGAGCGCTCTGCTGTAAGCAGTACTTCATCCCTTCATCTTTGAGTCCTTGTCTGAATGCAGTAACATGCTCTGCTTGCTAAACGGTGCTTGGTTTACTGTAAATAATCTTGTTAAAGATTCAATATACTCCAATATAAAAATCTCATGGGATTTCATATGCAATTGTTCATATTGCTTCCTCACTTAAGAAAAATCGTCACAGCTCCTATAAACTATTATTAGTTTGGGTGATGTGCACATATGGCTTTCTCAGCTTCCCGACTCCTTTACGAATACGGTAAAGCACGTGGGAACATACTAGTGAAACTTGAAAATGCTGAACTGTTTCAGGTAGGAATCTAGTACTTACTGTTTTCTCTGCTTTGATTCTATTATGGTGCTTTACCTCTCATAGGAAAATTTTTAGCCAATGGTATAGTTTAAGTAGACTATCCAAAATCCTTTGTCAGTGAATACATTTTAATTTTTTTTTATGCTGTAGCTTCCAAAATTTATAGATAGTTGCTGTGAAAGATAATATGCTGTGGTTCCTAGCATTTATTAGATCGTGATCTCCTAAATATTTTTTCTGAATTTTAGTGATCTAGATTTGTGCCTAGGTCTTTCAGTGAAAGGAAACGTATTTTTGCTTCGTATTTATTCTTCATAATTAAGATACAAGCTAAAGTGTAGATCAGCTTCCAAATTTTGAACTACTTTGAGTGTGGTACATCTTGTGTCCTTCTATTCTTATACTGTTTGCATCAACAGTGATTGCTGCTGCTTCACTATGCTCATCATCTTTAAACTAACATAATTAGCTTTGCAGTTGCCATTCAATGGCTTTTCAACTCATAGTGTGCGGATCAAAGGACAGAGTGGACAGGATATAGAGGGCAATCAGCATCAAGCAGCTGAACTACTTAAAATTTCATCTCTGTAGTCTCCTTGACAGACCATCTTCAAAATCTTTTTTTGTTTAGGATTCTTTGTTTACAGGCTTGTGCTTTTACAATATTTTATACTAATTTTGTTTTTCAGGAAAAAAAAAGTTCACTGTTAATAGCCTTGCTGGATGCTATTAATTAATATTCTGAGAAATCAAGTTGCATTTTAGGCATCTGCATCTTTGGCATTTGCTTACACTGTGGGATTGTATTTTGTGAAGGGCTGATGCAGTATAGAATTATAGGTAACCCTGTTTGTTCCGAGATGTGTCGTTTGAGACATGTGACTTAGGCTAATTTTATTTCCCAGGTTGCCAGTGGAGGAATTTAGAGTCTATAAAATTTGGTCTCGTGCTTTTAGACATTACCAGTTGCTGAACCTATTGATTATGAAGTTTTAAGGAAAAGTATTAATGTTTGCCCAATTCTTATGCTCTCTTGAGGTTCTGCAGTCTCCCTCTCTAACACAGATATATGTTTATGTATAGGTGTGTGGTAGAGGAGAGGGAATTTTAAAGCCTTATGCCTATCTGTAAGAACTTTTCATCCTTAAACAATCAGGATTTGTTTCATTGCCTTTTTGGGTCATGAACCTCTTCCTGTTTTTCCAATTTACTTTGTCTGAATGACTGTGTTTATTTCCAGTTTTCTTTTTTGTCACCCTGATAAGTACAGGACTGGAGTACAAGAGAAATATCTCTCCCTTTCTGCTTTTATTTTCTTGCAGCATTGAACAGTAAGTGAGCAGAGGCATGTGTCTTACAGGTCACATTCCTTCAACCTTTTTGCAGTTTTCTCAGAGATGCAAATATTTTGGGTGATGTTCCCAACACAACACTCTTGATGATGATTCTTTTTGTATTGTTTCTCTGAGCTGCTCTGGGCGGTTTTTCGCCCCTCAGAATAGTTGCATTTGAATAATTATGCTGCCTATTATAACACCTAGATGGTGCTGTGATAATTAATACTGGTTGGACTGCGGATATTGAGGAGCTGGTAGAGGTTTCTGCTGCTGTACCTTGAATACAGCTATGGAATGTGGTGTTCTCTCTGTGCAGAAAGAAAATTTGTTTCATAGATGTTAAAATGTTACCAGGTCTCTGTGCCACGCAGAAATAAAGGCCTAGTCTTTGGCAATACAGATGTAGAAAAGAAACAAAACTCTGATGAACCAAAGAAAAAAAGTTGTAGGGGTGGGGAGATAATATTCTGAATGAAAACTAGGATAGGATAAATGTAAACAAAAATTGTATCTCCACAGACAAATAGTTTTACTGTGGTAAAAGGGTTCCCCCCCCTTCCTCTACTGCATCCTGTTCCTGTTTCTGTCACAATGTTGGTCTTATAGTTTTACCTCTAACTGAGGAGGACTGGGCATGATTCCAGGGTTAGCTATAGTCAGGCTTTTTTAACTCTCTCACTCCTTTCTCTCAATTAAAGTGTACATACATCCTTAGAGTTAAACTCTGTATAAAGTGGTTGCCCTTTAGGATTAGTATTATTGCAAAGACAGCCTTATTTATCACTTTTACTTGGTTAGTGTTCCTCATAAGAGAGATGCTCCAGTCTCTTAATCATCTTTGTAGCCCTTTAACTTGGTTAGTGTTTTCTGACTCACATGCTGAATGCATGGAACATTATTGAGAAACTTTTCCATGAAAGAGACAAATTCCTTAATAATAAAGAGAGTTATCTTATCTAAAGTAAAGATTCTTATGTATTTTGAACGGAGAGAATGTTGAACACATTCTCAGTCCAGTGATTTCTGACTAACTTTTTTTTGTAATTACAAGAATGTAGGTGTATGCACGATTCTCTTAATTTTTTTCTTTGTATGAATACAAAATAAAATAACCAGTCATGCTGCTTTCTTTTTTTTTTCTTTTCCCTCTTTTGGGGTATTGTGAATTTTAGATATTCCAAATCTTTATATGTGATGGAAGCAGACTGTTTTAAAGCAGCTGCTTAGCAACATTGCTTTGCTGTTTCACAATCAGCCAGCTCTTCCCACACACTGTAGTGAAATGTACGTCATTTCACAGTGACTTGTATTCCAGCTTTTCTTTTGACTTAGTCTTAGATCTCAAAGAAAATGAAATAATAAGAGTTGGAAAGAAGAACAGGAACCTTTGGTGTCTTAACTTTTTTATAATAGGATGATTCATGCCTTAATATCCTTCTGCAATAACCATGTTCTAAAAGTTCTGGCAAAGAAAACCTGGGTGAAGCCCAAGAGCTAATTCAAACCACTTGAGGAAACTCCCCTGAAGATCCCCCTCAGTAAGGTCCCAGCATTTGATGGATAGGTGCTGTAAGAATTTGTGCATGGTCATATTCCCACTCACACCTCCACTGCCCAAACTTTTAAGAATTTTCAGTAGCAGAAGAGGTTGCATTTGGTACAATGAGTGCTGGCTGGAGGAGAAAACCAGTGAAAGCAGAATTGATTAAGCTGTCTGTATACATGAACAGAGAAAAGGGAATCGGAGAAAGTAAATACAGGAATCCTAATTTCAATTTTGAGATTGAAGTGACCAAACCATTCTGTTTATTGGCAACTACTGAGCGCTTTTGCTGTATTTAGCCTCTTAATGCAGACTACAAAGCCTGTCTGTTACAAAGTTAATGTCAGTGAAGCACAGATAAGGTCATAAGATCCTTTATGCTTTTTGTATTCTGTTGAGGGATGTAAAATAGATTAAGAAATATTTTTTCAGTGGGACTAAAACTGACCGTTCTAATACTAAGTTTTGACTTTTTTTTTCAGTCATGTAACAGTGTAATAAAACAATCTTAGAAACTTTTTCCAATCTATGCATTTCATTAGAAACTTTTAAATTTAAAGCCAAGATTTTAAAGTGATGTACTGGTCTGAATTGTTTATTATTCATACGGTACTCAAAATATTCAATATCAAAAGTATTACTCAAAATAATAATTGAATAATAAATCATTGTAAATCTAAGTTAAGGAGAAACAACATATAAATAACTACAAATCATGTTTTTTCTTGTGGATTAACTTGTACTGGGAGCAAACCAGTACAGCAAGCAAGAGGCTGGCATACAGTTTGAAAGTTGAGGACAGTCAGTGCTTTAAGTTCAGGCTTTTAACAGGCAATGACAGAGAAGTATATGACAAAATTAACCTAACTGGACTATGGAGGATGTGCTGCTTTAGTAGTGTTCTGCATACAGAGAAGAAACTTCTTATCATACTTTTAGGAACAGACCAAGTTTGTACTGCATTTTCTGTTATGTACTTTGTTATCTAGGCATTAGCGTGTTCTCAGACCTGCTAGGTAAAGTTATCAAATTATATTCTTACAAGAAGAGGAAATAGTATAAGAAAAAACTTGACTCTTTTAATGTTGTCACTGCAAGTGAAACTAAAGTGGAATGAGTATATTTTAAAAGAATGAAAACATGGGGTTCTGCAATGTGACAAGTAGAGTATTTATTTTTCTGTGTGTGTGCCTGTGAAAAAGCAATTTTGGTACAAAGCTTCATATCCAAATTGGTAGAAGTGATTTATCCAAGTAAAATATCCTTTCAGAAGAGATAAAGATAACATTGTGTTGTCACATTATTCCACTATTCTGTTTGATAAAGTAAAATGGGATGTTACCTGTGAATCATCAACTTTGGGAATAGGCATTAATTTGCTTTGTTGTGACAAATGATACTGATGTGAGAGAGGTCTCAAGAATACCAAGTACTTTTAAGCTGTTAGTCACTGAAACTTAATAGTGGTGGGGAAAGCTAGTGATTGTAAAGTAGGTATGTGACTTGTCAAAAATTTAACTTTAATGCTTCTTTCAATTAATCAGTGTAAAAGACTCAGAGAACTAATAAAATAAGTTCTGGTTATATTACTATTGAAAAAACTAATTACTTTCTACCAATAGCTGAGTATGCTTAGGGTTAGAAATAGTATTTAGAGTTCCTGAAGTACTTGGTATACTGAGGTCACATTTTGCTTCTCAAATTGTTTAGCCAAAAAAGGCAATAGTAAAGCTTTAGAGATGTGGTACTTCCTCCCTGACTTACTTGTTCGGTATTATTAAAACACACTGAAATATTAAATTAAACTCATATTAAGTTACATGGATGTTAGTATTTGCTTTTTACTTCAGTGAGTCCCAGTATATATCTAGAAGATGATAAGGTGCTTGCTGTTATGGTTGCCTTTGCTAAATCCTCCTCTTTCCTTATGACATGTAATCTTTTGTTGTCATTTGGAAATCTTACTTGTCTTCAATCATGTATTTTGCAGTGCCAGGATGTTTAGATGTTGATATAGGGGTGCTGTATCTGGCATAAGGCTTTGTGATGTTCTCTTAGCTTATGTAGAAAGGCTGAGTAGGACCAGGGTGTTAATGAGGCTTTTTGCAATGTGCTAATTAAATTTTATAAATGAATGTTGAATAGATCCAGTGGAACCGGTTTTTGAAGTAAAATACAAACACTACGCACTCAGACTTCCTCCATAAACAAATGATTGTGATTCATCCTGTAGTGTTTCATGAACTGAATGTTTCCTGGTTAGTTGTCTGTTCAACGAGCATGGGTTGGCTTGCAGAATCTCAATTTCAGATATATATAACAGGCACTAAAATGATATCGAAAATAATTTTCTATTTTTGTTTCTTCTTTGAAGATTCTTTGTAAGGTGATGCTGAGATTCTCAAGAGTGAACAATTTGTTAAACACAAGGGTGGAGTTGATAAAACTGTAGCAGCAGAGGCAGAAATGCGTATTTTCATATTTGATACCTGTGTTTCCTATTTGATGGCAATCAACAAATATTTACATACTGCAGAAGTAAATTATTTATTGTGGTAGCTGTTGCTGTTTCTTGCTTTGACAGAAACGAGGCAACTCTCTGCATCAGAATTCCCTCACAGACTCTATACCCAAGTGTGGAGTGTTGCATATGCAGCTTCTGCTGCAGCTGCCATTTTGTCATCTCAGAAGGAGTGTATTCAGACCTCCTTCTCCTTTTTTGTTCCTGCATGTTACACTTTACAGTATTAACTGAAAGTTGGAAAGGAGAATTTCCATTCGTTATTTGTTTTTCAGTGTCAGTGTTTCAACAGTTTTTCGTTTGAGCTGCATATGTGTTGTAAGATTTTTCCCCAGGACCTGTGTCATAGAGAACATACAAGAACTTGTGTGTATCATACTTTGTTTCATAGGAAGAGGTCAGAGGGCCCCATGTATGGCAGTCAATGTTGTGACAGGTATTTCGCAAACCAAAGTCAAGCCAGGGAAGGGGTATTCTGGATTTGAGGAAGATGAATGTGCTACCTGTCTCCCACTGAAAGTATCCATTTCTCTACTGTAGAGCTGGGACACTGAATAGTCTGGAGAGCTGTCTGCCACTAATGTTGACCAGAAAAGGTCACATAGACCATGAGGGAGCAGATCCTATTGACACATCAGCACTGTGAGGAAGAGAGCTGAAGTTCTGCATTCATCCAGTGTGATATGGCAGGCCCGGTGGTCTAGGAACACTTTCTGCATTTCATTAAACGCTATATATGAATTTGATACTCTTAACAGGCAGTATAACAGCTGGATGAGCTCTCTTGCATAGTAATAGTATTGTTTTAAAGTAAGCACCAGATGTAGGGGCTTATTGCCCACAGGCACTGATCTGTACAGCTGCTAATATCAGCTTTCTGCTCTCTTGTTCTGTCTGTAGCACGATTTTTCCTCTTGCTTCCTCAGATGTTATCCACCTCAGCAAACTGGCGCCTGTGCACTCTCAGGGTGTCCTGTGGTGCTGATGGTCCCAGTTAAGCTACAGTTAGATTTGCCATCTTCCCTTCCCATGATATCTGGGTTTACTTTCTGTGCTTTGTCATATCCATAGAAATCTTCCATGAGCTGATCAGAAAAATCAGTCACTGCTTCTGGGATATTCATAACAAATCTGCGAGTTGTTGGATGACCTTGAGTTTAGCAGGATCGGTGCTCATTAGAGGTTTCAAAGTAAAATGCTGACAAGCTGGAGATGCTGCATTGCACCTGTTGCGTCTCTATCCCTTCCTCAGTGTAAAGTCTGCGTCTGTTTAGGAGGTCAGATTCTGGAGAATTTAGCTGTGAGTGCCTTGGAACTGTGAATTGTCCTCCTGTTGTATAACAACTGTCAATGGTAATGGCCCATCAGGGCCTTGCAGCGTTACTGCTGTACATTAAATAAAATATAATCCAAATATATCTTAAGGGAATACAGGTAATTTAAAATTTCTGGTGCTTATTATGGGGGATTCAGGATTATTTGTTGTAGTTCTCTTTGGGACATGTTGAAAAAAAACCATTTACATTTGTACTCTTAAGAAAGTATCTTGCACCAATGAATGACGGTTTCTTTAATCATATTGTTCTCACTTCAGTGCTTAAGCAAAAATCATTTCAGAAGCATTTTGTAGTTAAAAGCTTGGCTGTTCTCTCTTTCCTATACGAGCCGTAAAACTTCTCACTGCTTTTAGCATTTCCTGTGATACACAGGAAAGATGAAGTGTATTAGTACAGAGAAACTTGTAGCATGTTCCATAGGTTTTTAAAAAAGCACATTCATTGCCCAACATGGTGGCAGTCTAAATAGAACACAAAACAAACCAGAAGAGGTGGGAAAGGGAGGACATATATGTCTGTTCTTAGACAAGCATTAATAGATGGGTTTGGTATATTCGTTCAGGATTAGATTTGTGATTGCTTTTGTTGTTGTTTTTTGTTACTTTTTCAGGTATGTAGTTTTGACCTGAGATGTGCCTTAGTTCAGCATCCTCAGAGCAGTGAGATGTCCAGAGAAAAAGAAATTTTATCTAGTCCTTCTTTTGAGGAAAACATAACAGAAAAGAAACAGAGTACAGGTGTACAGCAGATCTCGTGCTGACTGCCAGTTAGGAACGTCATACCCTTAACATTAAAACCGGGGTGTGTAAGCAGGATATTGACTGCAAGATGTGAAAAGTCTGGTTCTTGCAAATAAACTTTTAGCTGGAGTGTCTGGTTCTTAATACTGCAGGTCATAAAGGATGAGAGGGTCCAGAAGATCCAAAGGGAAATGTTGAGAATGATCACACTCCTAGAAAAAAAATGCAGGAAAGGTCTGGATAGGTGAATCTTGTTTCTTCTTAGAGAAGAAGACTGATGTGACACATGATAAGTGTTCAGAGAAGTAAATGGTTGCTATATAATGGAGCAGAACAAACTTTTCGTTTTTCATTGCTAGTAGTGCAGAGAGTCCTGGGTTTAAATAGTGGCAGAGGAAATTTAGATCAGTAATTAAGAAAAGTATTCCTTTCTAATAGTAAGGGTAGTCAAGCACTGGAATAGATTGCTAAGAATGGTTGTGGAGTCTCCAGCATTAACAATCATTTTTTAAAGAATGGTTTGGAGAAGTAGTGACACTTACTGTTAATTCAGCCTTGGAGGAAGAAAGGATTAGTGAAAAATCACAAAGTTTCCTTCTTGATCTTTTTTCTAGATGTCTTTAAAAAATTGTGTTGAAGTAATGCAGGGATATCGTGGAAAACCAGCAAAAATTTACAATGTGGCTTTGCAGAAATGCAGTGGTTTACATCCACTCCTATATTCAGTCCCATTTGAAATATTTTGATAGTTTAAGTCATGTAAAATGTATTGTGAGTTGAACTTTGAACTTGCAGTATCCCTGATTTTTTTAAAGTGCTTTATTAGAAAGATCGTATGTATAAAAAGAAACTTGTATATTAAAAAAAAAAAAGCCTGCATTCAGGCAACTATGAGTTTTATAATTTCTCCAATAGTTCAAAAACATCTTTGATGTTTTTATATCTTAAGCTGAAACAGTATCACTTTGGTGGCAGCCCAGACCATCATATGTAAGTTATGAGTTTATAAATATGAAAATAATTTGAGATTTCAGAAAACCACTATGTTTATTTTAAGTGGCAAAGTTATTACAATCCAAAAATCTCATTGGCTGGAAAAGCTAACAAAGGCTGAAAAATGCATTTGAATAAAAAACCTTATCCATCTGGTGTTGTTTATGTCTTGCAACTGTATTGTACTGGTCATCACTTAGTCCACATGATCTACATATGATTGTGCAGCTGTTTTTGTTTGTCTTGATTTATAGATGACTTTGATGAGCTTGTGGTGAGTAACAATGATGTTGTGCTCAAAAATATTGCTGAAGATTTGCGGAATCGTTTACCCATCGAGGCAATGTTTACTTCGGAACACCAAGCTGTTCAGAAAGTAAGCTCATTGTTATAGTCTGCTTTTTTAAACCATATCATTTATTCTGATTTCATTTTTAGTAGTTGTTCGTAATAGAGAATGAGCACTGGATTGAGGTATAGGAAATCTCAGTTTGGTTCTCAGGTCTGTTTCTGCATGTTTGCCTGACTCCAAGAAAGCTGCTTAATAGCTCTTAATACTTTAATCATAAGTTATTTGGCATAGCTTTCATTCTGTGTGGTATGGCACCTGTCACAATGATTCTCTAATGCTAACTCCATAATAAACTCTATCAGCCCCCTTAAAGAAAACAGAAATGCAGGGCCAGTGTTTCACTGTTGCCATAATGTGGGCAGTCCAGGATGATATCCAGCTCTTTTCAGATTCTGATGGCTCACAAAGAGGAGGGCTGTGAGTCCTGTGGGAGGGGAGAGCACCTTTTCTACTTGAGTTGTCAGAATACAAGGAAAGTTAGTGCATTTCTCAGAAAAGTGAAGTGGGAAAAGTGGATTGACCACACGCAGCAAGCCTGGAAAAGGGACGAAAGAGGAGTAGGAGGATGAAGATTATACCCCTTGAAGTGATGAGAAGGCAAGCATCCCAACTGATTTACTTTTGATTGAAAGTGCCACCCATGTTAATCAGGAATGTTTCTAGATTGAGGCATAAGGCATGAAGATGAGAATAGTCAGTTGAGGCTGAGAAGCAAAGTTGCCCTTTTTCCTAAATTTAAGTTATATTCTCCTTATTAAAGAGGAAGGGGAAAAGCTTCCTGTAACCTCTACCTCCTCTGTAGCCAAGTAAGCAGTAAGGAGACAAAACTTATGTCAAGTCCCCTACCCAGCTATCGAAACCAGCTTGCTTTCCTCTGTCAGCTTCCACTTACTGGTTATTTCATTGGAATTTGATGATCCAGTTTACAGGCAGGATTTGTTTAATTTTGATTTGTAACTTTTGCATAGGGAAAAACATGGATCTTGGGGATTTTGGGAAGGGTAGGATTCTGGGGTGGTTAACCATGTGACAGTGTAAGTGAGGTTAAGAGAGTTGGTTATGCCTTTCTAAGATTGTGTTTCTCTTCTCAGATACACCAGCATCCACTGCCCATGATTCATGTTGATGCATTCCTTTATGACGATGATGTTGTTGATTCATTGTGTGAGGAAGGGAAAATGAGTAGGAGCTACTGCACAGAGTGTGGCTCATACAAAACTGCATCTTTAGGTAAGTGCTCTTTTGGGAACATGAGAAACAAGTTCAGTTTAACTAAACTGGTTTGTGCAGTGACTCAGCTGGACAACACAACAGCCAGCTGATGGAGGGCTTTTTCCTGACTGGTGCAGTACAGAGGCCAGAGTTATTTCCCGTAACCAGTGGAAGGAGACTCCTGCACACGTAAGTGGAATTAATTTGCAGTGTGTGAGTGATGCTAGTTGCCCACAAAACCTGGACATGTAAGAGGCAGGGCTATGTACCACTGGAAAGGAAGATACAAGAGGAAGACAGTACTGTAGGAGTCCATGCAGTAACCTCGGCCTCCTCTTGCACGCTGAAAAACATGGTAGAAAGCACCATCAGTCTTAAAGCTTGTGTCTGGTGTGGTACAGATCAGTGCTGTTGCCAGTATAGCACAGGCATTGAAGGAATGGTTTATATGAAGAACCTTCTGTTCCTTAAGACCTTGGAGTTGAAATTCAAAGTTACTAGTATGCTCATAAAAAATTTTGCGTGAATTGTGTTAGGCCTTAGGTACCATTGTTTCCTTTTCCAGTTCAACAGTTCCAAGTTACTTTGTTTTGTATTATTTAATATATGTCACTTGTAGAAAAAGGTAATTCAGTTTCATGAAGGATTTCAAAATTCTCCATTTAAGGCAAGGAACCCCCAGACTTGGGACAGATTACTTGGCAGGCTACCTCTGATCGGCAAACCCTGGTGTTCCAGGGTCCCCAGCGCTAGTTCAGACAGGAAACCATGCAGGTTTTCAGTAATGATAACTCCTCAAGTTATTATGTCATTGGTTAATAACACAGTAGTTAGTACTGCCCACCCAACACCTTTGTTCTGTTCTTATTTCCCAGAGTTTATTTCGCATTCCTTTTCCCTCATGGAACTGAAGTTTCTTTATCAACATGTACTGCCTGACCTGACAGGAAAGGTAGTGGTTGACGTTGGCTCCAGGCTTGGTGCAGTGCTATTTGCGGTAACTTCCAGCACAGGAATTCATATTTTATTGCTGTGACAAATATTTTCCCTCTTCTCTGACTGCCTACTCTTGTACTCCATCTTGGATGGGTCATTCTGAGAGGCACCTCTGATCTGACTCTCTGAATAGTATAAGGTGCTGTTTACTAGCAATTTCAGTTCTTCTCGTGTTCCTCACAAGAGGGAATACAAATGATCTTGCTTATGGAGAGGAAAAGTCTGTTGCCCAACAGAATAGCATATTGCTGTCACACTCTTTTGCTAGTTCCTGCTGTCTCTTTCATAACTAAGTTTGTCCTCTAATATCTTGACCATGCCTATATATAGATTAGTTATGTTAAATTCCTTTATGAAGCTGACAAACTGTTAAATTATACAAAGGAAGACTTTGATATGAACTTGTCTGCAAAAACATATTGTCCTGCTCTGTGTTTTAAAATGCACATAAAATACTTCATCGAGAAACTTGAGTGCAATTTTGATTGCTTTTGGCATGGCTGGTGCAACATATGGCCAACAGCAATGCAAAACACACATTAGTACTTTCTTACAAAAGTCAATGGCTGTTTAGGGCTCAATCTTGGAAACACTTGAGCATGTAATTCTACTCATCTGAATAATCTAATTTTGGGACTACTCAAATGAGGAAAGTTACTCCTCTTTGTAGATATTTGCAGCATTGGGTCCTTAAATGGTAACACTTTTGCTAGGCTGAATTTGTTTTGAAGTACTTAAATGCTTGTATTGTTATAATAGAAGATATTCTCAAATAAAGCGCTCTTTTAAAAAAGAGTTCTCCTTTGTAATATGTTCTTGCCATGGAGGAAGGGTGACTTCCCCTTCACAGCTTGCTTTTCTACTCTCTGAGTAGTTTCAGAAAACATTAATAATTAAGTTGTAGTACAGGGGTATCTCAGATACTCTGTGTCTTCAGCATTATTTGCTTGTCTTTGCCATTGTTGGCAAAGTGTAATTATTATGTTCAGTGGAGACAGGGGCACTTAAAACAGAGTCTTCTTTAGGGCTCTGTATGCTCAAGTATTTTTACTTTTCTTTCCCTAACATCTCCAACAACTTTCCAAACTCTTGGTCCGAAACCGAATCTATTTTGGGGGCTTATTATTAAGGCATAATTTAGTGCTTTTTTTCCCCATATGTAGCTCTATGAAGCATCTGAAAATGTTAGTAATACAATAACTTTGAGGTGCTGACAAAGACTTTGTATCAAAATACCCCATGTACATTGTCCTCTGTTTTCACTCATTTTGACTATATGTTATGTCTCATGTTTTTGTTTTCTTTTTTCCATTTTGCTATTTTCTTCTTCCATTCTCCCAAGAAACAAAATTGTGCATTCTTTTCCTTTTGCACTATTTTTATAACTTGTTTTGTACAGCCTTTTTCCTTCCTAGATTATTTTCCAACTGTTTTGCAATTAAAGTCAGAACTTTCCTCTTCTTTTTATTATTTTGATGTGTCATTTTGGATCTCTTACTAAAATTTAAGAGATGTAAGTGGGAATTGCCAAATCAAGGGCTTAGCTCTGAAAAATATATCACATACACTGGAAGACATTTCTCAACTTCCTGTTTTTTTAATCTTAACTCCTGCTTTATTCTTTTCGTTTTAATTGAAAATTTTGAACTTGTTTTAAAGGCATCACAGTTACTAAATTTCCTTTTCCTAATGTAGGGCTACCTTTATAGCTCAGCGTCCCAGCTGTATGGAGTAGAAATGAATGCAGACTTTTGCCAGTTGCAAGAAATTATGATTACAAAATATGAGTTCATTGACAGAATAAAGGTAAGTAAATATAATGGTTTAGTTTATGTACTTTTAACCACCATCTACTAGGTATTCTGTTTATGTGAGTGGCTGGTAAGTCAGCATTCTTAGAAGTTTCTGCCTTTGCTTGTTCTGGTCTGAAACAAAGGCTTTGCATTAGGGAAAAAAAATCTCATAGCAGAGAAGAAGAGAGAAATTATCAAAATATGAATCACTTAGCCTTTTTCCTGAATGGACTTACCTATTGGCTCACACAAAACAGATGTATCTGTTTCTCGCAGTGAAATCAATTCCAGTGAAATCAATTACTTCTGTGAAACTGTGTGTATAAAGAATTTCTGATACCTATACACAACTAAAGATCTGTGCTTTGCTGTTCTTAGCAGAAGGATGTTTGTAGGATTTGCACCTAAAGGACTTAGAGCTATTGGTATTGCCTTTCATAGAATGTCAGTGTATATGTACCTTCCACAAACAAAATGGGTTTCAAACAATGTGATATCATTATGGGAACCATTTCCGTAGTCCCATTATGGGAATAACTACTAATATTTTAATGAGAAAAAAAATTCCTTTCTGGAGAATACCGGTTGTTTTGTTACTAGCAAAAGTTGATAAGTAGAATATGCTGGGTATAATACTGGCTTTAATCTAGTTTTATATGCTTGTGCTCTTGAAAGAATTCACACAAATTGCTGAGTATAGTAATTTCTTGGGAATTAAAGAATTTTAAACTAGAAATAAATAATAAACGTAAGGTATTTAACACAGAGTAAGCAGTATGATTACGTTGCTCAATTCAGTCCCAGTTGCTGACAGTTGATCCAGAACCTTTGGCTTTTGCATATGTTTTGTGTTAATAACACCTTATTGTGATGAAACTGAAAGTGCAGTTAGGAACTCTATCGAGTTAATTCAGTGGAGCTGGAGACCTGTAAGCATACTTTTCAGCCTTGTATATTCTTCATTATAAGCTTTTTTTGGTTTTCCTTCACACCTTGTAATTCTGCTGAAGTATCCATTTTGGAGCATAAAGATAAGAAGATAATATGTTTTCAAAGCAGTGCCTGAGGACTTAGCTATTTGAGTCTTATTAGACTAATTTGGTCATGTGACTCCTGTCATCACACTGCTTTGAACATTTCAGTCTTAGATTTTTATTTCACCCCCAAATGAATCCTCTCCAGAGATACATACCAGCTTGAAAAACAGTGAGAATCCCACTGCTGATAATAATTTATGACACAAATTTGAAAAACTTTTAGGAGACCCTTCTTAAATAGCAATTGTTGTTTTCAAGATATTCTGAATTTTTATATGACCAGGTTCTCAAGGGACAGCAAAATGAAATGATATCTTTAGTGGCTAAATCTCTGAGTGAACCTTGTGTTGCCTTGGTCAACACTTGGTTTGTTAAAGTACATGGAAGGTTGCTCAGCATCTTTTGCCATCTGAGCAAACATTTAAATACTGTGAGGAAAGTAAACAGTTCAACAGATCTTAGGAAACTTGAGACCTCAATTCAGAAATGGGCTGTAATTGTGAAAGGTTTGGTGTGTATTCCATGGGGCAACAGGGCAGTTTTAAAATCAGTTGCTGGTTCCTCTGTTGTGCCAGCACACAGCCAAGCAGATCAGGAAACCGGTTCAGCTGAAAAAGAACCCAGCAATATTGGGGTTTTGACTAGAACAGTACCTCATCTGGCTCATGGTGCAGCCACACATGCTTATGTGGTCCCACATTCCCCAACAGGAATGAGGATGTGTTTGTGGAGAATGAAGTGCTTAGGTGACTTCGGTCAGCTGGTCACCTACTCTATAAATGCAGAGTAATTTTAAGTTAAGTATCATTCAAGTCAAGGAAACATCAATGTAACATTAAAAGTTTCCCAGTAGTTTAAACATCTTTCTGAATTGTGGCTTAAAATATTAGAGATGCCATTAGTAGAGCATTAAGAAAATTTAGTGCTAATCATGACTTCTTGTGCTGCAAGAAGTCCACTGGTGGAACAGTCCACCACTTGCTGTACAGATTAAAGGACTGCTGCTCAGGTGGGGGTTTTTATACAGAAATTCTGTGGGTTTGGGGTTTTTTTTCCCTGTAAGGATAAGAGAGTAACGAGAGTTTGTTAGGAGGAGAAATACACGATTTACCCTCAGAACAAGTATTGATATATTTTTAAGTGGGCGAAACGTTTTTCAACAGGTGTTTTGATAAAAATCTATACTAACATTCAGCTTTTCTGTCCAATATCGGTAGGATTTGACAAAATGTGAAATGTTGAACCCATCAGATTGGTGTATTCCCAGCCCAACCTAGTACTAGGTCACACAGAAAAGAAAATAAGTTGTTCAGATTTTCTGACAATTTTCAACATACAGGGATGCACTTTCAAACAAAATTTGTGGAATGCAATATTCAGATCTACTTTCTGCCTCTTATCACAGAATCACAGAATGGTGCAAGTTAGAAGGGACCACAGTGGGTCATCTGGTCCAACTGCTTGCTGAAGCGGGGTCATCCCAGAGTGTGCTGGCACAGGATTGCATCCAGATGGTTCTTGAATATCTCCAGTGGAAACTCTGCAACCACTCTGGGCAATCTGTTCCCACGCTCAGTCACGCACACAGTAAAGAAGTTATTCCTCATATTCAGGTGGAACTTCCTGTACATCAGTTTCTAGCAGGTTTCCTCCTGTCCTATTGCTTGGCACCACCGGGAGGAGCCTGGCTCCTGACACCCTCCCTGCAGGTCCTTACAGGTCCCCTCTCAGCTGTCTCTTCTTGAGGCTGAACAGGCCCAACTCTCTCAGCCTTTCGTTGTAAGAGAAATGCTCCAGTCCCTTAATCATCTTTGTAGCCCTCCACTGGACCTGCTTCAGGAGCCCTTTTACTGTGGAGCCTGTGGTGAACACACCACTCCAGATGTGGCCTCACCGGTGCTGAGTAGAGGGACATGATCACCTCCCTTGACCTGCTGGCAGTGGTCTTCCTGCTGCACCCCAGGATATCATTGACCTTCTTGGTCATATGACTCACTGCTGGCTCATGGAATCTTGCTGTCCACCAGGACCCCCAGGTCCTTCTCTGCAGAGCTGCTTCCCAGCAGTTCAGCCCCCAGCCTGTGCTGGGGTTATTCTTCCCCAGGTGCAAGACCCTGCATTTACCTTTGCTTAATTTCAATTCTTTCCTGTCTGCCCATCTCTCCAACCTGTTGAGGCTCTTCTGAAGGGCTGCACAGCCCTCTGGGGTATCAACTACTCCTCCAGCTTTATGTCCTCAGTGAACTTGCTGAGGAGACATCTGCCCTTCCATCCAAATCACTGATGAATGAGCTAAACAATACTGGGGCCAGTATTGAACCTTGGGGGACACCAGTAGTGACAGGCCTCCAGCTAGACCCTGTGCCACTGATTACAATCCTGTGGGTTCTACTGTTCAGACAGTTCTGAATCCACCTCACTGTCCACTCATCCAGTCCACACATGCTGAGTTTGCCTATGAGGACATTGTGACAGTGTCATAAGCTTTGCTGGAGTCGAGGTAGGCAATATCCACTGCTATATATCCAACATCTACCTCCAGGTAGTTGTTTTATCATAGAAGGCAATCAGTTTGGTCAAGCATGGTTTGCATTTAGTGAATCCATGCTGATTGCTACTTATCCCTTCAAAAGTTATTCTGATTTATATTTCTCCTCAGATTTGGGATGCAGAATAATAGAATATCCTGAGTTGAAAGTGACCCCCAAGGATCAGGGTCATCAAGTCAGACTGATATATTTCTTTTTCTTTAAGAGGAAGTCAAACACATCTTGTCAGAATGTTAGTGAGCACCCATATTTTCCTGTCTCACCTGTTTTGAAAAATGATATGCTAATATCCTTTTTGTTAGGTGAAGGTGGATGAAATCAAAACAGCTCCTCCTATGCTGACTGGAGAGGTAGTTGTTTAGTAAGGTAAAGCATTTGCTGTCCTCCAGTGACACTGAGCATTCTGACTTTCCAGCATTCCCAGTCCCAACATGTGTTGTGAGAATTCAGCTGTCAAGTCTGGGTTTGTAGTGTCTTTTCCAGCTGTAATCTTTCAGTAACGCACTGATCCTGTGAGATGCCTTTTAATGTCCTCAAAATAGCTTCAACTAGCTTAGCTCCTTTCCTGAAATTGGTGAACATTTGTCATAAAATATAGATAAGTGAAATGTAACAGCCATCACATGGCACACAGAGTTCCAGAGCAAACTTCAGATGTACTTTATTTCACTTACCATAATGGATTAAGTGTTTTAATTGGATAATTTTTTTTTTAAATTTTTTAAAGGTTACTCTGGTTATTTACTTCAGTTTTATCTACTATGAAGCCAGTGAAATGCCAGTTTTTGTGACTGGTTCAAAATGGTGGTAGCAGGCGCTGTATTAGACTGACAGGCTTCACGACTACATGAAGGATGTATTTGTCTCTGAATGTAGGCCTTGTGAAATTTTTCTCCTTCAGGTGGTTCATGCAGACATCTGTACTCAGGCTTCGCTTCTTCAGAAGGCTGATGTTGTTGTAATGAATAATGTCTTTGAATATTTTCTTGACAGACAGGAACAGGCCAGGTAAGCTCTGTGTCCAGACAAGTTATCTATTTCTTTGGCAATGTGCGTGCAACCTTTGAGTTATGGAAAACCTTAAGGTTGTGCTTTTTGAAGTCACATACGTAAATTACATAAGGTAATTGTTTTCAACTGCCTACACTTAATTGTTACACTGCTAAGGTGTAATGGCAGTTGTTGATTGTTAAACCCACTAAACGCTGCTGCTTTTTTTAGCCAGACCTTGCCCTGAATTTTTGCACTGATCTGTTAAACTAGTATCTTGCTGCTAAAGGATCTGAACTTAGTGTATCAGCATAAAGCTTAATCTTCAGAAGAAGACAGGTCACTTGACTAGCAGATGTCAGAGCTTTAATATAGATGCACTGCAATACATGGTTATTAATATTTCTAATATATCTTCATAAGCATGTGGTAGCAAACAAACATGAGGCTAAGGTTTTCTTTCAGATATAAGATGCTCACAGATAAGCTTTTGTTACTTCAGCAGCATCAGTTTAAGATGTAAATAACTTGACCATCCAAAGTTACTGTTCCTTTAGAATGGGCAGTCAAAAAGAAGTACCTGTTTCTCCACTGTCCCAGCTAAATGTGACATTCTCTGCCAGTTTCAGCTAAGGCTTGTCCTACTGCCCTGGATACCAGGTGGTAATGTCAACCAGAGAAGCACAGAGTGGATGGGTGAAGGGCAGTGGATGTTTCAAAATGTAAGGAGATACATTTCCAGGCACATGACTGAGAATTTATTTGATTCTGTGGTAACTGGGGGATAGGGGTTTAGTGTTGCATTAGTAGCATGAAGACAAATTACATTTGAAGAGTACTTGAAATTAAATTCTTTTTAGTCTGAATTGCTGTACTGTTAGAAATTATACGACTTGCAAAATCAGAAAAAAGGAATGCTGGGGGCTATATTTAAATATTCTGATTACTAATGTCTTAAGTACTTTGTCACGACTGCAAGGTATTTTTGTAAAGAGCAGCTTTTTGTGAAGCTTAATAGAACCTTGCACTTGGAGACTGGATTTTCTTCAAACTCAAAAATTTAAAGGGGCCAAATATTGATATTTAATCCTAGGTCAAAGTGAGGGTGTTGACAATACCAAATGGCATACATGTATGTATCAGAGTTAAAAAGCTACAAAATCTGACACTGTAAGACCTGTAATTCCCTGTGTTGTTAATAAGAAGCTTGATTTTGTTCATGCAAAGATATTTACTTAGATATTAACAGTGACTGATAAGCATGTATGGCAAGTCTTTAAGCTTAGTCTACCTCTACCCAATAAACTGTTAGATTCATTGTATATCAAATGGGGGGGGGTTTCCCATAAAAAATGGTGACCTACTTTTACATATGTTTCAGAGCTTGGGAATTTATTGCTTGTAATGTAACGAAAAGAGGGTCCTTATTAGTGACAGTTCCAAGTCTTCAAGAATCACTTTCAAAGCTCCAGGTAAGTTCCCTCAGCCAGTTTTAGCCGACACACTTTGTCATTTTCTATCAAAGTGGCAGTTTTTTAGTTGAGATTTGCTGCTTGCCAGTATTGCTGTAAGGAAGGATATTTAATTTTGTGCAGAGATTAAAAGGTATAGGACTCTGGATTCTATTTCCAGGTTGACCACCAAGACATCTTCTTGTACTTTGATTGTCCTCACCTGTAAAATGAAAATCCCTGCCTATATCAATACACTGCATGAATCATTGTATTATCATGTGTTTTATTAAAAATACCTTAGCTGTGAGGTTAAACACTTGAACACTTCCAGAGATGGTGACTCTACCACCTGGGCAGACCCTTCCAATACTTAACCACCATTGCAGTGAAATTCTTCCTGATGTTCAGCCTTAACCTCCCCTGGCACAGGTTGAGGCTATTTCATCTTGTCCTGCACTGGTTGCCTGGTAGAACAGACCAATCCCCACCTTGCTGCAACCTCTTTTCAGGTAGCGATAAGGTCAATCCCAAGCCTCCTTTTCTCCAGGCGAAAAACCTCACAGGACTTGTGCTCCAGACCCTTTACCAGCTCCATTGCCCTTCTCTGGACACAATCCAGCACCTCAATGATTTTCTTGTAGCGAGGGGCCCAGAACTGGTCACAGCACTCAAGGTGCAGCCTCACCAGTGCTCAGGACAGAGGCACAATCACTTCCCTGGTCCTGCTGGCCACGCTATTTTTGATACAGGTCAGGATGCCTTTGGCCTTCCTGGCCACCTGGACACACTACCATCAGATTTTTTTCCAGGTATAGGGGTAGAACTTCAGAAATACAGATGTATTTAGAGACTTCTAGAGGCAAAACCTTCTCTCTGTTTAGTTCTGCGTTTGCACATTGACTTGAAACATGACAAACTGTTTTGTTAAGCCAGTGGGAGAAAAGGACATATTAAAGAAGGATGATCCCTGAGGATGCTCTGTTTTCTAACCTGCTGTCAGCATAGGGAATTACTCATAATATGGCAGTATGAGCTGTTGGAAGTACAGATTAGGGAGAGATGTGGTCTCCCAACTAGCCAAGTGATTACCATCAGGTGTCTTGAATCAGTGACATCAGCTTTAAATTGTGGTTAGAAACAGACAGCAGCAGTGCTTCTTCCAAAAATGTTGAATGCCCTGTGCTACTGCTGTTCCCTGAGTAGTAACTGCTTCTGATGGACCAACCTCTGCTCTCTGTCCACTCTACCATCAGTCACTAGTAGGCTATGTCTGATGCCTGGACAAATTACATGGCCTGGCTTTAGTTAGGAAAAAAACACTGACCATCCATAACAAGGTTGTTTATAAAGTGACTTGCTCACCACAGTAGTCAGTTTTAAAGAAATCGAATCACTTGTTGCCTGTATGCTGATGTGTGAAATAGATCCTCAGCCCCAGGAGCAGCAATGGTGTCATTTGACCTTTTCTTGGAGCAAGCCATAGTCCTGCAGCAGCTGAGAAGTCCTTTGTAGCCTTAATGCAATACTTCCTGGGTGTAAAATGAGAAAATGCTTGTATGTTAGCTGCTCCCTCAGCACTTCTGTCAAAATGTTGTCCTCTGATCAGGATGTTTGAGGCTTATACAAATGCATATAGAGAGGCAGTTGTAATATGATAGCAAAATATATAGACTATTGACTGAGATAGTTTTTTAAAATTGTAAATTTTCTCTTCTGTATAAGTTAAAATGGCATTTCCAGAAATGAATTTATCATTGCTGCATAATTTGGAATGACTAATCTCTCATATTATGTCTTGCCTTCTTAATGTTTTACTGACCTTGAAACTCCTGCTGTTTCTCAACATGGTGTTAATTTAAGGATCTGTTTTCATTGTTTCAGACAGATGTACAGCTCAGCCAATGGGTCGAAGAGATACAGCTAAACTATGATGTGTATATGGAAAAGGATGTTGACCGAGAAGCACTCGAACAGATACATTTATACAAGATTCTCTAGTACCTGGAAAAACTTAGTAGTATCCTTTTGGGTCTAAAATGAATTTGGATTAATTTGTGTGAATAAATCAGGTCAAAATTAATGTTGTGATTAATCTGACTCGTACATGTAGTTTGTAATGAAAAAGAGTCTTTGGAAACAGATTTTCTTGTGAAGGCATTTTGTCTCAACAGAGTGTTTCTACTTTTAACTGGGAGATATGCTCATGGTTTAATTTTTGCAGAAATGGTAGAAAGTGGCTACATACTGACTCTAAAAGAATTTTTCATCACTAGCATGGTGCACTGCCACTGTTTGCTAAATATATCAAACCTAAGAATAGTGAATCATTATTAATATGAATGATAAGAATGCTTTTAGCATAATGTTACTTAAAAGCCGTGACCTGACCTGACCTAAAAGCCATAGTGCTGGTTCATTTATTATTATCAATAATAATATTTATCACAGTAAATATTATTATTCATAAGCAGTATTGTCTTTAGTTTTCCTCCTATGGAATTTGTAAGTTTTCTTTCCAGGGTCTGCTTGATAACCAGAGTGTCTACTGGCATCTGTTATGAGAGAAGCAAGTTCATGCATTTAGTTAGTTGTCCTTAAGGTGGGTATTAATATAAAATACTAGAAGACACCAAGGAGCCATTGAGAATTAATACAGCAAGTCTGGAACTCTTTTCCACCTTCTGCACTTCTGCTGGGGATGGTAGGAAGTGTAATAAGGGGTTAAAAAGCTGAAAATTCTGAACAGGTGTCACGGCTTAGCAGAGGCTTGGTGATGGTGTAAAACATTGGAAATTTGTAACAGAGCCTCCTCAGAGAGAAAAGATCCACATACGCCCACCACATTTATATTTAGATTTTACGTTCTAAGGATGTGAAGCTTTTAGTCAGCTGAAGAATGTTTCGGGTTTTAGCAAACATTAATGATCCAAGTGCAAAAATATTAACTTCAGGAGTTTTGGACTAAGTGTGTTGTGAATTTAGAGGCACTGTTAAAAAGTTTGCTGCACAACTTCTGTCTAGTGTAAATGGGAAAACATTAAATTGGATTTCAGTCTTCAAATGACTTACAGGTCAGTGACCTTAATAATATATGCTGTAAGCAAAAAAGGGTGCCTTTAGGCACTCACTGACATAATAAGTAAATGGCACTGTAGAAAGAATAGTGACTGTTAAGAAGTCTTATTTTCATGGTCTGTTTGGAGTGGAAGAGGATGTTTTAACTTGACTGATACTGAACCACTGCCCAAATACTGTGTTGGATCTATTCTTCGTGCATTTAAAACTAGCAAAGATGGAAAGCTTTTCTTAAAATGTTTATTTTATTAAAGTACAATAACTGAACTGTTGATTACTTAGTTGCCAATGAGACAAGTGCCCCTAGAAAGGAAACTTAGTAGAGACTAACCAACAGGGTGGAGATAACGCAAGGCTAATGGATCTAACAAAGAGAGAATAAAAATTGAGCGAAGAAATGCATGTGCAAGGCAGAATGAGGAAATGAGCACTCTAGTAATCAGTACAGTGGAAGCTGTGACTGAATTGGAGTGTATAAATAGGCTACTATAAAAGGAAGACTGAATGGGTCATAAAAAACTACTTCATAACCCTACGACCATGTGAGGAGAAAACACCATATCGGAAAGTTTTTTACTTTTTGCAGAGGTCCTGCAAGATCTCCGGAATCAATTCTCAGGACGTAGGGCTCATGATACTGGGTTTGATCTGTGCCCTGCACCTTGTTTTGGTAATACGGGAACTACAACTTTCATTGCAGTTGTTTCCCCTCTTCTTGCTGAGTCTTCAAATGCTTTTTTTTGAGTGTTGATTTCAGATAAAAAAAATTTCAATAGACTGGAGCAGATCACCAGCATATTTAATGACATCTGTATCCTCTGACTCTGGAAATAGCATGCACGCATCTGGAGCTCATATGCCGCAGAGGGTGCAACAGGGAAGCTCCCCTTGTCTATTTTAAACATCAGGAGAAACTCAAGAGGTGAGTTCAAGCTGGTGAAATGTGTGTTTTTCTATCCTTCCCTTAATGGGTTCCTGATTAAAACCCTCACCTCGACATGTTCACAGAGAAGAGGTGGTGGTAATACAGTTTGGGTTTGTTAAACTCATGCTCAGAAATACAACTCCTCTGTTGTTTTAGAAGCCTTTTTCTAACTTGGCTTTATAGGGCCAGAGCTTTTAGGGCCGTTCTTAAGGATGTTATGAGCTGCTTAACTCATCTACTTGAGAGCTAGAAACAACTAGTGTGTGAAGGAGGGTATCAGTTGTCTCTTTTTCAGCTGGCCCCTTTTAGTCCTGTTATATGTTCCCACACACAAGGGTAGCAAAGGTAAGGTGTGATGATGTTTGCAAAACCTTATGTGAAAGTGGGTAAATCGGTCCTCCCTGTGCACCCTCTGAAGGCCTGGGATGTGAGCTGCAATCCTCCCGGGACTGTGTGCATTGCCTCAACTGAGGTTTTGCTTGTTCAGCTCGAGGAAGCTGCCAAGGGTATATCCGGTGTGCCGAGTCCTTGTTCTTGGTTCTGCTACTGCTGAATTGCGTGGTATTTGGCAGATGATTGAACTTCTCTCCTCCATGGTGTCTACAGTAAAAATAGAAATAACAAATCTGAAATTAAAGTAAGGTTGTGAATTAATTGAATATCAATTGCTTTGAGATTGTCATATAAAAAGTGCTAAACAGCTGAGTTCTTCTTTGTAAACTGACCTAATTTAAAAGACCTGAAAGGCAAAGAAAATACCAGTACTTCTCTGAGATACTTTCTGGCTCTTTTCTTCATGTAACATCATTGAAAAGGAAGCACAGATTAACAACAGTACAGTGATAAAAATGCGTAAATAATCAATTCCAGTTTTTATACTGTCCTTGCTGTTAGATGGCCATGGATATTGGGATGAGGGGACAGGGGAGAAACAAATGCCACTGGTCCCCAGATTTTTGGGTTTGTGTGCAGGGCAGGTCTGTGACAGCTACCTCAGATGGCATGGTGGCTGCTGGGAACTGCCAGCCCAAGCTGCTCGCTGCCCCCAACAGCTCTGGGGCTGAATGGCTGTTGTGCTACATCCTCCCATGGAAGACAGCTCTGTGTATGACCTGATGGAGGTCCTAACCCCAGCTACAACAGCAAAATGCTGTGGTCATGAACAACTCATAAATCCCAACATTTCACATTCGTAGGCCTGAGTTAGAACAAATTAATGTGAGGGAGATGCACATCTGCAGTGCTTGTAACCACCATGAGCTTCTGTCACACAGAAGGCAGCTCTGCTGTTCCCCAGCATCATAACTTTCCGTGTAGTACTCTGGCTTCTGCAGAATGAGCTATTTGAAATTTAAACTCATCAAGAACAACTACTGTAGCAATAAAAGAAGACAAAAAGAAGACTTTCTGGATCCACTGTAGTAGAACAAAAATGACAATCTGTAAGATGAGAGATTCACTTTGCAGACAGGAAACCTTGCAAATATTTTTGCTTGAGATTGTGTTTTCAAAAAATCAGCAAATGCCTGGTGAGGGCAGCCTGGCTCTCAAAGGTGAGTAATTTTCCGTGTGTCTTTTTTCGCAGTAAGCAATACTGGAAAGGGCTAGTGACATGCTTGGGAAAACTTAACAGTGGGGCAAGCTTGAAAAAAACCAAATCCAGCTCTTTCATTCCTCACCATCTGTGGCATCAGCCTCCTCTCTTTCCTAGGTTTTTCCTGTCTCTTGTCTCTTTTCAACTATATTCTGTCTCCGTATTGCCAGTGCCAGGACCAGCCCATGGCGCAGCAGGAGGCACACAGGAGCTCTGTCTGAGCGTGGCTGCAGCCTGTATGTTTTCTCTGTTACTAGAAGACAGTAATAGTGAACATGGCTGGTAACTTCAGTTGAGCAACTTTTAGGGTTCAAGGCAGACTGGAGTAATGATGGAAACATTTTTAAGGGGCTGCTTTGTACTCTCCAGGAATTCTTGGTAGGGACTCCAGTGAAATGAGCAGAACCTGTTCCACCTCATCTGAGAGCTCACAATAGACCCAGGCTCCAGCTCCCCTGCCTCAGTGAAAAGTGGGAGTTGGCATAGACAATGCCACTACTCTTTGCCAGCATTTTAACAAATGGCCTCTCACATGCCCTTGGGATGTCACAAGCCCTCTGCAGTAGAGGGGGTTGTATCTGCAGAAGTAAGTGGGAGAAGAAGGCAGTGCTGCCTGGCCAACAACTGCATGGCAAATGTTCTTTCTGCAAATGTCTATACTTCACTTATTCATTATTTGAGAGCAGATTAGTGTGGCATGGTATTTTGAGGAAGGAAAAGAGATGGAACATGATGCTTAAATATGTATATTTTTAAATTCCTGACACTGTGCAGCTTGCATCATTCAATAAAATTTAATTTAATAAAATTTTATTTAATTAAAAAATTACATGTTTGTGTGGCCCTAGAGGTGAGTCTTTTCTGACAGGAAGAAGGTAGCAGTGTTCTTGAAGGCTTAGAACTGATCACCTCCAGAGTCCCTTGTAGCTTGTAATGCAGGAATCCCCTAAGTGAATGAATGCAGGAGTCATTCCCCACAATTCCAACAAAGAGATCTTAAAACCCCAAACCCAGAAGTTCACTATTAGTTGTCTTTTCTACTAAGCCTTTGCATCCCTCCTTTTTTGTCCTGCTGCATGACTTGTATGATGTCCCAGCCCCTCTTGCAGTTATGGTACTGCTTTACCTGTAGACCCTATCTGGTGATTTTTGCATTCATGCTTCTTCATCACAGGGTGCAGGAGAGTCCTGGCTTCTTCCTGATCTGCCCCTCTCTGTGTGAAAATTGCTGTGAGGGCTTACTTTTCCACCACCTGCCCCAAGCCCCACCAAACGCCTACAGGGCAAGTGGGGGAGAGGGGAGGCTCTGTGATGCTGTTCAGCTGTGCTTTCCCAGGTTTGCCCAAGCATGGAAGGCAGCCAGCCAAAACTGTCAGCCTGGGCTAGAAATAGCATGGGTAGGAAAAGTCAGCAAAAGATTTCATGCCAAAATTTGAAGCAGAATAATTTAGCAGAGTTGCTAGCAGCCCCAACAGAGATTAGGCTCTGATCGTCTTCAGTATTGGGAGAACATATATATGGTGTATGTGTGTATATATATCCACCCATGGAATGAGACTCTCCTTATCCTCAAGAGTCCACTGTGTACATGGACAAAGGTAGAAGAAAGGAAATATTATTTCCTATCTTCCAGATGGGGCGTTTAATTTTGTGTGGTTATTGTGATTGTGTAAATGAGGTAATTGCACGCACATGATCTGCTGTAGGATGGCTGAGTGCACTTACTGTGGTCAGTATTTTCAGGGACTTAAAATTGGGAATATGAAAATACATAGCTGTTAAATACTCCATTTTAAAAATTACATTAAGAAGATAAATAGTTCACAATTTACTGGGAAGGGAAGAGGGGAGAGGAAAGGAACATCACTGGCAGCTTCCTGGCAAAACTATTTTAGACACGAGAATACAAGCACCAAGCTGACACACAGATAAACATTGTAAGGGCACTGGTGCAATGAAGAATTTGGGTGGAGCTGCCTGTTTCCAACTGCTCAAACAAAGAAACTAACAAAGGAAAAATCAGCAATTTTAGTAGTAAGCTAAACTGAAAGCTACCAAAACACGAGGCTTAGTGTCTTAAAATGAAACTGAGCATGATGTTGCGGAAGCGCTTGCCAACTAACTAGGGGTGGATGCTGAGGAGCAGTGTTCTGTACTAGAGATAAGAGATGCCTACATGTTTTCTTTCTGTTCTGTGTAAGGTGTGCAAGCTGAGGATGTAAGTAAACAGGTACATTTGCTTGGTAGTTTTGAAAGCATTTTGAATAGTAAGTGCATTTCAGTTAGGAGCTGTGGCAATTAGGAAAAACAATTACTGGAACCAATAAGTTATACTAATCTTGAACTGCTATGCTATGTACGTGTACTAGGGGTGTCCCTCTCAGAAACCTACCCAGGAGCATCTCAGACATTCTCATGGTCCTTTCCCTCTTTGTGCATGTTAGAAAGACTGGACCAGTGACTGGTATGTCATTGTCAGAATTCCACACTTGCCAGGACAATAACCCAGAAGGTCATCGGCAAAAAGATCCACACCAGAGCCAGGCAATGAAGGGGGCCACAGTAAGCATTCAAGGATTTTATAATCAAAACTACTGCATTGTGTACTGTGAGTACAACATGTGATGTTCCAATACTGTGAGTCTGTGTTTTTAATGCACTAACTGGAATTAGTAAGGATCTTCACTGTCTAGTTAAAATCTCTGCGTCGTAGAGTGACTCTCCACTTGAGTGTCATTAAGGTGTCAGCCAAAAATTCTGAAGTTGCAGCAAGATTTGCTGTGGAAGAGAAGACTCAAAAATATATACAGCTTTTGGCCCGATTTTGGGAAGGGGCTGATTGTGGAGTACAGTACATGGTGTTGGGCTTTTTTTGTCTTTAATTACTCATATTTTGGACCTTAATTCTGTTTGTCTTTCAATGCCAAGCAGAAATTACTATTTAGGTCAAACTGCTGTTTTGGTACTAATAGAAGCAGACATCAGTTTTGTCTATGGATTTCACAGCTATGCATTTCTTGGAGTGAAGTTCCCTCTTTAGGCTACTACTGACATTTAGCTGTAGTGGTGTTAATACCAGCTTTTAGTGCTACCTCTGCCATGTTAATTGTGCACACAGAGTAACAGATATATCAGTTGGGATGTATCAACAGAGTGGGATATATCTGGGGAGCTGCCTTTCAGCTATAGCTTCTTTTTGTCATGCAGGCTCCAAGTACAGCATCTTCTCCCAGATCCAGCTTTTGGGCCCCTTCATGCTGCTGCTGCTGCATGGTCCTGGCTCTTACCTTTTCAGCTTTTCCTTACCATTGGCATGATTTTGCCTCTTGGCTTCTCCCTGGCCAATGCCAGCTCTGCTATGTTCTGCTTCTCTACAGGGTTGTTTTTTAAGTCCAACTCCCCAGGCTCTTGCTTACTGCTTCCTGATGAGTGACAGCTTTGGAGAGGAGCCTCAGCTCATGCCCAAGATTTTAGCCTGTGATCTGCCCCATACCTGTCTCAGATGCTGGTTTGTCTCTGAAGTGAGGCAGTTGGCACTGCTACCCTGGAACCAGTGCCTGAGAGGCACGCGTGGGGACGGGACACCTGCTAGCTTAGGTGCCAGGAGTCTGAGGTGGCTACAGGCCCCTCATCTCTTCCCATCAGGTAACAGTGAGTTGAAGTGTCTCTATGCAGTACAAAGTCAATACAATTTAAGCACTTCCCCTTTACAAGAGCCTCTGTGACCCACCACATGATCCTCAGCATGGGAATTGTGGTTGGAGGTGTTCGTCTGCCTGCTGCTGTAACTCCATGCATGCAAGGCTTCACTGAATTTCCTCCAGTTCTCATCATCTGAGTATCTGGCTCTCCACCTTCAACTCTGGGCACCAAGACTTCTGAAGATGGATCTTCAAACCTATTTATGTATAGATGCTCAGATCCCGAGCTACAGCCAAAGATATGGACTGAGAAAGTACAAAAATGCATTTAAGCTACCTTTGAAATTCTGCAATATCTGTATTATTTTACTTATTAAAAGAAATAATACTTTAATTTGCAGAATAGCCAAAAATGAGCTGGTTAGTAGTCATCCTAGGGTCTCTACTACCAGCTAATATCTGAAAGGCTCAAAGTACCTCTTAAGGCTACTATTTCTTTCCTTCCCATCTTCCTCAGATTTTCCTGCAGGTAAGAGGAACATCAAAATGACTTGGGTTTATGTTCAGTTTCTGAGAGGGCTTTGCTAACAGGAACAGCATGACTGAGCACAGCCTGAAAATTAGGTCTGGTTTTACTTAAATAGATAACAAGATGGTTTCTGTGAAATTTCCCAATCCCTTTCAAACTGATCCTCTTTTACAGTACATGTATGATATAAAATCCAACATTACATTCCTTTTTCTTCCCTTCTTGGTTTTGTCTCTTGTTTTTGTGTTTGTTTTTTTCTGTGGCTTTTTTTTTTTTCCTGGTCAACTATTTCACCTAAACTTTGCATTCAGAACGGTTGATGCCACTCTGAAACTCTCTGGTAACAGAAGGATGTTTTTACCACTCATTGGTTTGAGTTGATATCATGCCGTAAATTAACAGAAGTTAGTTGCAGCACCCACATTTCATCATAACTGTGCATATGGTTTAGCTTCCAGAGATAACAGGGAAGAGTTTTTATTAGTATCTAGAAAGAGAATATTTTACTGAGACTTAGAAGACCTGGAGCTAATGCTCTTTCAGTAATATGGATTTATGTCTTTTTACTGTCTTGTAACTAGTGTTGTGGTATCCAGACTTGGGATTATTCCTTTGTCCTTCTTGCAAGTGGCTGCAAGGGCATGGAGAAGACACACAACTGGTCAGTTCCCCCCCTCCCCATGCAGGCCTTAATAGTGATGAAGGACCCTGGCAGAGAGGAGAGCAGACAAGCATCGCATGTGTGTGGATGACGTCCATGCTCACAGCCTCAACAAACTGACAGACATCTGAGCTCCAAAGCGAGTATTTTCAGCCCATGGGAATGGGCTCATCTTACTGCTGTGATCATAAGCAGAACAGTAGCCATGAAAAAGCTTAATATCACAGCAGAAACAAGGTGCAAACTTCTTACCATCTCCAGAGCAGCCTGGTGTATGTCTGGTGGGGAAAGCAGTCTCTTGGTGCCTCAGAGAGGAGTCTACAACCCCAATGATGACCTGAGCCTAGTGATAAGCCCTGTTTAGCACTGCACCATAGCTGAGCCCTTTCCATCGACTGCAGCCCTGGCAAGCCCATCTGTCTGTTCCTGTAGCCACTGGGTTTGCTAAATCAGCCAGGATTTCTCCCCATAGGTTCCCACTTAGCTTCTTGCACGAGCCAGATTGTTTTCTCTCCCCTGCTTTGCAGAACAATCCCACCTCTCCCAATCATGTCTCTTCTCCCTACAATGTTTTCAGAAATGGGCTGTCCCATTACCTCACACCTTGATAAGAGAAGTTGGAGTACAGAGGTCAATAGACTGGGATCTCTTTCTGCCCAAACTGGTTCACCTGGATGCTGGTTCCCAGCCAGCCTTCCTGTGTGGTGGGAAAGGGACAAGGTGAGAAGGAAAAGCAGGAGAAATTGGGAGCAGCAAGGCTTGTTCTGAAAGAATTACAGAAAAACGGCTCCAGGCAAGGAGGCTGCTGGGAGCTGTGTATCTGTTCCTGGAAGCTGGGGTGATGCACAGCTGATGGACAGCCTTCCCTTCCTCCTCTGGGTGCTCCCCATTCCCTGGACAATCTTCAGGCACTGAGCATCCAATGAAGAGGAAGAGGTGGATTAGGAGAAAGAGGGACCAAGGAGCCAACTGGCAGGAGGAAGGCTCTGCCAACACAGGACTGGCAACACCTAATGAATACACAGCATGGATAGCAACTAGCACTCCTCCTTCCACAGCTCGCTACTGAGTTCTGGTCTTCCACTGCTATGCTCATTGGTCACAGAAGATCTCGAGTTGGAAGGGATGCGTAAGGTTCTTTAAGTGCATGTGTTGCCTGTATTTTCCACAGAAAAACTTCCCAGCTGGCTAGCAAGAAGGCTCTTTCCCATCTCCCATGCAAGACCCTGGGCTCTGAAGGAGTTCTCCCTCTGAAGCCTAGGCTTAGCCTAGCACTTTTAACCACTCCTACAGCCAGTGGGTTTTTTTTAGAAGCCGTATTTATGACCACATATACATTACATACAGATTGCTTAATTTGCATAGGTGCCAGACACAGAGGTGCACAAAACTTGGCAGGTATGTTCAGACGCAAGGGGGGTGAGTCTTGAAAGAGGGAGGAGACAGGGCTCATGTTTGTGTTCCTGTGGGGATTGCTGCTGGCAGGGAAAAATGGGTTTAACTGGGACCCAGAAAGTTTCAGATCAAAGCTGTGAAAGGGCTTTTAAACCCATTCTCTTCTCCTCCTGCATTGTACCAGCACTATCTTATGCTTTGCTTTAAGCAAAAACTTTCACTGTGGTCAAATTATTATGCATGTAAAGAAGCTGCCAACATGAGGCAGCTACAGAAGGTTTGGCAAATCGGCTAAGTGTGAGACATCGTGGTGGAACCCTCTCAGGTTTAGCAGTGATGGCTACACATTGTCTGCTTCCCACCTCCTACACCTCACAGCCAGGGGTTATTGCCTCTGCACCAGCAGTGGCCAAAGCAGGGACTTGCTGCCTCTGCCCGTGCAGTCCACAGACCAGACTCAGCAAAGAAATTACCCTTAGCATCTGCTCTTGTTTCCCGTGCTGCTGGGACAGGTGGCACTGGGAGAGGGTTACAGCAGACACAAGGGAGGTAAAGCATTAAAGATTGTTGCTGTTCAGTCTGGCAGAGCCCATCTGTCAAGGCCTTTAAAATGCATTCAGTCCCAAGATGGAGGTTTCCGGTACAAATCAAGTGGCCTTTAGTTTGATGCTATTTAATAGGGTCTGCTCAAAATTAATGAAAAACGTGGTCAGGCACCTTTGCCAAATCTAGCTAGGCAGTTAATTGCATCAACATAACCAACTTGCTGCTCTTCCCAGCAGAGCAGAATGAGATGGATCCCACACCTCACTCCTTCCTGTTCACAGCCTAGTGTTGTGTCTTAGGCCATTAATAATGGTGGGCTTCTGCAAAGACATCAAGCTGTCAATGACGATGTCCCTCACAAATGCTCGAATTCTGCTCTGCTACCTGGCAAAAGAGACGGTAACTTTTTGTAACTATGATATCTCAGGAAGGGGAGATCCATTAGAGGTCTGCATACTCTTTGCTCCTCTATGTGGTGTTTTAGATGTCTTAAACTGTACACATTTTCGTGCCTTTAGATGATTCATCTTGAGTTTTCTAAGTGGAGACATGGCAGAAATTTGCTAAAAAGCTAATGGAAATTATGCCTCCTGGCAAAGACCAACTATGAGTAATTATTGTGGAGACACCTGTTAACGAGTGAGGTTACTTATATCCTCTTTGTTTTCATCACTTTTCTTTGTTAAACAGAAGGCACATCGGAAATTCTGCTGTCTGAGGATGACAGCAGATTGGGGATGTGGTTATCTGCCTCTACTTACTACACTCTCAACACTCCTTCTCAGAGGCTGAGTGGGATGGTCAGAAAATAGGGAGGATGTGGTTTCTGAATTCTGAATCATGACAGTTTTCCCCCAGTAGTCTTGTCTATAGTAATTAAAAAATTCCAGCCTGGTAATTAGACTGGAGTTCTCAGGCTCTGAGGGCCTTGACACTAGCTTCCTAAATTTCAGGACTAACCAGAGGAATCAATTTAAGCTTTTTTAATTAACAGTTCTTCTAAACTGATACTCAATTGGAGGCCAACCTGAGCAACAGCATTTTAGAAGTCATTCTATTACTTCCACTCCTGTTTGCATTTCTTCCCTGGGGACCTCTAAGTCCCACACTAATTCTCTATGTAAAACCTTGTAGTGGAGTCAGATCCAGGCTGCACACTGGAAACAGATAATGAGTGAAAATATTCCAGCAATTTGATCTTTGCTGTTTCAACCTGTGTTTGAGTAGATGACCTTCAGAGACCTCTTCCAGCCCTTTTTGTTCCACTCTTCATAATATCTATGGGATATTATGAAAAATGATGGGCAACTCTTGCTTCCAAAAATTTATTTCCAACTGGTAAACAAGTTAAATGTGCGTGTAGTAAAAAAAAAAAAAAAAAATCAACCAAAACCAACCAAAAAAACAACCCAAAGAAAACCTTGAGAGGCCTCCAGAAGTTTAAATATGCACCTCAGAATAGCTGAGCTCTATTTTTTATTTTGGACCGTTTTTTATTTTGGACCGTAAAAATGTGAAACCCCAAACCACTCAGATCAAGTTAGAGCACTTGGAAGGGAACTTCTGGTACTTTGTCAGTTTTTACTCTAGTGCTGCCCGGCTGTAGGGTTCAGCTGGTTCTTGGGTCACTTCTCTCCTGTGTCTGGGTAACAACAAATGAACAAAACAGCAAAAAAACCCCAAACCACTGCTTAGGAGTGGTTCCTGCAGGATTCCAAGAGATGCCTTTCGGAGATCTCTCAGCAGACTTCAGTTCTGTCTCGTGACAGGTTTATCTTGGTCTCTGATCAAGACCAAGCAGGGATGCACTGCATCCCACAGATACTGCCCATGAGAACTTGTGCTTGCAGCCTGAAGTTCTGCTGCACTAAGCACTAACTCCAGTAGTATGTTGGTGTAATACCCAATCATCTATGCAGTTTAACACCAAGCTCAAATTCATTCATACATTCAAACTTCACTTGATTTAAGGATGACTTCTTCCAGTGTTTTCTCAAGTTAAAGATTAGCTGACATGTATAAACTGGTAGTTACTGTGATATTAACCTTTTTCCTGGCTACTGTTCTGCTTATCTCTGAAATTCATCTTCAGGCTTTGGACCACTCTTATCCTGAAAGCTGAGCAATGCTAATATGCAACAATCTCAAATGTGGTCACAGCACATCTTAAACTGCCTACACCTCATGGAAAAATCTGACAGATGCCTTACTTAGAAATGCTTTGGTTTAGGTAGGTAATTTTTTGTTGTTTCCTTAATACAGTTCTATGAAAACAGGTCACGGTTTAGAATTTAATCTTCTATATATTCCTGACTTCAGTCATAACCTCTGTCCACATCAAAATTAGCTGGAACATCATCTTTACAGCACACACCAGATTTGAAAAAGATCTTTTCATCTTCCTTTCCCCGCCCCCCCCCCCCGTAAAGACCTGAGACCTAAGCAGAAAAATAATCAAAGTTTTCTCATCCTTTTTAAATTATTCTTAGTGTGAATTGATTTTTGGTATTGATTCTAGGAATACTGTCTGTAAGCAGTTATGTTTTGTGCAATATGTTAAATGATAAAAAAAGATTTAGTGCATATATTTATAAAAGAGAATAATTCTTTTATACATGTAACATACCTAGATATACACATAACTATAGAAATTCAGTCAGTCAAGAGGTAGTTGCTGGTTATTGCATTTATTTTTCTACTCTATGTTCTCACTAGAAAAGATAATATTGACCCTGCAGTTGTCTTTCACTGCAGAACAGCATATACACTTGAAACTTATTGGGAAAAAACACCCCACAAATTTCCATGAGTAATTGAAAAGCTGAGGAAGAAAACCAGTGGAAGATGTGTTATAGCAACACACAGAATAAAACAAACAACTAAGGTTACATATTCACTACAGGAAAGTTGATCTAAATTCAATGTCACCTGCTCTAGCTGAAATGATGCCTTATCTTACTTTGGTTTTAAGGAGGTTATATTTGAGCTATTAAAAAAAGAATCCCAAAATAAGCAAACCCACTCTTTCCTTGGAAATTCACTCATTGTTCCTTGCTTCAAAAGGATCCAGGAAACGGTGGACGTATACATACCACAAATCAAAGTCAAGAGCATGATTAATTGGCTACCTGACCTTTCCCAGGGAAATACAGCAAGGAGAGCTGGAGAGGGCCAGCACAGGGAAGGAGGGCTGTGCAGCTCCATGGGGCTCTCCCTAGCTGGGGCAAGAATTGAATTCACGCATCTTTCCAGATAATTTCAGAACTGAAATTCTGCTAATGCTTAAGGGTTCACCTACGAGCTGGTTTTGAGATTAATTTAACTGTAGATCAGTTCAGAAAGAGGTGATAATATGGGTATAAGATATAGTGATAAAAGCACCGTTAGCTTAATAGAACTGTATTCACTCTAACGGGGCATGAAGTAATTTTAATTATATTTGTAAGTTAAAACATTACAAAAATATGCTTAAATCATCCCTGAGAGCAAAGATAACAGATGAGTGAGATATATTGCAAAAACTGAATACTTCAGTGTTAATAGTGCTAATATTAGTACTTTAGAATAATCTGCATTGTAACTTCAAAATAAGTTGATAAATCTTTCAATTTATTTTACTTGTGATTAGTTTGTCTTCAACTCCCTTGTCAATGTGTGGCTGCTTAACAGTAATTAAACTGCACCTTATGAAATGCATTTATCCAAGATGGTTTCTTAGAAAACTTAGCTCCCTATGAATTGCTTTAGCCCACTTGGTGTTGCAGGTTGGGACACATCTGCCTCACCAGGGTAAGGAGAACAATTGAAATAATTTCACTTAAGGTCTCAGTTAGCATTTTTTACCACCATGAAATGATCTAAGAATTATAGGATGACAGAAAACTCCCTCAAATCACATTTTCAAAAGCATTTTCCGAAAGTGACTGTGTTAGTAGACTTTATTGTCACCAGAAAGCCTCTGTTAATCTTACAAAGCATCTGCAATGAATAATCTTCCCCTCCCCCACCCTTTTTTGTTGCCAGAAACAGCTTATAAATGCTCAGTTGAAGACTCTGCCAAATTTGGCTTTTGGGCACACTTGTAAATAGAGAATATTTCAACCAATTTTGATAAAATTACTCCAGATTTACATGGATGCAAGTGAAAGCCAAATTTTGCCTGGGTGTTTCCTCATCAGCTGCCACTTGGTGCCCTGATCAGCACCAGGACTGCTGCCTCTGGTGTCAGTGGAAGGCAAGTGCTTGAGCTGAGTCTGTCCATAATTTGACAAATTATTATAAACAGATTTGAACAAATATTTTTTTACAAAACAAACTGGTCAGCAGGCTCCAGGCTTTATTCTCCTGATGCATTTTACAGGAAATAATATCAAGTTAGCTATTATGAAACTACCCCCTCCTCACACACACATAATTGCTTCCAGCTTGCTGATTATTACCCTTTCCTTAACTGATAGAGTGAGAAGAGAAATAAAAATATCTCCATACAGTAGGCCAAATCCTCATCTGGTATAAATCGACATAGCTCCATCAAAGTCAATAAAACCATCTTGATTTACACCAGTTGTATATAGCTGATGCACTATAATTTTTTTACTTGCTTTCAAAAATAAAACCTTATGTGATTGTGTAACCAACATTGCAACAGAAACCAGCATTTTCTTTTGTGAAGTCAAACATGTGCCCTCCCTTTGACTTTCAAACATTTTCATTTACCCAGTTCTTTGATAGCTTTTTTCCCTCTGCCTTTTGGCAGAATGGTCCTACCATCCTTGTGTCATGAGCGAGGTACAGACTGGAGTGAAAGACGATCAGGCACAAAATAATAATTTCATGGGGTAATGAGGACAAAAAATGAAATGCTACCACTATTCTTTCACCCAAAAGGGGAAGAAGGGCTGAGTAAAGCTGAAGATGAGAAAATTCTTTCTCTACTGACATTTTCTCTGATCTCCACTTTCCAATTAACAAACATATATTAACAGCACCAAGAAATTAGTAATTCCTACCCAGGAATGACAGTACTGTAAGGTTCTATTATAGATCAAGTTTCTTAAATAATCTTTAAAATAATACAATGAGACTTATTGCAAGGTTTACTAAAGCTGATAGAAACTCTATGCTCTGCCTGGACAAACTCAGATTTCTAAAGACTTTCTTTGGTCTTCACTAGGGGCTGTGAAACACATGGTGATTCTTTTGGAAATACTCTTTGTCTCTTGTTCTGATCAAGAGCACAGAGAGCTGTTCACAGCAAATCTTTTGCGTTCATTTCAACGTTCTAGGCATTTCAGTGTGGTATATTGTCAAACAGAGGTCTGGTTTTTTCCAAAACCCTCATTTTTTTGGCTGGTTGTTTTGATTGATCTGTATATTCAGAAATTTGTGAAAATTTCAATAGCATCCTGAAAAATTGGAATTATATCATTGTTAATGATGACATAGTTTTGTAGTGGTTCAGCAAAGACTTTTATGAAAATTTACATTTACAAGTTCTTGGTATTTAGCAGCCCCTAATAGCATGCTGATAGTTTTATTAAAGTTAATGGTGATATTTGCAGGATCACAGCCTTTAATTTCCAATAACTTTTTTGAATATTTTAAAAGATTAGGATGTAATAAAAATTTGCTTTATCATGCATTTCCAAATGTTTTTGTGCAAAATGTGGTCAAGATTAACCTCACTTTAATACATATTTAAAATACATATTTCACTCCATTACTTCGAATAACATCTTGAAAATCATTCTATGATGTCTGGAATTCAGTTGCAAAGACTGAATCAGAATTCAGTCACACACCCTGGTCTCTATTTTAATATACTTTTTCTTTTTGATTCATAGGCCAGTCTGAAACACATTCAAAATTGACTGGAAAACTTTTATAATAAGACTTGAACATTTGTGTATCATATTGGTTAGGTACCACTACACTACTTATTTTGATTTGGAAAAGATTGCTTACCTCTATTAAACTGTGAGCCCTTTAGCTTTGGGATCCTGCTTTCACTGAAAGCATCATTTTGGATTGCAGCTTTTATTTTGTAATGAGGCTTTTCCACCTGGCTGAATGAATGAATGACTGAGATGTTGATGCAGGAAAATTATATTCAGATCCTTTATTACCTCCCTGTTTCCATGGCAAGATATGATTTGAAAACAGGATCTAATCCCTGGAGAAAACAGTGGTTTCTCAAGTACCCTATAAGCAAGTATTTATAGGCAGGCACTCTCCAGATCTGTGCAGAGGAAATTAAAATAAAACACAAATTGGCAAACACTTTCCATTCAGTTGAGATTGAAAGAGTAGCCCTGTCTGTAAAGAAAGGTGATGGTAAATCTTCCCTGACAATTCTGTCACATGTAGGGTAGGACAGCCTTGCATAACATGGGCAGGGAGTGTCAAGTCCTACTGGGGACAAACAAAAGTTGTTCTAAAAGTCAGGTCCTGTCCTCCATGGTACCGACGGGGACAAACAAGTTGCTACAAAATGAAGACAATGAATCAAAACAGATTCTACTTTGTTAGAAAGTGCAGTCCTTCACAGGGTCGCAGCTTGAGCCTGCAAACTCTCAGAAGGTTTCTGGGGCTGCAGGAGGTTGACTTTCAAGCTGCCAGTTTAACAACCCAGAGCAGTCAAGCAGTTGCTCTCTACAAAGCTGGCCCTGTTTCCTACACGATAGCAAGAGAAACAGTCTCATTGACTTGCAAGGCTTGAGCTTTTCCTCAAAAAGTCACAATTATTCTTTGAGAAAGTTGTGTCAGCTAGTATCAAATGAATGATTTGGATGCCATATACACAGACCATTTACCAGCACATAGGAGCCTGGAGACCTGGCTGGTGTGGTGCCCCATTTTGGGGAGACTGGCATCAGCTCGGATTGCTGAAAGTTCGTCAAAGCAGAGTGCTTCCAGTGAAATGCTTCAAGCTCAGGGCTTGTTTCAGCAGAAAAAGCAAATCTAACCAGCTCCAACGCAAGGTTCTTTCCTCTAAGCATAAATCATATATGGAATAAGTATAGAAGATTTAGGTAACATCTCAGACTGCTTTTCTTTTTACCTACAGCAAAACTTTTTACCTACAGCAAAAAAAAAAGTTATGGCAATAAAGATTGAAAAAAAAGCACAGCACTGCCTTGCCTAAAGCATGCTGAAGCTTTGTGGCATTTTTAAACTGGATTCTTGGCTTTGGAGACTAGAGAAACCTGAAAGTGTACTGGAATTGAAGTCAAAACAGCTTGTTACCCAACTTGCTTTTTCCACAAAGTATTGAAATATTAAGAACACAGGCAAATAACGCTTGGATACAACTCCTTTTGTTTGTGTTGAGTTGCATTTGTTTGTCTGAAGCCAAACTGTGTGAATAATTTTACATTCTTTATCTTAGCAGTGAATTGTGTGGTTCTGAAATTTGAAGATAAGATCACAAACAAGTAAAAACGTGTAGGCTGAAAAATCAATATGTTTCAAGGTAACAGTTGAGAAACAAATTATTCCTGCACTAATAGGCTGAAAAGTAGATTTAGAGATTCTGCGAGGGCTCGTAGTATTACCAACAGCTAAAGCAATAATAGAAGGAAGTTGAGCTGCCTTCATAGTCAGATGTTAATCATGCCATCATCACGAAATAAAGACGGATAATGGTAAACTGCAACATGAGGGATTTTTTAAGCTTCTCAGTCTTTGCATAATAAATGTATTTCAATAACTGTAGTTCTTTTTAAGTACTCATGCTGAGGTCTGCTCTTTCGATTTACCCTGAAATTTTCCAATATTTTACTTCAATTATTCAGAATAGCTACTCTCTTGCTAAGATGTTCCTATTTTTCAGTTCAGGACTCAGTGTCATTGTCACCAAATTGCAGCAGAATTCCTGCTAACTTAATCACATTCAGACCTATACCATGCCTAACATCAGAAAGCCATCTAATAACTAGTTTATACCAACCCAAGCCTGTTCTCTCAGTGATGACACATCTTAAAAACAGTTTTCTCTAAATGAGAAATCTACATTTCTGTACTGAATTGTTACTTGCTAGGAGTCACTCTTTCGGTAACAATTATGCTTTGCTGAAAAAAAAAACACTCACTGCCCTTGAGAAACACATGAATAAGCCATGCTTAATACGATACAATTCAAGAATAATTAAAGGGAATAACTGAAACTGTAGGCTAGTAGCTATATAAAGATTTCTTCTGCCACCAGAATCTGACTTTTCTTTTTCCAGACCCTGCTCCACCTAGAGCATTTAGAAATGGTGTAAGACTTCAACACCCAACTGTTCAAAAATAATCCTCATAATCCCCAGTCTCTGTGTCTGGTATATAATTCACTATGACACAGCTAAACATCTCCTGCTTATATTTCTCTCTATATGCTGAAGTCTTCTGACTGATGGCTTTGTCTACAAGCAAAGCATATATGTACTATAAACATCTGTGTATTTATAACACAGAATCCCCCCAATTTTCATCACCTCAGGAGATGACTTTTTAAAAAAGTTACACATGCAATAGCAGTCTCATCCCCTCTGTAGGTATTTGTTTGGTGAACAGCATTCTTTAGAGAAAAGCTGTGCTGACAGGAAAAAGGACAGGTTGTTGAGTTAAGAGGCTGTGGAACAATTGCAGTAGGCAGGACTCAGCAGCTACAAGCAGAGCTGTAAACGAAGATGGGTGTCAATTCAGTGCTTCGACAAAGCCAGAGTGACTCAAGTAGCATGTTGAGGCACACCATAGAGGGTCTTACCTGCCTAGTTCTACATAAATGTATTAAAATGAAAAAAAAAAAAATCCAAAAAAACAAGGAAAGAACCACTCAGAAATCAGCAGAGTTACATCTTCCCTCTGAGGAACATGCTAACGGTGCTTAAGATGGAGTTTGGACTAGAGGCCTCAACTGAGAACACATGAGAAGCTCCCAGTCCAGATTCTTTGATTTTTATTAAACACGGGAGAAGTGCTGATTAAGGGAGCTGTGTAACTTACAAAAGGAAAATCCTCACACATGATGTTACCTGGCTGAGGAAGGAGTAGAAATGAAAGATGACCGATCTATTTTTAACCTATTTAACAGCGACTGTGAATAGTTTTATCTATGCCCCTGAAGTTCCAAATTTATTTTCACAGAAGTTTTGAAACAGATGTGAAATCAGTTGTTACTTGCCAATTACAGTGTAACTTTGAATAATCAATAACCACAGCCATCCTAGAAGAAAAGCAAGCTGGCAGCTGAGCATACGTGTTAAAAGGGATGTTTATGACTGGATGACAAAGAGCAGCAGTTGGAAGGGATCAGGGCTGGAAGCAAAGGTAAGGCCAGAGACAGCAAGTGGGACTGGTCCATACAGGACAGAAATGTTGTTTGAAAGAAGATAAAAACTCTTGTAGTAGTGCTAATAGCCTCACACATGGCTTATGAGAAGCCTGTGTCATTCCAGGGGAGCCTTTTTTTCTAGTCTGGAGAAGCCTGAATGAAACATTAAATCTGATCAAATTTGGCAATTTCTGTTAGAATGTGGCCTGGTCCTGTTCTAGGAGGATTTCTGATATTGTGAATTGATCTTATCACTTACAGGTCAATAATTTCTAACTCTGTCTTTCCAGCACATTGACAACTGTTAGCTCCACATCTGGGATCTTGCTGGAGCAGTGACTGGAGCTTGTTTAGATTCCAGAACTGGTATCCCAGCCCTTCTGAGTTTCTAGTGGTCCTCCAAGGCCCTCTTGCTCCTCTAATCCAATCCAGGATGCACTGTAGCCATCTTGATGTTTGCAGAGGCAGCAATCCACAACTACATACCCTGGGTGAAGAGAATGCACTCCTGGGGAGAGGCTGTGTAGTAGAGGTAGGAGGAGATAGTCTGTGGAAGGAAGAAAGGAGCCAGCACTTGAAAGAGCAGGTCTGTCACTACGTAGGCCTCTTGCCCAAGCCCTTCAGAGGTTAGTTCTGTTGTAACAAGTCAATTTTTTACCCCATGGTAACACCATTCATCTTGTGCCATTGATACTCATGTTGAAGTTTTAAATGTAATCCAATGAAATCCATCATGAAGTCCATACTGTCAAATTCAGGGCTAAAAACCTCACTTAAGAGCTGTATTCAAAACAAAATCAAAACAAAACATGGCATTAACAAGATCCAAATGGAATTCATACAGTAATATGGACATGGTCTTTATTTTTTCTACAAAGTTTACTGTGGGCCTGGCTTGAAACACACCATAATACGCATTACTTGTTATGAATAGGAAAACCACTTATGACAGAGTACCCTATGGCATCTGCCATTACAAGTTACTTAAAAGCATTCTTAAACACTATAAATATCCCAAGGAACTGTGACTTCTTTCTCCCCCGAAAACTTTTTAAAACATAGAGCAGGCTAACTTTTGATGTACACTACTGCTGTAAAGCTGGATATGACAGTTCAGCGCTGAGCTGTGTTTCTCATTGATAAGGATGCACTTAAAGTAACACTAACAATTTATTTTTCCTAATGATCTAAATTATTCTGGAACTAGAAATTCCAGGAACCTGTAATAAGTTCAAAGATATAAAAAACCCCACAACAAGCTGCAAAGGGCAACATTATCACAAATGTTATAAATATATATTTAAAATTGGGTGGTGAAAGGCAAGGTAAAGTTCACCTTGTATAGATAACATCTACATGCCCCTTTCCTTGCAGAGTGTCAGAATCAGGAATCAGCTGAATAATTTGGTGCATAACCTTTTTCTTATCTTTTTGTGAGACAAAGTTCACCCAAAGTGCTAAGGAGATGGAGAAAATTCGGAAAAGGTGAGTGTTGAAATGATGAAAAAAGTGCTTTCAAACAGGTACTTGTGTTGCCTTTTAATTTTTTGGCTGTCATGTGTTCATTGGTGTTGCAACCTGACCTTCCAAAATATGGTATGGATGAAAATCTTTCTTTGGACCAATGTTTCATGTACCTGCAGAAACAGAGAACAGGATGTGGTTACTTACATCAGTGAAACAGCTTTAAACAGGCTGAAATCAGCATCTTTCTCAGGTGTCCTTGTTCTGTTCCCTTCTCAGTCAAACCTAAATTTGGAGAACATTAGCCATCATTTTATTTTGCTAAGCAAGCTGTACAATTTTATGGTGTCTCTAGAAAAGGTTTTTTATGTGTTACCTACTACACTTTAAATGACTATAAACCTATCCCTGTACTGTTCAGGCTGCTTACTATACTGGCAACCAAACAGGTTTAGTTTGAGGGTGTGAAGTTCTCCTCATAACTGGCATCACCTATCTCTTAGATGCACATTGAGTGTTCCTCCCACTAAATGTCTGATTGTCATAAAAGGGAAAAATAACATTTTCTTCCTGGCTTTAGAAGTTATTATTGGAAAGTTTGAATTAGTACGTCTTTCAGGAGGACAAAGCAGTAGTATCAACTCTCTCCCTTCCTTTAAAGTCTTTGTAAATAAACAGATAGTAAGCAATTTCTTGTTCCCAAACCCCGTGCTTGGCCCTCAGGCCCATTCAATGCCCCAAAGGGCTCTTTCTCTATTTTGTTTGTTCTTCCATTTCATACAGTGTAATACCGAGTCACCCCCAGGATTTGTTGCTAATTGTAAAAGTTGTTTTACATTACTCTAGGCAACAGGAACACAAAACCAAAATTTCCGTCCCCTTGCTCTAGGCAACTGCTAGACAGAGTGTTGGTCTTTTTGTTCTGTTTTGTTTTGGGGTTGGGGGGTATTTTTGCTCCTGGAGGCCTTTGCTCTTAATTCATTCACCTGGGAAAATTGCATGTACTGCCTGGAGTACTTTTTGCTCAGGCCTCCAGGTTCAACCCATTGTTTTGGATAGCTGCTACCTGTATGTTTCCAGAGTTACCACTCTACAAAGACATATATGTCAGAGCACCCTCCAGTTAGCCTGAAAGAAGAGCCAGTAGGGCAGCCAGCTGTATAAATCAAGTAGATGACTGTCAACAGATTATAACCTTTTGATGTTTATTATTAACAGTTTTCAACATTATAAAATGTTGGCTCTTTTTTATTACTCCACAAATTGTCATTACTTCCTCATCAGACAAAAGCTTGAGAGCGTGTTTGTGTAAAACAAGCAACAGGAACTCTAAAATGATACCTTGGATGATTCACTAAAGACCAAGGAAAAGCAAACCCTAACAGTCGACATTAAATAGTTTTTAAATGCTTATTCTATCTCCAAAGATGAAAACTTTTAAAGTGTGGGGAGGGAACCCAAAAGGTATGGTGAACATATTGTTTAATTATCTTGGAGTTTGTTTTGTTGTTTAAAGAATTAATCAGCTGCTCCTAGTCCAGGGGGAGCATTCCAGAGGCAGAGAGGCACAGCAGAACAGGTTCATACTTCCCATGCCTTTTGTTTCTTTGCCTATGTTCTGGGAGTCAAAGTTCAGAATTACGGAAGTGTACGCTGTCTCAGCAGGTCTATGACTGGCAGAACTGTTTCTGGAAAAGTGAAAATAGTTATGGCTGGGGCAGTTAAGCTGGCTCTAGACCTGTTTTGAACTACTGGAACAGAGCCAAGGACCTGGCTCAACTGATAGATTTGGTTTTCAAGTTGCGTAAGCCCAAGTAACCTGCAAGACTTGATTATTTTTTTAGTACATTGGTTAAGTTCAGATAGGATTATTTAAACAACAACTACAATAGAACCCCTTTAAGAACTTTTCATTTTACCTTAACCTGCCTCCCAGGTGGCTGCATCCTTGCTTTGCCTTTGGGTTCTGATCTTACAAGCTGTCAAACGTTTTGACATACAGAGCACTGCTGAATCTTTAAAGATTCTGTGCATATTCCTTTAGAAAAACTGCAGATCTTACTCATTCATATTATTTCTATTAAGAAAAAATAATCAGGTTTTATAATAAATGAAAGAGTAATTTTAGTATGATCGAACTTACATGGCTAACATTCCCTCCTTCTGGATACTTTTTCATCTTACTGTACACTCTACAGTTAATTTCTTTAGAAGTTCAAACACACCAATAAGCTTTTCCTCTTACAGACCTTTTGCAAAGGCTTTGGAGCATATTCATATAGGGGGAAATAATTATCTCTTGAAATACATAGTTATTGACTGTCAAAGGAATTAACATGTTACAGTTAAGTGTAGAAGGAAAGAGCATGTAAGTCAGCTGATAGAGATGGATTTTTATCTTTACTACTACTATAGGAGGAAAGCATCCTATGACAGATATTTCAGATACTTCAAGGCAAATCTCCCTTTGGTGGGACAAGCATATACTTACATCACTCATCTGATCCAGAATTAAGCAGAGTTTCTATGCAGGCAAAATCCAGACAAAAGGAAAAATTAGTCTATGCACAAAGCTTATGCTGTCTCATCTAGACCCCTTTTTACTCCTACTTAAGTAAATACCTCTAAAACCCTGTGTTAATGTGCTAATGTAGTGTTTATACCTTGTTTCTCAGTGTGTCCACCTGACAGTTCACAGCACTGCAGCTAAACTGATGCCAAAATAACTCTAGTTAAACTAGTTCATGGTCTGGTCTGCATGCAAAGCTCATGATAAATCTGAGAGTACAATTTAGCAGTAGGCTGTGTTAAAAAAAAACCTCAGGAAAGTTCCCTCCTGCATTCCTTAACACTGTGAAACCATAATAATTTGCAGGAGCTTTTATCCTTCCCTAAATCCTTATGAATTGAAGGTTTAAGAAGTAAAGGGACAGAAGGGACGGACTTAATTTTAGAACAAAGGATGGTCACATGCACAAGGTCTATACAGCATGGAAATATGAATCAATAGTAGATTCATTCTGGTTTAACTGAAGAAACAAAGTCCAAATTATTCCCAGGAGCATTTTGTTGTTTGACCCCCACTGGAACTGATTACCTTTTACGACTCTCAGTAGAAGAACCTCTTAATTTCCGCGAGGTTTTATATACACCATGCACCGGTGTGAGCACTGGACATGATCTGACTGGTGCAGGAAGAACAGCACAGCTTGCGGTGCTGAACCGAGTGTTGTTTCTTACCCTGTCGACTAAAGGGGTGGCCAAACCCAGTGCCCATAACCAACACGCTTCAAAGCTTTCACATGGCTTGGAGCCAAGAGACACTTCAATTTCAGCAAAGGCTAAAAAGGCAGGGAGGACTGTGGGCCTCCCTCGAGCAGGGGGTAACCTGCTCCGTGGTGGGCACGGCTGCTGTGCAGGAGCCGGCGCCAGCCTCGGCGCTGCCCACGCTCCTGACCCGTTTGGAGCCCTTGACACGCCGGACATCGGGAGGCGGCCGAGGACTTTCCACAGCAGCCGCAGCACCAAGCCTGCCTTGTAGGGTACCGGCCGCTTCCAGACCCTGAGCACTCCCTGGAAGACGAGTCAGGCGAGCTGCGAGAACTGTCCTAAAACGCCTGCTCAGCCCGCTCGGGTTAAGCTGTAACCAGCCGCCTTCTCCACAGGTGAGCGGGCGGACGGTCCGTCCGCCAGGAGATCACCCCTAATGGGCGGCTGTGAGGGGTTTCCCCCGTACGGCTGCCATTGCCCACGAGCCCACCAGAGCCCCCCATACCGCTGCCACGGCCCACGAGAGACCCCCGTATGGCTGCCGTGACTCCCGAGAGCCCCGCCCGCCGCCGCGGCCGCCAGGGGGCGCGGGCCGGGGGTGCCGGGCCGGCTCCCAGCCGCCATCCCGGGCCGCTCCCTGATGCCCGGACACGCTGTGCCCTCCCCGTCCCTCCCGACACTGAACAGCTCATCTTTTAGGCACAAAAGGCGTAGTTCCCGAAAGTGTTTTTTTTAACCCAGATCCCACAGTTAGCGCCAAACTCCATGCAGATCCCACTGACGGGCCAGCCTGCGAAACTGGTGCCCACCGGGGTGGCAGTGTCAACCTAATACACAGGCATAAATTAACGGCAGTGAATAAAACTCCTCTGGCAGCATTTCCTCATTCATATAGTCGGACTGAGCTTCATCAGGTGAGCAGCACTGCTTCTATTTGCTTCTGCAAAGCCGTTCGGAAAGTCACCACTCTCTGTAACCAGGTTTTATGTGGACATTAAGAAGGATTCTTTGTGGAACTCAACGAGAATCCAACCATCAGCACAGACCCGAGCAGTGTTTCCTGGCATACCTTTCCCTTTTCTCCTCCTGCCAGAAGACTCCTTAAGACTGTGTGAAAGAAGCATTACTGGGGGTGGAGGGGAAGTGTTTTATTTCAACTTGTGTCAGCTGTTAAACATTTTTATCCAAGCATGTGTGCATGCAATACACACAAGTATTAGATAATGCTGAGGTGGTAACTCCTTTTGCTGCTAAACTCTCATTTGCACAACAGGCAAGAAATGGAGAATTGAGGTCATGCATATGCCTTGCATGATAAAAACCTAGCTATGAAACAGGAATTTCAGTTTTGTCACAAAGGCAAAACACACCTACTCACAGACATTACAAAACAAATATCAAGGCAGTTCAGGGCAGTGATGGGAAGGCAGGGGCATTTTTAAACCTGATCTGACCTTTTAAACCTTTCTTCTTGGTACTGACTTTAGTAGGGGTGCTTACCGAGATAAGGTATAATGGAAATTTCTTGCACACTTTCTCCTTGTTCTCATTATCAGCTGCATTTCTTTCACTGGACCTCAGATGAATCAGTGGTAGTGAGTGTAACTGAAAGCATTTTTAAAGGAGGGGTCTTACCCATTGCATCCAATAGGGACTAGGCAGAGCTGTAGGTGACTCTTTTTTTTGCCCCAAAGGAGGCTTGCAGTTAAAAGTAACTGTGAGATTTCTGGGGGACACTGTGTTGACTGGTATGCTGATTTAAGTAGTCCTGTCTCTATAAATGTGGGTTTACATGCAATTTTCACCACCTTCTGTAATTATGGTAACACAGATGCAAACTTCTAAAATGTATTTTAGACAGAGATATTTATACCAATGCAGTCTTAAACATGGGTACATTTAGAGATGCATAATGATATATTGAATCACTAGAAAGTGTTCCTACAGAACAATAAATTATGTGGATATATGCATTTTTGCAACTTTACGTCCACACCATGGTGTATAACTTCTATGTGTGAAGGTAGTCTTAGAATTGTAAACACTTGCCTTTGTTTTTTGTCTAGGAACTTCTTAGAGGACTGGAAATTACCAATTGTTGGTTCTAAATTTACAAGTTACAGAAACTTTAACAATTTCATTCTATCAATTGCTGTGCTAAATTGTTACTTGTAACAAAAAGGTTTACATTTTTCTTCCTTGCTATGAATGCTGAGCAACTGTATGGTAACAATCCTAATATCCTAATAACTTTCCAGCTGTCCTAAGTCTTCCAAAGCCAGCAATACTGGATTTACCACCTTTTAAGTTTTTTTCTCTTTAGTTCTGCTCTACATGTGTGCTTTATATAAACCAAACACATTTTCAAGTGCCTGAGTTTTAAGAAATGTAGGAACTCTGTCAAGTATCTTTCTCTTGGGTATGAGGCCCCAACACGGGCATTGTGGACAGCAGTGTCCGCATAAAATTTGCCTGTCCCTGGATTTGTGGGAGCAGGGAGAATGATTGTGTGGGCTTGTGCCTCTCATTTCGGAGGACTTCTCTTGAGTATAGCATTCCCGTAAGGATTATATTCTGTGGCTGTGATGTAGTATGGTTGGCTCCCTTCCAGCTATAGGACTCAGCATCCCAGGCTTGGGTCACTCTGCCAACTGTTAATACAGTTATGGAAAAGCAGGGTCCTGCAAAAGCATGAAATCAAAACTCAGCTCACTTCATAACCAGAGCCCTCATCTACCTTGGCTGAAGTGGTGGCCAGGGTCTAAGCACATGCAGAAGGATGTGGGTGGGGCTGTTCTACCTGTACACACCATGTGTTGTCAAGTGGGGAGACTCCAGAGTCCCTGTCGAGCCAGCTACTGTCTTCTTCCAACTCTGCTCTTATTTGGCATCTCCGTCAGAGGAGTGCCTGGATAGTTAATCTCTTTGCCTTATCTCTTAGAGCCTTTTATGAGAGATGAGTAGCAGGACTGAAGAAAATAAGGTGGAGGCCAATGAGTCTCATATTAAATGGGTAAGTAAGTCAGAATACTAGTCACAGTTGTGAGTCATCACATTTGTTGAATGAATGATTCTATGAAAATTCAACCTGGTTTGTATTTGAGCAGATGTATATGCTTCAGATTGACTCAGCGCTGTAATCTTTGACTAAGTAACCCAGGTCAGCTACTGGGCCAACTTCTCTTCATGTGTTCCTCAGCAGAAACTGCACTGCATAGGATCATTTCAATATGCAAGCAGGTTTGTCTGATCTCAGTATTAGTGACCAAAAAAAAAGTTGGGACTGTATAACTGTATAACAAAATCATAAAGTAACATCCTTGAAATTATGTTCTACTCATCAACTGGACAGAGAGGTGTTCAATCTAAGTAATTCAAACAAGATGAATGCAAACTTAGTTAGGTTAGTCTTATGCAGTTTGAAAGTTCTCAGTCTTAAATTTGATTGCATAAAGAATATCTTAATGATCCAGATCCAGGTTTCAAGCAGGCTGATGCAGGATATTTAAATCTATTGCAAAATGCCATACATTGCTCCAATAATGACACAGTGCAAAAAATAGCAAATCCACCCATCATTCATTCATTCATTCAAAATCCTTCATCAGTCATCATTCATTCTAAATATTGGTTAGCAATGAGAAATTCAGCGTATTTTAGTGTCAGAAAATTACAGTAGGATCAATACTCTATACTGTGCACTACAACTGTGAGAAAGAAAATGCAGTACCCAGCCTCTCAGAATTTAAGCTAGTTTCAGAGACACTGTTAGGAAATGAATAGTGGTTTCACAACATCATTTTATAGTTTTGTAACCAGGTTAGAGGCCAATCACACATGGTCATTGCCACAAAGTAGATAAGGTCACAGTTCTTCCCCACTAGTATAAGATTATCAGCTTAAATACCTTCAATAGTATTTCTTGAGAGGGAAAAAATAGGATATTATTCAAGTAAACTTTAAAGGAACATATCTCTTAATTTCTGGAGTTGCACAGAAATTAAACATGCAATATCCATTAAAAGCAGTGGGAACTGTATGTCTAAATCCTATTAAACTGTGGAAAAAAAATGAAGGACATGAAATGCCTTTCCACAGAATAACTCCAATGATATAACAAACATCTCTGTGCTCCCCCAGGGCTTTGTTGAGGGATGGGCCCTGCTGTATTGGGTATTCTTTAACCTCAACAAGAGGCAAAGCAAACTCCAGTCATGACTTACTGCCCTCTATGATAGCAACAGACCCAACCATTATGTGTGCATTTGCAACTGTGGAATGCCTGGGTTAATTCTTTTAAGAAACTATGTAAACATGTGACCATACAAAAAAATCACTGACACAGGGATTGATTCTTTACCTTTATTTGTGACTTGTGAAAGCAACAAGTGATAAACGCATCCAGCAGTGGCAGAATAAGGAACGTCCTATCCTTGTGATTACAGAACTGCTTTAAAAGCATGTTGACATACAACTGCACTAGAATGGAAGTAAGGTGAAATGCTTATGAAAGATCATCTGCGTATCTCTTCTGTGTTTTTTTTTTTTTTACTGAAATATGTTATTTATAAGTGAGTATGTTATTAAACACTGAACATAGCGCTTTACAGCCAGTAAAAGACAATAGACCAAATGTTACTGTTACCCACAGCTGGAGTGGATTGATAAAACCAGCACAGTGTCTTTGCTCACATAGTTTAAGGTCTAAATAAAGATATATGATCAAAAGAGTAAATTTACTGAGCAAAGTGACAGAGAAAGGGCAAAAGGTAAAAAAACCCCTATATCAGTAAATCATAAAATGCATGATTGAATAACTATTTTGCTGGGTGCCCTAAGCTTTAAAGAAGTGTACTCTGGTTTATTTTCCAAAACAGTGTTTGGAAAGAAGAGGGGTGATACTATTCCCAAAAAATCTACTGAGTGCATTAAAATGAGTCACTGCTCACATATATGTTATACTTCTCTTTTTTTATATGCTCCAGTTAACTGGGAAAAAGGTAGAGATTATTGATATCATGTCATCTGACAGAACAACTCACTAGCAATCTATCATTTACACATTTTCACATTTATCTTTTCAACCATATGTTTTTTACAAAAATTAGAGTTGAGAACCTAGCATGTCATTCAAGGTCCAAGGATGTTCTTTATGAACATGTTCTTTATGAAGAAATCCAATGAATTTTTTCTCAGACTTCAGTCAAACCCTAAGAGAACAAAGTGGCAACTCTGGAGAAAAAATAAACAAAAAACCAAGACAGCAACTGGCAAAACACGCTCTACAAAAACACTCTCCCAGTTGCATGATAATATGGGTAGAACTGAGTAAAACTTTTGCTTTTGCACTGTTCCAATTATATGATTTTGATAAACATTAGTTATTCCAATATCATTTAAAGTGTGACTTTAAAGTGACAATGCTCTAGTACATTATTGCATATGCTCTACTTGTTCCAGAATAATAGTCCCACTGGAATTATTTGGTAATAATAATGGATACAGTTGAATAGATATTTTGGAATATGTGAATAGGTATTTTAGAGCATCTTTCTGTAAAGCAGTTCTTGTTAGTTTAAAGACAGGAAGAAATAGAATAAAGAAAGAAATGCCCAATACTGGAGGGAGCCAGTGAAAAGAAAAACAAAATTTTCATGTTGTGGGGAGCTTTGGAGGAGCAGCTGGAGTGAGGGCTGCCCCAAGCCTGGGCCAACACTGTCCCTAGGACATTGTTCTACACTTGTAAAGCATAGAGACTAAGTGTTTTATAAGATTTTATGTTTCCAATACAAGTATTTTTAAAGTTCTGTGAACGAGAACTGCAGTTTTCCTGGCTAGGGAACTACATTTAGTATGGGTGTTGGAGTGTAAGTCAACTTCTAAAAAGAAAGCGGCTTCATTTTTGCTGCTTTGTGGCAAAATCCACATCAACAACCCCACTGAATGTCATCAATAATCCCATTCTAGCATCTTGAATCAAAACTATACTTTCAATTATGTGTTAAAAAGTCCCAAATTATTGCAAAATTTAAACACAGTGTTAAAATACAATAAATATGCTCATGGAAGGAAAGTAAACGTTTTCTGATGTCTCAGAATTAATTTACATTGATTTCTCAATACCCATTTAGTAGACATTAGCTAGTGTCATAAAAACATGTTCTAGGTCCTGCTGACCTTATTGGGAGCAGAATCAGAGCCTGGACTCACAGATTTTAAAGAACAAAAGTGAGAACTAAATGAACTACTCCTCTGTGTCCTAAGAACATGAAAACACAGTGCAACCCTATTACTCAGTGAGGATCTGTTCACTGGAAAATCACTGAGGGAATAATGAGGGGGGAAGAACAAGAGGAGGAGGAAAAGGTGAGAAGAGAAAGAGGGCAAGAGAGAGCAAAGAGAAAAAGGGAATTTGCTTTTGATGTCACAGTTCTATCAACTCATGCATTTTTCATGGATACCAACTAGTGCTAAAATAATGCTGTGCTGGCAAGACGAACATGAAAAACAGCAGCCAAGTTCCCAAACATCACGATACTGGCTTAAAAATAATGAGATTTACAAAAATTGGAAACTCAAAGCTTTTCTTTCTCCTCTAATTTGTTTTTTTAGGTTTGTGTATTCCAGCATTTCTCTCAAACTTAAGATTTAGGAACGTAATTATTTTTAATGAGACCTGAGGTTCCAATTCAATCACATCTGCTGAAGAGCTAGAGCTTAAACCAAAGCTAAATGTTGCAAAATTTCAATGTAATCATGAGAGCTGGCAACACTAAATGTCATAACCATGGCATACTGTACTGTTTTGATGCAAACTGGACTAAAAATTACCACATGTTAGATACAAGTGCATTAATTCAAGTAGTATTTTGCCCTTTGCTAGAAAGAAATTAAAAACTGAAAGTGAAGCCAGTTGGTAAATGAAAACTAACTGATAGGAGTTAACCTGTTTTCTAGTTCAGGGTTCATAAACTTCACTAGAGGAGGTGAACATTAACATTTCTCAGTGCTTTTGATTAAAACCTGATAACTTTTTAAACAAAGTAATTAATGGATTGTATGTAAATGTTCTTTTAGGTTTTAGTCACACATACTACACTAGTGCCGATCACCACCTTTACTTGCAGAAGAACACAAATGATGCACAGGTGGAGGAAAAAACACGGGATCTTTATTTGCAGGAATGCCATTTTAAGTTGTTAAATTATTTAAATATAAATCTTCAGATATTGTTCACCTCAATAGTTCTATGGACTTTCTACAGTTATTTTGTAGATTTTTCATATAAGCACTGGATTTTGTGATGATGAGCTAGAGTGGATGTGGTAGTTATTATGTCTTTAAGCTGGGTAGTACTCGTAAGAACACAATTAAATTAATACTCTAGTTCTAATTACCAATAGCACTGTGAATACATTAGTGTTGAAAAAAAATAAAGAGGTGAAAAATTAATACACTAGTAAAACCATTTAGTGACATTTTCGGTGAACTGGAAAAAAAATGAAGCAATGCTAAGGGGCCCACGTACAACCCTTGCGCTCATCTTAATTACATACGGTCTCACTTTCTGCAAAATACCCTCGTACGCGCTGACAGCGCTATGGTTCGGGGGCTGTAACCGCGAGAGGCACGTCCCCGGCACTGCCCTGTCAAACGCCGACACCGCCGGGGATCAGCCCTGCAGGAGACGCGCCGGACCACCGCTCGCAGGGCAGGTACCGAGGGCAGGGAGGGATCGCCCCGGGGCCGAGCGGCGGGCGGTTTCCCCAGGGCTGGTGGTCTCACAGCTGCTCAGCGGCTCCTCGGCGCCGGCTGGGGACGCCGGTGGCAGCGCCGCAGATTCGGCCCCTCCGCCGAGCCGGGATTGCCGTGCTTGTGTCGCCCGCAGCCCGGCCCAGCCCGGCCCGGCATCAGCGCGCGGAAAGAGCCGCCTTCCCCCCTGCGGGCGGCCGGGCTGGGCCCACCCCCCGCACCGGAGGTCTCCGGCTGATAATTCAAAAATGGAGGATGCGCCCTCTCAGCCATTAATTAATAATGTAGCTCGCTGTCTTCCTGTGTGACACACGCTGGAAGGCACCGAGCGGCCAATAAAGATGTAGGGGAGAGCAGGGGAAGGCTCCTCCCC
>VYXB01002528.1:256396-282433 GCA_013397135.1 Pachyramphus minor
CAAAAGGCTCCGCTGCCGCCGCTCCGCGTTGGTGCTGACCCGGCTCCCCCGGGAGGAGGGACACACCGGACCCCCTCCCTCCTCCCCGGGCCGGTGGGCGCCGTTGCCTTGCTTACTCCCTCCCTCCGTGTTTTGTTTTTTCTTTCCTTTATTCCCCCCCGCCTCCATCTACTGAAGCTGATCCTGGGGCAGGAAGAGAGCCGGGAGCGGGGCGATGCCGCTGCTGCACCGAAAGCCCTTCGTGAGGGTGAAGCCCCCCGCGGACCTCCGGCCGGACGAGCGCGTTTTCTACTGCAGGGTCACTAACGAGATATTCAGGAACTACGAGTAAGCGACAGCCCCGTGTCGGTGTCCGCGTCCCTATGTCCGTCTTGCGCATCCCCCGCGCTCCGGCGGCGAGCCCCCAACGTCTCTGACACCTGGGCGGGCGGAGAGGGAGGGAAGGGGATTCCCCGGAACGCCGCGGGGAGCCCTGCCGGGGAGTGTGAGGGGGATCGTGGCTGGCGCCGAGCCTGTGCCCTCCCGAGGGGGGTGGGGGAGAGAGGGCGGATCTCTCGCCCAGGGCAGGGGAAATCCCTGTCCCTCCTCGGTTGGGGTACCCTGCAGTCCCCTTCGCCCACGGGGAAGGAAGGCAGCCGGCTCCTTCCCCCCGCTCCTGCCTTTCCTTCCTCGGTGTCGCCCCAGCCCCCGCCGGGGAAGTGAAAGTTGCGCGTGTGGGAGGCGGCAGGCGGTACCGAGCGTCTGCCGGGCCCAGGCTCTCCCTNNNNCCCCCGTCCGCCCCCGCCGGCAGCCGCGTGTCGGCGGCGGACGCCGCTAGGCCGCCCCGCGGAAGGGGCCGCGCCGGGCCCGCGTTCAGGCAGCGCAGCGGGGCACCAGCCCGCCTGGCATGTGCCGGTCACTCTATTGTTGTGGTGACGGCCGGGCGGGGGGCGCCGGCTGCCCGGTCCGCTGGGCTCCCCGGTCGGCTCCCGCTGCGCTTAACCCCTTGCTGCCGGCCCTGCCGCGCCGCCTAGGGCCGCGCTCGCCCCGCCTCCGCGGGCAGCCGCCGGCTGACGCGGTTGGAAATGGCCGGCGGGCGGGGAGCGCGGCCCGGGCGAGGGGTCGCTGCACCTGTCCGGGGGTCCCGCAGCCGGAACCCTCCGCCCCGCCTGGGCGGGCGACTGGCACCGACGGGAGTTAAACCCGGCCTGAAACCCAGCAGGCACACCTGTCCCTTTAGGAGCTCTCTTTCTAGTGAAGCTTTTATCGTTCTCCCCGTCCCTTCTCCCCCCCCCCCTGTCCCCCCCCCCCCCCCCCCCCTTTTTTTTTTCCTTTTCCATGTGAAAAAAAGCCCAATGGAAATGGTGAAATTCCCGTTAACGGTTGAAGGTGGATGGCACGGGTAGTCCCGAACTTGCTGCCGCTCACTTCACCGCTTATAAGAACAATGGACCGAAAGTATTTAGCGAGACGTTTTTCAAAGCCGATAAATTACGTGTTTTCACCCCCGGTATGATGCAGCACCATCCCCACCTACAAAAAGGCCCCCGCATCCAAACTGTTTTTTTAAAGATGTGCAGACTAACGAGATTAAATCTGAAATGCTTTTCATTTGCAGCATATGAAATTAAAGCACACCTAAATCTTTTTCATGTTTAGACTTGTTTTTCTTACTCAAATACACTCCGCTTAATAAAATTTTAACGAAGCTGGATTAGGTAACTTTGAAGGGTGATGCCTTACTGTTTCCTGGACTGTATACTCTAAGGGAGAAGGGGGGTGTTGAATATGCTGTTGGGAGTTTTGTAAGGAGTATTTTCATTATAGGGCATATAAGAACCTAAGAAGGAAGAGCCAACAGCTTCCTGTTTCTATAGGAATTAAGTTCCCCTCCCCCAGCTTCTGATATTTTGAAAGCTGCTTTTCTGGTTAAAATTGCTATTATCACATAATTAGGTGACTCTCGTGTTGTTTGAGACTGCACGGAAATATGTTTCAGGTACATGTAATTGTACTAAAATTTCAGCATTAAAAGTATCCCTCTAAAATGTCTTTCTGTTCTTAAAGGGTTTGGTGAATACTCTGACAGGCTTATTTATACTGCAAAGGTGTTGTCAGAAGTGTGTAAGAAGTAGGAAAGACCAAATTTGTTATTTAACCAAAGTTCATGAATTAAGGGGTAAATTTAGACATGTTCACACAGGCGATCTCTAGAAACGTCAGTAGGTGGTTAGCTCAGAGGTCAAGCCTTAGAATATAGTATTTGGGAAAACTGCAGAAAACTGCTATGCTTGTGGTTTGTGTATGTGGGGTGGTTTTATCTTTTTTGGTGTTATGTTTGTTGGGTTTTTTCCTTTTCAATTCTTTTGTGGCTTTTTTGTTAGGTTGGGTAAAATTGGTGCTTTGGATTGAAAAGTGTGGTGTTTTTTACTTATCAAAGTGTTCCAGTGCAGATGGGTAGAAAGTTTAGGTTAATGTTAGTTGTTTGTGGCATAATCTGCTGGAGAACATAGGGTCATGTTTCAGAAAATTTTAAAGATGCTGATCCCAGTCTCTGCTGGTTGCAGATAGCTCATAGCTAATGTCTTCTGAAAACTGCATTTCCTATTTCTTCGCCTAAGCAAGGGCAATTAGATTAATAGGGATAGGGAGGGTCTACTTCTTAGAAATTGTATTAGCTGTTTAATGAAAGAAAACCATTGTCTTAATTGGGCTTCTCTGAATCTACTTTTTGAGGGGAAAACTTAAAAATTACAGTGTGACTAGATCAGGTGGGTGGTATAGATACATGTAGTAACCTGAATTCACCCCTTTGATCAATTATATGAATGCTTTTAATTAGTACAAACAGTTAAGACTCCAGTTGTTTTCTGGTTTGTTTTTTTGTTTGGTTGTTTGGGGGTTTTTAACAGAGCACAAACTTACTGTTGAAAAGCTGCTTTCATGCCCATGTCAGCTTCAGTAGAGATGAATAGGAATCATACAGTAGTATTACTCCTCTCTATATAAGAAATGGTTATGCTAACGTGAGAAGAATTTGGCAAGACTAGTATTTTGTAAGTGACTTCCCTGTTAAGAATGTATTTCCTTTTTAATCTGAAATACAATTGCATATTTTTGTAACCCTTTCAAAGCAGGGGGGCAGTGAAGGGGTGATGTTCAGTTGTATTTATCATCAGTAACGGGAACTGGGGAACTGATGTGTTCCTGGTCAGAGGGACAGACCAGGAATGAGTCTCTGGAGCCATAACAGGAAAAGCAAGTACAGTGCTGCATGAGATGTATGGGATGCATGAGAAACACATTAAACCAGTGGGATGTTACCACCAGCCTCTGACACCTTGTCTGTGAAAGTTAATAGCTGATACAGATGTGTGGATATAGGAAGTCTTGCTTGTAAGACAGTTTGAAAAAGAAAATGATGAGTAGTATAAATACAGTGGTAGGAATGTTCCTCATTCTAGAACATGGGAGGGGGAGGAAGAGCAGTTTTGCATCTTCAAAACTTACTGAAACTTTACAGAATGACCTATGGAGCTCTTGTTACAGTCAAAAAGAGATCTGTTTAAAATGCTGTGTTGTAGTTAAATTAGGTGGATTTTTTGTTTTCTTGAAGAGAAACTCATAACTTTAGATATATTCCTTAATGCATAATTAACCTGTAAATATTAAGGAATAAATGTATTTATCATAGTTTTTTGCTTGTTTGTTTTTTGCATTGTTTGTAATGAAGAGTATTAGAAAACTCTGTGGTCCAGAATTGCAAAGTTGGACTTCTGTGATTATCCTCCTACGATACCCTAAATGAGTTCTTATTATGTGCTAAGAAAATTAAGTGATTTGAAACGAGCGTTCTTGAAGCACACTAAAAATGCAGTAAATCTTGGACCTAATGGGAATACTTGGTTAGTTCAAGCAAAAGACATCTGTAATTTCTAGGCTGGATTTTTGTATCCATTGCAAGTGCAGTCAGCACAGACATTGTCATTTATTTATTTCTAGCTTCTGTTAATGAACTGCCTCCAAGTACCTGTAGCGGTGTTCAACTACTACTCAGTGATTTGCTGATAACTTTACAGTTTGCCTTACCTTGCGTGGAAGAATAACTAATGTAAATGAAAATGCCGAGAAGTCAGCATTAATTAGTAATACAAAGACAGCTTAGCTTTTAGTCCCTGCTCCTTAGTAGTTGAGCTCTTGTGGACATCACCAAGGTGGTGGCAGTCGCGTTTGACTCCGTGCAGGCAGATGCAACTGTGCGAGTGAACTTTGTGGGTATGTCTGGTATGAGCTTCTTGCTCTGTGTTGTCAAGTCACAGATCTTCAACCAGGAAGAAAGCCCCGAAGACCATAATACCCTAGATAAAGATGTAAGCAAGGCTTCAGGTGTGATGTAGCAGCAGATGGTCTTGCTGCTGTGAATTTAAGTTGAATGTAGAATATGATCAATGGCATTATTACTCTTTAAGTAAAGGGAAAAGGTATCACTGCTGCTGCTACCATTCTCTTGATTTGGTAGCTGTTGTGTCTGCTCTTTGTCAATTATTTTGTGATAACTGACATGGACTAGAGAGAGACGGACAGAAAGAGTACTACCAGTAACATCTATACTATTGGGATTTTGTCTTCTCTCTCTTAAACCAAGTTAATTTTGATGTGCTGTCAGTAATGATAGCTAAAGATAAATAATGCTTCCAAAATAAAATGTGATTTCTTTTCACACTGTTTCTTTTCTTCCCTGTAAATTCACAGGGGAAATATCCACACAAAACAAAAGAGGAAATGAAGGAGAATGAAACTAGATACACAAACTACTCTTGTATGCAAATGGAACATGTTTTCTTCAAATGTGTTTCAGTTAAAATAATCTTAGCATTTTGCTTGTAATAATCATGGATTAAAAATTTTGAGAGAGGGGTTTGTTGTTGGGGAGTTTTTTGTTTGTTTGATTTGTTTGGGGTTTTTTAGGTTTTTTTCTCCCATAAGTTCAGTGCTGTTGCTTTAAATAGCATGACTGCCTGGTGTCCCCTCACAAAGAATAACAGCAGCTCTTAAAGGGACACTGTCAGTGTCAACCCCTGTCTCTCCCTCCTTCTCTGATGTCTCTCTCTGCCTTTTTTTCTTAACTTTTACTTTCATAATTTTTGAAAATTATATTCTAGTGCATTTTATAGTTTCTCTTTAGGGTGTTTTGCTCTTTCCTGGCTAAAGATAATAATCAAGAACCTCTTTGGTAAGTGAGACACAAATATATATGTAGATACATACAACTGCATGATTTGTCTAACTGATACTTTATCCATTGAATATCCATCCATAAAAATTATTTTCAGTCTAATACAGAAGTATTGAAATGTAGGGTAGGAAGAGATCTGAAGAGATCATGTTTTATGTATTATTAGATCACCTCACAAAGAACCCCAAACCAAACCCACAAAACAGATTTTTTCTAACCTGTTCTTTAAAATGTTTTAGTAACTATAAGATAATACACAATAAAGATGCACAATGAATGATTGACAGCCATCTGTTCTTCATATACTGAAGAATAATTTATCTTATTCTCTCTCCTTTGTTCTTCTCCTTTTCTTGTTTAGAGTAAGCAAGCCCAGATTATCCATGTACTGTCAGACATACTAACTAGATGCAGGTGATACAAAAATCTGAATTTCTGTAGCTATTAAATATTTTTAACATAATATATCTCTTCCTCTTCTGTCCTTTTCCCCTTCTTGCAGCTGATGTTCTTCCTAAACCATATCTCACTCAGAGGAATCCTGTGCTCATACAGAAAGGATTATCTGAGCCAAGACCCTTCATTGTCCTCAATCTGGAATTTCCATTTTCATTTACAAAATGTTATGGTTCATCTGTCCATCTGCAGTGAACACTGTCGTCTTCATCAGTGTCACTGGCGAACGTTTGCCAGCTTGAGTTTGCAGGAAAAAATTCAGTGTGAATAGTCCAGCTCTCTAACCCCATTATGAAAAATTATTTGAATGATTCTGTCCTTTTGAAAATGGGAACACTGTGGTTTGGTTTAGTTTGGGGTTTTTTTTTTAAAGGAATGAAACTTCAGTATACGTTTCTCACGTAGCATGCAGTTTTCTGAAAGGATTGTATGTCTGCCTTGAAATAGCTGTGTTAGACTGATACAAGGCAAAACAAACCTGAGTTTGTCATGTTGTGTACTCATCGGTACTAGTCCGTGAAGATTTGTAAAGTAAGGCAAATAGAAGTGTTCTCTGAACTGGGGTATATTGAAAGACTGCTCCACTGTCTGGTCACTGATCAATAGTATATTTTTTAACATGGTTTTGTGAATAGCTACCTCATTGTCTTCATCTAGAAAGTGTTTTAACAAACCACTGTTTTTCTGATACCTGTCAAAAATATTAACTAATGAAAGCTCTTCTTTCTTGATTCCAATATAATAGCTAGCAAGCAAACCATAACAACAATGTAATTGTAGCATCAATTGGAAATACATGGAAGGACGAAAATCAATGTTTACTAATTGAACAAGGGAGGAGAAGAATCTGTAGGAAAAAAATAGTTCAGTACTTTTTCTAAGAGCTATACAAACACTAATGGAATAAAAACTATTTAGAGAACTACTTGACATTAATTTTTTACCTTTCCCATCTTTTCATTTATGAGTTAAGGCACTCAAATCTGAAACTTATTCAAGTTGCTACATGTTTCTGTGATCTTAAAGTTATTTCGTGTTTGTACAGTTTTAGACGCTCCTCTTGCAAATATTTATGGAAATGGAGGGGTATGTGAGTACAATATGACACCTATTAAACTCAATGTGATTATTATTATTATTATGCATAAGGCTTCTTATACATGAATATTTGTTTGCAGCATTTCTGGATCTTGATACTTGTTACTACAGTCTGTAGTGAGAGAAGACTTTGGTTTTACAATAGCAATTTACCATGCTCTGGCTGAAAAGTGGCAGATAACCCTTGATTATCTACAACTTGTACAAATGGTTTTGCATTGCAGACTTGTAAAAGATACTTGCAATTTGTTGCTGTATTAACTGTTGGCAAGTTGAAAATGTTAGTCAGAACTCAACTGTTTTCTTTCTTTCTTCCCCCTCCTGCCTATCTTTCTTTTCAGTGATTTTTTTGAGCGCACTATTCTCTGCAACAGCCTTGTGTGGAGCTGTGCTGTCACAGGTAAACCAGGACTCACATATCAGGAAGCACTGGAATCAGAGAGGAAAGCCAGACATAACCTTCAAAGTTTTCCAGAGGCACTTGTCATTCCAGTTCTATACTTGGCCACCCTTACCCATCGCACCCGACTTCATGAGATCTGTGATGAAATCTTTGCTTATGTCAAGGATCGCTATTTTGTTGATGAAACAGTGGAAGTAGTTAGAAATAATGGTGCAAGGTAAGTATATTGAAAAATAAGTACTTATTTCTTTCTGTTTAGTGTGGGTGGGTTTTGTGTGTGCTTTTTTAAACTAAAACCAGGATAATAAACTCCATTAAATACACCAAGAGCAAGGTGTAATACTTAGGTGAGTGATACTGTTACTGCTCTTCCCTAGGTGGATTAAGAGCCAGTATTGTGTTGCTGTGCTTGATATCTCTGGCCTTAGCTTTGAAGCAGTTGTGGAGAGAGGGCAGCGCTCGCAGGTCTTGACACTGCATATTTTTTGGTTTGTGTGGTGGATTTGCAAAGGAATGTCAGTTTTTTGGTGTGAGAAAGGTGGGCTGTTTGTAGAATGAGATTTTGTAAGAAACTAAGGGAAGGTATGAATTAAATATTATATGAAAGTTTTGATGAATCATTTGGAATGAATGGCCAAACTATTGAAAGCTTAAAATAATTGATAAAAGTTGGATTTTTACTTTTCAGGGAATAGCAAAAATTGAGATTGCATTCTCAGAGAAGTTGGGAATTAATTGGAAAATGTTTGTAATAGGTGATTATCTGGGGTTTAGTGTGATGGGGCTTTTTCCCTGCTCAGTGTTACACTTACTGTTACATTGGTGTATATATTGCAAGTGTTCTTACTGTTATCTTTGATTAAAAACTTAGAAGAATTTTGACCTTCAGATGCTTTCTTTCTCAAATTGTTGGTGGATATGCTCTGTAGTATAAATAAGCTTGAGTTTTTCTTTAAAGCAGCTTCTGGGAGAGGTCTAGAAAAGGTCCATGTTTTGTCTAAATGAGTTTACAGCTTTGTCTAAATGAGTTTACAGTTTCATCTAACTGAGGTTTAAAATGGGAAAAACTTAAACATGTTTAACCTGGAAATACCTGCAGAATGGGCGCTAAAGCTCTTGTTTGTTCAGCTGTTGCTAGTGGGTTTTTTAATTGTTTGTTAGGGTCATTTTGCTTTTTTCAGGAGGAAGGTGACAGTTACATTTCAGAGTAGAAGAGACTTCTGTGGATAGCCTGATGTTTAGCACATAGTCTGGTGTTTATTGGGTCATAGGAGTGGGCTGCTACAAAATGGTCACTGGAGAACAATTATTTTGTGTGAGTTTTTGTAGCGGCTGATCCAGATATTATTTGTGGCAAATTTTGTACTACAGTGTTGCTGCACTGCAGGAGAGAAGTTGTAAGGAAATTTTTATGGGTATGTACATAAGGTCAGTGCTTAGTAGGAAAACTTTCCATCTCTTCCCTGCTCTATTCCTTTCAACCAGTGAAGTCCCAGTCTGCAAAGCCAGGACAAGAGCAACTTCAGTAGAGTTGCTGCTTTCTGTATGGAAAACCTACATCCAAAGTTTGTTTCTTTCTTTCTCATCTTTTTACCTGTCAAATGACTAGACTAAGGTTACCACTAGTATTACAGTCAGTTTGCTTAGAGAATAAGGTGTTGGTTGTTTTTTTGTGGGTTTTTTGTTTGGTTGGTTGGCTGGGGTTTTTTTGTTTGTTTTTGTGTGTGTGTGTGTGTGTTTTAATTTATAAACATGAATATTATGAACTGTCAGTATGGTTCAGGTGTTGGTTTTCATTTGCTCAATGAAATGCTTTAGTTTTCTATCTTTAAAGATACTGTTAGTTTCCAAACTAATAGCAAAAAATTGTTTGTTCTTCTAAAACTTTTTTCCCCACAAGAATAACTCTTGTATCACTCTTCTGAACTATTTGCTAAAATATTTACATGTATGCATTGTAGCTTTTCAAAGCTGTTCAGGTAAAGTTGTAATATGATTCTCTGATTAAGGTAGTGCTATCATTCTTTTTTTACCAGTGTTCAGTTCAGTCTTCTTGGTTACTCGAAGTTGTGTTGAGCTACATATCTAACTACATATCTATCTAATTTTGTGTTTATGTTTCACTTTCCCTAATCAATATATTAATAGCATATAAGCTAAATTTCTTAAACCTTTTGGATGGGCTGGATACCATTCAAAAGATAGAAGTTTCAAATAAAATTTGTTTCAATAAAAAACTAGCCTGCTAAAGATTGTATATTTTAAACTACATAAGTATAAATTGGTGCCTGGTAAAATGAAGGATGAAAAACTTGCCTTAGCTGATTGTATGCCACTGATATTCTAGACAAATGTGTAGCAGACAGCTAGTTCAGACCTTTAGTACTGAATCTAGGAAACACTGCAAATATCATGGTAATGTGGAGGGGAGGTATTTTTATGCTTAGAGATACATAATTAAAGGTTATAAAGTGGGAGGAGGTGAGGCATAGTTTTTCATCTGCTCAGTTAACAGTTGACTTTGACCTGTACTTTGAGGTACTATGTTGGGGATTAAATGTACCAACTCATGTTACTTGTACACAATATGGCTTTTCAGCAGACCTGTTTGCATGTGTTTGTCATGTGCAGCTGTGTTTTTGTGACTTTTTTTTTTTCCCTAGCAAAAATTATCAGTCCATCTATAGTGTAATAGCTTCCTACGAGCCCAACAGAATTTGGCAGGTCATGAAAACCCAGTTGTTTTGTGGTGATGCAAACTCTTGCACTACTTTTATGTATGAAGTTTTCTGCATGCGTAATATCAGGATAATTTGTTTCCTGAGCTCTCTGCATCATTTAATGCAAAGCCTACAACGTAACACATGTGTAACCAGGGCTTACTCAAGCAATTTAAGTATTGATATTTTTAAACTCCTAACCTTTCATGTGTAATATTCTTGTAGGATAGATTGCTTTGATGCAGCTTCCTAGATTTTGAACATAGAAGATGAGAGGGAACCCAAACACTAGAAGGGTTAGCATTTTGGCTAAATATAAATGTTTTTATCTTGAACATATGAAGTAGTCTATAGTACTGTGAGCAACAGCAGGTGATCTGGAAAGAGGAGAGGGCAAGTGGTTCATTCAGAGTCTAGGTGGATGTTGTTTTATTCAGTTGTATCAAACCTGCGTGTTCTGGTTACGGCAGTATCTGATGTCCCACTGTGTTGTCTGCTCTCTCAGCTCTTCTGCTTTCTAGTGTTTTGTTGTGCTGCTTAGTTTTGAATTTGGCTGCTTCTGCCTTGTTACTGAGGTCTGGTAGGAAGAACTCAGGAGAATTTGGGAGATACTCTGGCTTCCTGTTGTTTTGGTATGTGTGGTATCTTCAACAGCCCCTATCAACTAGAAATAAATTGCAGAGAAAGCCCCTCAGTCCTGTGATGTGGCTTGTTCAGGCAGTCTCTGGAAATGATGTGTGCAATTTAGAAGCACCCAGGAGATAATTCTGCTTGCTCTTTAACCCTGTCCAGTGATGTATTGATTAAAATGGCCAGCTTTCTTGGTTTGTGTGTGTTCAGCTTTTCTGGCCAAACTGGCTCTGACTTTTCTTCAAAGTGTCAGCTATGCTGTGCTTTAAAACGTGAGGTGCTCAGATTTCCAGTTAAAGAACTGCAGGAGTTGTGTAACAGTGTTTTCCTAGTACTGCCTTCACAAAGGACAAAATCACTATTTGAAACATCGATCAGAAACATCATAGAATATATATAAAAATTAGTCTCAAATTAAGTTTGAGTTGCTAAATAATGAAACCAGTTGACACTGTAAATATTGTTATTTAGAATGTCAAATTGCGGTTTATGGAAAGTAATTTATTGAAAAAGGCATGGAAATTGAGATTTTGTTGAGGTGGAAAATTAGAGCAATATTTCATAATTAATATGTAAAATAAGCAGCTAATATTTTAGCTCATACTTTATTGAAGCAGAGGAAAAATGTTGATCATATTGGAATTGCTTCCTATATTTGCACTTCAGAACTGAAAATTTAAGACCCATGTACTTGTTGGTCTTTTGATTTCCCACAAGGAATGACATCTCTTGCAGTAAACTGTCCATTTGTTGCTGACTTAGTACTGTGTTTGTTATTGGTATATAAAACTTGCTAAATTGATTTTCAACATCTTGTTATCTGAAAGCTGGAACTATGTGGTATGGAAAGCCCACCTGAAATAATAACCTCAGCTAATGCCTCAGACACACCAAACAAAACCTTCAACAGCCTAACTCACTCAGCAGTAGGACCTGTTCTTTTCTGCTTGAGGTCAGCAGCGTGCTTTTTGGTTTTTATAATTATTTTAATTTGTTGGAACAAAAACTAGATTTAAAGCATGTGTAAACTCCAGTTGTGATTTGAGATCAGTGTTCTGAGTCTGGGTGCTATCACAAGAAATAATGGCCATCTTTATTAGGATATAAAAGTGAGCAGTGTGATAATTAGTTAATTAAACTATAAGCTTTCGGTCTGACTTAAGCAGTGAGGACATCTGAGGTTTTATGTTGGACTACTCTGCTGGCTCTTCAGTTCCCCCTCTCCTGCTCTTAAAAATAGTTTAAGCGATGATGTCTTCCCTTTCCCATAGAGGTTGGGGCACAACCAATTGTTGCTCATCAGTCAGTATGGCACTTAACTAAAAGTCAACCACTTAGAGACTGAAATAGGTTGCTTAAAGGTCAGTGTATGAGAAGGAAGAAATCATACAGAACATATCAGATACAAAAAGAAATAATTTTTTCACTGAATTTGACCACTAGATGACACCACTGCAGAATACTTGCCTAGTGTCTGTGAGCAAGCAACATCAGAATGCTTTTAAAAATGAACCTACTTGCAGAAGTAGTAGATTAAGTTCCTTGTTAGGAAAATTGCTGCATCTGATTGTACATTTGTTATAGGTTAACATCCTTTCTCTGCTTTGATGGATCTGATGTTGACCCTTGCCAAGCTGCAGGAAACAGATGATCACAGAGCAACCTTGCCTGCAAGTTAAACTTCTTTTTTTAACTCATCAATTGTTTGGCTGGTATCCCAGTGCTTTAGGACTGTTCATAGTGGATTAACCACTGCATTAGGCCAATTAAAAGATTTGCATACTGTTTTCATCTCTGTTAGTCTTAACTGGGGCACAGGAAACATGTTGCTAGTCATGACTGATACATGTATATATAGCCGATAGGGAGTTTAGGATAGTAGAAGATAGTCCTTGTAAGAGAAGGTTATAGCAAATTTTCCAACTTTTTCATTCAAGCTGGCAACAAGGTATTACTCTCATATATATGTAGCTGTCTTCTGAGCATTAAGATCAGTTAATATAAGATCCTAGGTAGTAAGTGACAGAGTGTCTTCTATGTTTAGACTCTAATGAGTTACACTAAGTTTAAATTCAGTTATTAATTGTAGTGTGTTTTTCTAGTGGTAAGGCTTAAGCATAACTTCCTGCATAAAAGGAAAGTTTCCTACTTTGTTTTGAAAGGTGAATTTGAATTCCAGTAGCAAAATTAGTGTGGTGCCTGTGAAACAGCATCTTTGACAGTACTGGAGAGCAGCTACCTATTCACAGAGTGAGAACAGTTTGTGTTCTCACAGCATAGCTGTTTAAGGATCAGTGAACTCCTAGCCTGGAAAAATCATGCTTAAGGAATTCACTTTCCACTGCCCTTAAGTCCTTTATAATATAAATATATTTGTTGACTAATAAATATATTTGTGTTTGACTAGTGGAAGCTATGAGATGATGATATGTGCAAAATAACCTGCAACTCCTTTCTTATAGATTGTTGAACAGCTGTTACAACAATTGGCAGTGCCAGTCTCTGGTAGCTGTCATTTCTGTGCACACTCTCTACTTTTGTAACTATAAAGGTACAGGTTTGGGTTTGTTGCTTTTAACATTTATTTGGTTTTAATCTGTACAATGATAAGAACTGAAGTCTGGGCAATCAAAATGATGCATATACCAGTGCAGTACTGTCCTAATTCCACAGGAGACAGTTGATGCAGCTAGTCTGTACCTGGGATTCTCTTGTCCTAAGCAAAACAATGCTTCTTATTAGTTTCTTTGAAGCATACAATCTTACCTGTATGATAACTTGGCAGACAAATGAAGATACTAAAACTCAAAAGCAACAGCTGAGGAAGCCATTGTGCGTAAAACTTGTCTCTTTGTTGTGCTCTTGTTTTATGTGTGCATTAAACTGTACCAGTTAGCTTGGTAAAAAAGATGTCACTTACTCCCTCAGATCTTGTATTGCTTTTATGTCTCTAGTTACTTGCAAGCATATGAGAACTGTTAGGACAAGGATAGGAGTTACTGCAGTTACCTGACATTTACTTCTTAAAAACTAACTAAAAGCTGACAAAACAGAATGAGGCTATAGCTTTTTGGTACTTTTTGGTAGTCGTTACTATAGCTTCTTGTATTACTCTTTTGGGGTTGTCCCTATTCAACTAACTTTATATACTATTAGAAAAAGTGTACTTTTTTAATTTTGGCATTTGGAAAACTTTGCTTTCATTTGTGTGTCTTAATAAGTGAATTTTCTTTTGCTTCTGACTCACTGAGCACTGTGGTTTTTATTTTAAAACTTGTCCTCAAAGTATTGCAGTGTTTCCCCACTGCCCCATTTGAAACAAGTACTTAAAAACTTTTCTGCCTCAGTCTTCTATGGCAACCTCTCTTTCCACAGTTCTCAAGTGGATGGACAGCTCTCCTTCCTCTTCCTCTTTTATCTGTGGCCAGTATTTGCCTCTTGCACATGCTCTAGTTTCATCAGATCCTCATTCAAGCAGTGAGCTGCTTGAAGTAGCTGATGTGACACAAGCTTACCAGCTCTTCACCTTGGGTTATGGATATTTGTTTGGTTGTTTTGGGGTTTTCTGTATCATCTTCTGTTTAGGTTTTTTTTTGTTTGGGTTTTTTTTTTGTGTTTTTTTTTTTTTTTTGATCAGGTAGTTGAATTAGATTTAATGGCTGGAAGAAGGAATGGCAAGGGAAGGTTTCCCCTCTGGTGGGAACTGTTAAGTGATCTCTGCATCTTGTAGAGCAGCAGCCTGAGGCGACAGGTGCAGTTTGCTTTTGTACACCTTCAGCCTGCCTCTCCCTGACCATTCTGGGAGTGACAAGGTTTGGTCAGACTTCTGCTAGTTGCGCTAAGCTGCCACAGTCTCTTGTCTCTTGCCCTTAGATTGCTGGAGTCATTATGTTTTCTCATGTTTGCAGCTGACCAGCTCTACACAAAATTCATGCAAACTGATGGAAGTTCTCAGGTTTCTTTTTCATTTAAGAGAGAAGATAAACTTATATTTCAAAAAAAAAAAATACATCAGCGATACCACCTCTGGCTTTGTGTTGAAAAAAATTTGGGCTTCTGTGATGTTCCTTTCTTTCTTAAAAAAAACCCCAAACAACACAAAATAAAAACCCCCTCAGATTTAATCACATGGCCAAGCACTTATTGGAGCCCTTCCCATAATATAAGAGACCTCAAAGAGCTTAGTTACTGAGCTTAACAAAGAATAGAGCTGTAAGCATGAAGGTCATCCTTGGGACAGACCAGAGGACTTGTGCCCTGCTGTTGATAAACAGCCTGTAGTGCAGAAAGAGGTAAGCAAAACTTCTGTGTATAGGTGTCAATGTCTGAGCTAGAGTTACTGGGGCTATTGTGTAAAAGTTCCTGATGGCTCTGTATCGGATCTTTCTCTGAACACTTTTGGGATTCACTTAGTGTGGCTGTAAGCTTTTTCACAATCTTTATTGTAATTTGAAGAAAGTGCTTCCTGACTGAGGGGGATATTTGTGGTACATGTTTATGTACTTTAATGATGCTGGTTTTTTAGATGGAGTTGCCCCCAATTCTTATTTTATCGTAAATAGTGAGTGAGCATGGTTTGACTTTGACATAAGCTCTGTAAAGATCTTTTTTTAATAAGAGTTGTAATTAGTGAACTCAGGGAATGATGAGGTTATTGAAAAGAGCAGACCATTTGCACTAGAAGCAAAGTGTCTTTGCCTCTCTTAGTCCACAGAATTGGATGCTACTAGCCATGACTTGACTGTAGCAAGGCTAAAAAAGTCATTATTTCTTTAATGCCAGAAGGAACGGTTGCATCAGTTTCTTTAATCTCCTGTCTATAGTAAACATTAAAGTGCATTGGATTGTGCATTTATTGAGCCAGGTAATGTGTGTCAATTTGATTCCTTCCCCAAAGGTTTCTGGCAATGATTTGAATGGCATAGAAGACTGAGTATCACTTCCTTTCTGGGATCGCTTAATCTATTAGTCATTCTCCCTGCTTAAAAATAAAGAGGGGGGGGGGCAGGGGGGAAGGCAACTGTAAACTGTAGTGGGGCTTTTGCTGCTTACCCAATCAAGTGTATAGAATATACAATTGCCATCCTTAGAGAAGGAGATGTGATACCCTGTAAATTACGGGGCAGCTTGATGGATAAGCAGGTAAGTTGAATATTGGAGTCACCGAGTAGTTCTCCAACACTTAAGTCTTTTTGTGCGGGAGGATGGGTTGGGGGTGTGTTCGCTGAAGCGCCTTTGTCGCCGGGCGCGCTGTGGCGGCTGCGGCGAGCGCGCGCTCCCTCCAGCGGCGTGCGGGGCACCCTTGGGCACCCCTGCCTTTGCTTTGCACATTAAGTGTGCGTTTTAATTTGAATTGGACTCCCCAGGAAATATGTTTTGTAATCTGAAACAGAAGTAGTTCGACTAAGAAGTCTTTATTTTACCAGGTGATCTTTGTTGGATTTAAAAAAAACCAAAACAACAAACAGCCTAATAATATACATTCTGCTATGCAGTCAGCTCCATATTATTTAGTATGAAGGGGAAGCTATAATGTTCCAAATACTGGAAAACCAAGTTATTGATGATAAACTTTTCTCATAGGACTCAGACTGAGTCTGATGCTGGGCCAGACCTTAATAAACATTGCTGGACTTTGACTTATTTTGTGAACAGCCACCAGGTTCTATCTCCATTATATTTGGGTGCTCTTACACACAGCCTATTAAGATTTCCACAGTTAATTAGGTTGGGCTCCACTGGCTGGGTAAACATGTCTTCCAGCCCCAGACCAGCCAGCTTTGGAAATGAGGCAGGCTGCATTGGAATGGCAGCATGCCTGTGGCCAGCAAGTCCAAGTGGGCTCAAGCTGCCTCTCTGCTCTGTGGAAGCAACTCTGGTGTCCCTGTGGATAATTTAAGCATTGGTCATATTGTTGTCTTTAGGAGTAGGTAAGGACGTTAATATTTTTGTTGGTTTGGGTTTTTTAAAATTATTTTCATATTTTTTAAAGTATCATAACCTGCTGGAGCATCCTGGAGCTCTTGTCTTGTTAGAGAGAGCAGCTACAGGCTCTAATTACATTACTGATCCTTGATAAATTCACAAGTGATACCTAGGATATTTTAATATTTTCAACTTTTCTCCCTCTGTGTGCAGGTTTTAGATAGTACTGTCTGCTTGCAGAAAGACACCTTCAAGAAATATTTTGACTGCTTGCTTTTTGCCAGTGTTCAGTTCAAATAGAAGAACACTTAGAATTTTTCTGTCAGGGATTTGTTGGGGTTTGTTTGTTTTTAGCTTAGGTGTGATGCCACACTAATTCAAGCCCAGTACTTTGTGTATTCTCCATTTTATTAATTTCAAGTGGGACTGTTTGGTACCCAGAGAAGAGAATTATTATGTGTTCTTTCTTCCCCTGCTTTGAGCTTTTAGTGGTAGCATGTGATGATGTCCGTTGACTACAATAGTTAATTTTCATGAATCAGACAAGGCTTATGGATGTTAAGCTAAAAAATATGAACAATGGAGTTCTAGAAAGGGGTGAAAGTTACTGTTTAAGAACCAGCTATAATATAGTTACCCGGCATGATGTGTTGATTAATTATACTTTGATACGTAGTTAATTCTGCCTTCTATGACTGGCATTCAGGATGGCAAAGGAATAGACTTGTTTTGTCAATTGTGTGCATGCCAGATGGAGCCTTAATATGTGTCAGCAGATAAATGGGCCATTATTAAGATTAGATGCATAATGATCATTTCAGCCTTGTTTATTTAGGTCATTGACAGCAGTAGAAGATGATGTCTTATAAGAAAAAATACTTTGGGATCTGAAAATCTTTTGCTTTTCTTAGACTGCTGTCAAAATAGATGTAGAACTTTTGTTGTCTAGTTTTTCAGTAACACATTAACTTTTTAGTTTACTTAAATGAGAACTGAAAAAAAAAAAATATGACTACCAGTAACCTGATTTGTTGTCGTGAGTAGCAAAGCTGATAGCTGTGTAAGCAGATGAGTTTGTTCATTTAATAGACGGTACTAAGGAAATTAATATTTTACCTAGTTTTTCAGTGCAACGCTCTTAGTTATTTACTTATTTAGTGGACAGTGCAATGTTCAGGTATATATGTGTTCTTAAAATAACATCTACAACTTTAGACTCCTTGCACTAGTGAAAGAGTTTGACATTAATAAATATTTATGTTTATTTCAGGTTGCAGTGTAAGATTTTGGAAGTCATACCTCCAGCCCATCACAATGGAATGGCGAATGGCCACACCGGCGGTGCTGATGGAGACACAATTGTCATCAGCGACAGCGATGACTCAGAAACGCACAATAGCTCTGCACAAAATGGGTACGTGATACTTTTACAGTATAAATCGTTCAGATTGTGTAGAAATGAGACTAAAGCAGATGTGGCAGAGTCTGACCGAAACAAATTACTTATCTGTATGGATTGTGAGTGTTCAGACAGCTGAAGGTGACAAGCTGAATGTTCACAGGTGCCAGTTATGCTAATCCGCCAGAAAACTGCATTGTGAGAAATGGAGTACCTACAGAATAATTATAGTTAATCTGTTTGCAATGGCAGTGTTTTTGCTGAGAGATGGTGGAAGAGCTGTATGTGCCTGTCAGTAGTTCTTTGTGCTGCAGAACCTGTGCTGCTGTAGCTTGGAAAATGGAGTCATGTTCTGCATTTCTGCAGTTGGCTGTTATTTCACTTCCATTATGGGGCTCACAAGAGAATGACTGAAACTCTGTGAAAAGTCTTCCCAGAGACTTCATGTGTTTGTGTCCAAAAAAACAAAACCATACAAAGCTTTCTTCTTTGTGCATGTGTCCATATAAATATATACCATTGTATTTAATGGATTATGATTTTAGGTGCAGTGAAACAGTGTGTGTCTTGTCTTGAGGAATTTTCTGTAGGCTGAAATTTCTTAATAACATTGAATATGAGAGCTTCTTGGATATAACTGTGGTGTTTAGTTTGGAGTATCCCTTTACTGACCAGCAAATGAGCCTCTATATGCATCTTATCCTAGCATTATGAGAAGATTTTTGTGCTTCACAGACATGATGATGAAAGAAGAAGTTTTGAATTGGGCCCCAATCTAGTATCTAGCATCTAGCAACAACAGGCAAGTGTTGAACCATTATTGACTTTGATGTCACATTGATACGGAAATTAATATCATTGATTGCTGCATGATGAAGTCCTGTCCTGACATGCCTTGAATAACTAGAATGTAGCTCCTCAGTTGGCTAAGAAAATAACATGGGGTAAATAATTGTGAAATTTTTCTGCTGTCTCTTGAAGGCAGTGTCCAAGTTGTTCATGAAGATGTCCTACATATTTTAGAAAATAAGTGCATTTTCGGTGTTCCAAAAGGCATATGGCATTTGAAAGGAGTTATTCTTGGAATTATGCAAGTGTGTACAGTGCTGACTTTAGGATTGATCCCGTTATAGTGCTGTCACTTCCATGCATGCAGACCTGGTAGTAAGACTAAGTCTTGCACTCCCAGGCTGTCTGTGGTTCTCCCCAGCTCATAAGTTATTTTCACAGTGCAGAGAAGGGAGAGAAATCTTGTGAGAATATACAAACTTTTGAAGCACTGTTCTGTGACATACTTAACTAACATTTTAACTAAGTATGTTCTGTGACATACTTAACTAACATTTGTGCTACAAGTTTAAATTGCAACCCTCTTATGGCTTTAAAATGTTTACTGTAAGTTTTGAGTGTTTATAACAAATGTGAGAGTGTAATAACACATCGGTTGTTCTCTAGATATATTCTGGGTATATGCAAACTTGGAAAGTATTATTTGCTGTACCTGCAAAACCCATCTGAAAGTAAAGCATTATTGTTGATTTTTGTATGGCATTTAAGGTTCTTTATACCACTACTTATAAAAATAAGAAATCCCACTGAACAGAATGACATCATCTTGCAGCTCTAATGTTTCAGGGACTGTATTTTGCTGTGTATGGAGAGACTTTTCTGTGGGAGAGTATGGGTGTTAGTCACTTTGAGACCAATGTCAAGTTGATATATGCAGAATGATAGTTGTGCCTTCTCCTGCACACAAATCTCTGGGTTTTGAGACCAAGTCTTTGTGCAAAGCTGCAGTGCTGTTAAACAATGGTACAGCAGATGCTTGGGGTGTTTGTGAGAGAGGGGGAGGGGAGCACAGCACAGACTGATGGGCCATCTGCAAATATTTTTCCCAAAGAATCTGTAAGGCAAGAGAGTATTAACTGAAAATAGCTGTCATTAGAGATCCCAGCCTTTCTGTGACCCTACTCCTGTCTGAGGCAGAAATAGCAATGCAGTCTGTACAAGTGTTCCTGCTGACCATTTTTAGAACCTTCTGCAGTAAAAGTTGGGGTGGTACAGGGAGAAAGAGGCCTGGGTGTGCTCACTCGTCCAGTCCCACAGAAAAATAGGCTGCCTTCTAAGGCCTGGGTTATGAAGCAAAAGGTAGCAGTCTTCTGAGTTCTTAAACCACTTCTACTATGGCCTGGGACCTTGTGGTACCATAGGATAATGGTCACATAAAATAGCAGTGTTCATACCTTGAACTGCTAGACTTTTAGGGGTAAAGTTGAACTCTTGGGTTTGCTTTTAGCACTTGGCAGCAGACTGGAGGTAGAGGGGCTTTTACTGACAAATGTGTACAATTCAGCTGCATCTTAATAATTCATGGGATTCCTTCTGCCAGGGCTCTGAGTAAGGTGAATCATCAACAATCATCAGAAATAATAGGGAAAAAATCTTCTTGGTTTGCTGGATGGTTCACGGAACTAAATTTGGGTGTTTGTTCAATCTGAAGTGAAGAACAGTTTTGGGGAAGGATTAATGGTTTCTGAACATTTTGAGATACAGGAAGTAACAAAGTTTTTGAAAATTATGTCAGTGGAACCTTATCATCCAGGCTTTTTACCATCTTTAGCCTAGTCTTCTGACTTTATTTGGAGAAGAAATTATGAACTGGATATGTCAAAAAGTGTGGGCACAGCTTGTCACTAAAACTATACAATATCTTCAGTACAAAAAAAACTTTCTTTGTCTTTAATTCTTTCCATTCTTCCTCTCTCATCTCTTGAATCAAATAACGATGGTAGGTCTTAGTCCACTTTATATTGGAAGGAAAGACCAAAGTACTGGATCAAAGGCTGCTTAAAATCTTCATCAGAGGTTCAAAGTCTGGATTTTGTTGCAAAGTGCTATAGTCTTGTCCCTAGAGCAGTATAACTAGTGTGTCGTTAATGGTCTTCAGGTTGCTCTGTTTTGTTGTTGAAGTTTTAGTCAGATTACAGAAAATATTTGCAGTTCCAAATGGGCAGTTGTTATTGGTCAGTAGGAGTTGCTTGTCAGTGGCAACCTTCAAAGGTGTGCTGAGGTCAGCTTTGCTATCGGGATCGATATACTGACAGGTTACCTCTGTGTAAAGCTCGCCCTGGAGCATAAGGAGACCATAAATGATTGTGTTATTTAGCTAGCATTTTCCAAGGGAGCTTTTTCTGTTCCCAGACATAGTCAGAGAGAATGAGAAAAGCCACTGCCTCCTTTTGGAAAAGTGGGACAGCATTCATTTTACTTACATTTGTCATCTTCTAACTCTAAGTATTTGTCTGCAATTTTTCTACTTCCTTTAACCATAAGGTATAGGTAGCTCCAGCAAGACTCAGACCACATCATACAGGCAGTTGTGCCCTGTGCAAGGTAATTGAGAAAGGACAAGGTTGAAGGAGCTGGGGTAGTTTAGCTTGGAGAAACGGAGGCTTAGGGGGGAACCTTACCTCCTTCTACAACTGCCTGAAAGGAGGTTGTTCCAAGCGGGGTGTTGGTCTCTTCCCCCAGGTAACAAGTGACAGGATGAGAGGAAATGGCCTCAAGTTGCACTAGGGGAGGTTTAGGTTGGATATTAGGAAAAATTTCTTCACCAAGGGTTGTCAAGCATTGGAACCCACTGCCCAGGGCAGTGGTGGAATTGCCATCCCTGGAAATGTTCGGAAGGCATGTGAACGTGGCAGTTGGGGATATGGTTTAGTGGTGAACATGGTGGTGCCAGAGTAATAGTTGGGCTCAATTTAAGAAATTTGTGTCCAGGTCATGTGGTCACCACGCCAAAGTAATTGAAGGCTTGATGAGATTCTTACCTCTCTGTGGTTCAGTATAACCCCAAATCCAAAAATGCAGGACATTGCCACAGGTACTAACCGTGTTTACTTGAGTGCATTAGAAACCAGTGTAATATGGGTGAGTAAGTTCCAGTTTTTACCTACTAAATTACAAAATACTCTACTTTTTTTCCCCTCTGGATCTGGTTGTCCATCAGAGCTGTGCTGTGAAGATTTGCTGTAAGGGCTCTGTGTTGTGAAATGGGTCTAACCCTTGCTAACATTTGTGTGTTTTATGTAATGCTTTATAAAGTAAAATATAACAAAAAATAATGTTACTTTTATGCCAAAGCTTCTAGATAATCTATGTAATTGTTCAAACTTTCTATGTGTACTGTATATATCTTTTTCTTTCTCTTCTGCACTAAGCAAAATTTTGACTTTAAATATGGATTTATGGAGGAGGATTTCAGGAATATGTTCACTTCTTGGGATAATAATTGGAAACTCAGAAACTAAGCAGAAAAAATATAGTGTCTTGGAAATTAGGTTTGGGCTATTGCTCAAACTCAGAAGTAAAGGATTCACTCAAACTAAAAAGTAAAGATTAATGATACAAGAGTTGAACATTTGATTATACTTTGGGCCCTGTATTTGATTTCAGACAGTATCAGAGCTTAGAATCTATTCAAAATGTATAAATAAGCTAACTTACTTTTGGTTTTACATTAGTACTCTGTCTTTTATTTTGTATCTGAACATTATCTATTTGTGTCATTCTTCAGCTTATTAGACGAAAGGGCTGGAAACACAGGGATACATGGTAAAGAGCAAGTTTTGTATTTTATACTATCCAGAAATACCTAGTAATAGCCTTCATAACTTTAGCTTTCCTATCCTGAGGCTGAAGATGATCATCAAGTCACGGTATGACCAAAATATGAAGACTCTTTCAACAAGCTTATGTAGAGACATTAAAATCTTGCTGCTTGATTTGTACAGTTTATCTCTGTTTTGCTAATATGACTAGCTGGGTGGGGGTTTCCTATATTTCTTAAATTTGTGTTGATCTGAGCGACACAACTTGAGATGTCAACTTGGATAGCATCATGCAAGACAGTGCATATCACAGCGCCTCTCTGTAGGTCTAGTAGATGTGTTGCTATGTCCAAGTATAAATCTCCTTTTTGGTCAGTCCCTTCATTTACTCTTAACTATGTTGATAATTTAATCATCCTAAACTATTTTTCTTGAGAAATTTTGCAAATTCTTCTCATCTGAAATTACACTAATGGTGAATAAGTACTGTTTGACATTTAATTTGTATGAATGTAATTATTAGGCATTGGAATGGTACATTTCTTTGTACTTCTGTTTCACAGAGTTAGTGGGGAAGACTAAGAATTTGAGCAAGTTTCATAGTCAACAACCTTGCAAAGTACCTTCCTCTGTGTCTTGTATATATTGTTCACAGGGCTAAAGAATAGCAAGTGGTATATTGATTAATTTTGGTACAGACTCCACCTTAAAGCATTTTGTAAATGCCAGAAGGACTGACTATGATGAAATGCATGGGTTTAAATCTCCTCATTCATCCACATAACTACTTCTTCAATTTTCCTTACTGATGAAATAAGATGATTGAATTCCTGATAAAACAGTGCAACTCAATTACAAATTGCCACCTAGGAGAAGTTAGTTCTGTTGTTTAATAGCAAAATACAATATTATTTAAACAAAGTCTCTTTAGTTTCTTCTCTGTTCATGAAGTCTGTCCATAAATGTAGCACACTTTTAAAGTATATTGTCTATGGCAAACTACCTCTCTTTGTCTTTTAAAGGAGTGAATCTTATTTTGGTAGCACACCAGACCTGGGTGTTATTCTCCTAGGAAGAGGTGTAAAAAAACTCTACTGTTACATTAAAACTGAAGAAATATATTGCATGTGGAGGAAAAAACCTAGTTCTCTGTAATGCTAGCTGGAAAACGGAAGTGCACAATAAAACACATATCCTGATAAGCGTTTATTTTAAAGTGTTGATGCTTTGCCTTATGATCTGTGTTATTTTCAGAATGTTGTTAGTGAAGATTTTCTAAATTGATATTTTTGAAAAATATTTTAGATGGTTTTTATGTTTTGCAATGTGATTGGTAGCTCTAGGGCTACTATTTTTATTCATTTTATTTAACTCTGTCTTTTGGATTCCTTCCTCATCATCTTTTTCTTCTTTTTCCTGTCTTCCTGTTGCCATCATGAGTACTGAGAATATTAAGGAGATGATTTTCTGAGGGATAAGGATGTATTGTTACATGTCTTTATTTCTTTGTTCTTCCTTCCCTTCTTATCTCCCATTTCCCTGTTAAGAAAACCAACATTCCTGATTGCTCTTCCTGTTTCTTGCAGAAACTGGTTTTGATGCAGATTTAAATATAGTAGCAGAAAAGTTGGCATAAGTTAATAGATCCTCTTTGGTACCACTGGAAGTTACAGCCTGTATTAAATATAGCCTGGTATTTTCAAGAGATCCATTATGTAGGTATATGAATACATTAAATGTGTGCAATAAAAGGCTGATATTGTGTGAATCTAAACTTTTTACCTTTTTTTTTTTTTTTAGGCAGAAGAAAGCCATAATTGAACCTTCTTTGTTCAAATACAAAGTCCAGCCTATTAAAAAACACTTGTATGAACCTGTTATCGTTAAAGCATCCCAACTAAGGTAAAAATTAGTATTTTAAAGTTAAAATTTTACTTTATACCTGTGAGTTGTGTAAGATGTTTTTGATATAAAATGGCATTTTAAAACAATATTAGAGCTATTAATTAAAAGCATTGGAACAAAATACTCTGCTACAGGCTTTCTGTCACTAGAGTTTCAAGCTTTACTAGCATTAACACAGTTACCAACTCCTTACAAATCTCTGCTTTCATTGGCATACCTTGAGACATGCTGTGACTTCTGATACCTGTGGCTACTGTTGTGATTGATGGAGTAGGTGAAAAAAAGTTTGGGAATCCTGTTCTGTAATATTAATAAACTATCGGCATTGTGAGCGCTTTCTGTGGTAGCATTGCTGGTTTGAAATGTTGGAGTAGACACTGACAATCAGACTGATTTAAAATGGAAAGCTGTAGGGTTTTTGCTTTTTAAATAACAATTTTGTCTTGAATTTAGTTAAAATATCTGTTTAGAATAAATTGTGCATCAAAACTGTATAAACTGGATGTTGTAAAAAACCTTAAGTGATTGCAAGTCATTTAGTTCCAGAAGGAATCAGGATTTGATTTTTTTCATTAACTACACTCCTGTGTAGTTAGTTTTTTGTTCTCATGAAGTTGTGTGGGTTCCCTGGAATGCCAGGAACCATTAGAGTGCCCACTGTCCTCTAGTAAGGGGTGCCACAGCATGACCAAGCAATGTGTGAATTCACCTTCCCCCTTGTTGGCTTGTCTCCCTGTTTGAGAGATGTGATAATGCTTTTCTTCTGTCCTTGTTTTCTTGTTTGTTTTCCCTCTTTCCTAAAACAATCCTGTCCTTGGGACAGGAGCACAGGTGGTGTTTGCCTCAGTTCCTGCAGTAGCAGGGATAAATGAGTAGAGGAGCAGGAAAACTCATCAATAGGTAGCTAAAGGATTGGTGCTGCCAACAGAATTTTGTGTTTTTTGACCATGGGGCAAATTCCATGGTACCTAGTCTCCTCAAATCAGATGGGCTTCATCTATCTAGCAAGGGCAAAAGTACTATAGCCCATAAGTTGGCGGAGCTGATCAAGAGGGCTTTAAACTAGGTTTGAAGGGGAAAGGAATTGAAACTGGGCTTTCCAGAGATGAGCATAAGGATGGAAGGCCCGGATTAAGAGTGAAATCAGGAGTCCAGCTGAAGTGTGTGTACACCAATGCACACAGCATGGGTAACAAACAGGAGAAGCTGGAAGCCATCGTGCAGCAGGAAAGCTACAACATAGTCACCATCATGGAAACGTGGTGGAATAGGCAAGGTGGGAGAGGTGGAGGGGTGGCTCTGTATGTTAGAGTCTCTTGACTCTGTAGAACTTGAATTCAGTAACAATAAGGTTGAGTGCCTGTGGATCAGAATCAGGGGGAAGGCCAATAAGGCTGATATCCTGGTGGGTGTCTATTACAGACCACCCAATCAGGATGATGAGGGTGATGAATTATTTTACAAGCAGCTGGTGGATGTCTCAAAATTGCCAACCCTTGTTCTTGTGGGCAACTTTAACCTGCCGGATGTCTGCTGGGAACTCCACACAGCAGAGAAGAGGCAGTCTAGGAGATTCCTAGAGTGTATAGAGGATAATTTCCTGTTCCAGCTGGTAAACGAGCCTACTAGGGATAAGGCCCTGCTAGACCTGCTGTTCACAAACAGAGAGGGGCTGG
>VYXB01002528.1:282796-328727 GCA_013397135.1 Pachyramphus minor
CACAGAGTGGCTGGAGAGCAGCCAGGCAGAAAGGGACCTGGGAGTTTGGATCAACAGAAAGCTGAACATGAGCCAGCAGTGTGCCCAGGTGGCCAAGAAGGCCAATGACATCCTGGCCTGTATCAGGAACAGTGTGGCCAGCAGATGCAGAGAAGTGATTCTGTACTCAGACGGGTGAGGCCACACCTGGAGTGCTGTGTCCAGTTCTGGGCCCCTGAGTTCAGGAAGGATATTGAGGTGCTGGAGCAGGTCCAGAGAAGGGCAACCAGGCTGGTGAAGGGACTGGAGCACAAACCCTACAAGGAGAGGCTGAGGGAGCTGGGGTTGTTTAGCCTGGAGAAGAGGAGGCTCAGGGGAGATCTCATCACTCTCTATGACTACTTGAAAGGAGGTTGTAGCCAGGTGGGGGTTGGTCTCTCCTCCCTGCAACCAGCAGTAGGACAAGAGGGCATGGTCTTAAGCTGTGCCAGGGGAGGTTTAGGTTAGATATTAGGAAGACATTTTTTACAGAGAGAGTAATCAGACATTGGAATGGGCTGCCCAGGGAGTTGGTGGATTCACCGTCCCTGGGGGTTTTTAAGATGAGACTGGATGTGGCACTTGGTGCCATGGTCTGGTAACCATGGCAGTGTTGGATCACTTGATGATCTCGGAGGTCTTTTCCAACCCAGTTGATTTTATGATTCTATAAATCAGACTTCAGTTTTATTTGGGAATTTTAAAAAATATTTGGAGGATCTACCATGGATGAATAGGCTGTGGAGTTTGTATGTGTTTATAAACATATCAGGATCTTCAAAATAAAAATTGCAGATGCATAAACCAACTGAGTAAGTATTACTTGGGTTTTATGTTATTCATAAGGAAATTTTTAATTCAAAGGGGTTGCAAAGAACAGCTGTTAGTTACAATAGTAAGGGTGTTATTTATAATGAAGAAAATAAGAAAAAGGTCAATGATATGGTCTGTTAAGTGAATCTTGCACATATTTGCAGCTTTATTTAAACAATAATTCAAGATGTTAGTTGATAATACTACCTTTCTTTCTTAATACAGCCGGAGGAAACATCTATTTTCTCGAGATAGACTTAAACTTTTTCTGAAACAACACTGTGAACCACATGATGGAGTAATTAAAACTAAGGTAAGTAAGAAGGAATAACTTATGGAATACAATATTGACCCTATTTAGTATTTTTTTTGCTCTTCTCTACAAGCTGCTCAAGCTTCTTTTTAAAACTACCTCAAATTTAGCTTTTTTTTAGTATACCAAGTTAGTATTTGACTTTCCAGAATACAAGATGATGATACTTGAATTTTCTGCATAAAAACAGGATTTTGTTAACGTCTGCTTGTAAATGAGATGGTAATTCTTCTGTACATGAAGCATAATTCTCTAATTTCTTTTTTAGATACCAGTTTAGAAAAGTCCCCAAAATAAGAAAGGGAGTGTTTACCTAGAAAAATTTTATTTATTAAAGCATAATATACTTTTTGCTTAGTCTAACACATGAGTTGTTTTCATTCCTCAAGGTATGCCTGATATTTCTAAGGCAAATAAAAACAAACTGTTTTTGTTTTGGTACAGTATGCCAATACTATTCTGTTGTAATGCTTTTGGCTGGAAAATGTTTTATGGTAGATTGAATTCAGTCTTCAGCGAGACATCTTATTAGATGAGTAATGGTGATATTTAGTTCAGACTTAAGTTCACATCTTAGTGCAGGATGGCTGAGAATTTGAGTCCTTGTGCTCAAGGAATTGAGCAGCTTTTCCCACACTTACCACGTAGGCAGCAATTCCCCTTGCCTTGCTTGTTGTGCCACAGGAGATCATGGACTCTTTCACTGTGTATTACAGACCTGACCCTGAAATCTGTGTATCTTCTTGTTTTTAGAAAGTAGCATGTTTTTTTATTTGTCTGGTACTTTGTTGTACAGCCATGTAACTGCTCATTCTGGACAGGAAGGGTCGGAGAGATGAGAACATCAGTGAAAGTCTTGCCTCTAAAAGTTGTGGAAAATAATAAAGACAATCAATTTCCAAAGAAGTTTGTAACTTTAGAGTCTGTCTCTTTTAAAGAAATGGAAATAGGAGAAAATAGAGCTGAAAAGGATAAACCACTCCTATTCCTTGGGCTTGTTAGTGATCTCATTGACCTAGCTCACTATATTGCATTAAGGACTAGTGATCTATTAGTTATGCTTTCTGGAGCCTTAGGAAAATCGTTATATTCTGTATATGTGTGCATTTGTCATCTTGTCTTTGTTTGGGCTTTCTGTGGAGTGTCTTGTCCCCTTGCTGATTGCTTTGCATTTCAGTTATGCAAACATGTCCTATTTGAAATGTCTCCTTTTGTATTGCCTGACAAGGGCAGACTTTCTGAAGTCATCAGCCTGAGAAAGTAGACTTGAAAAGAAACTTTGACAATTTGGAATGATCCTCTTCCAGAAATGAATATCATAGAGAGTTATATAATTATTCAACAAGTTAATTTTCCACCTTTATCAGTCAAAAGTCATTCTTGACATCCTTCAGTAACTTGCTAGGATGACTGTGCCCAGCTGTATTTGCTAAAAGTCATCTAAAGGTACAGCATCCTACCAAATGAAGCCAAATTCCATTTTCAGATATATTACATACATTATTATCCACTTTGTAGATTAACTCTAGACTTAGTCTATTTCAGAGCTTTATTTCTTATCTGAAGTTAACCAGTTGTCAGTCTGGTTACTTTTACTGTATTCTGTTAATTAATGATTCATTAATTAGCTTATATTTATGAAACGGTAAGAATTTCACAATGAACATCTGTCTTCGTCTTTTTTACTAAGGCAACATCAGTTGAAAAATACAACCTAGCAAAACAAAATTTCTCCTACTTCTTTCCTGATGACCCACCCACATTTATCTTCAGTCCTGCAAGCAGACGGCGAGGGCGACCTCCAAAGAGGGCATCTAGTCTTGTAAGTAGTAACATTTTTAATCGCAGATGAAGACACATCAGCATAGTCTTCTGAGTTCTTCCATTTGCCTGAATTTTCAGAGCAGTTGAAATGCAAGGTTGACATCGTGCTTCTTTTCTTTGAGGATTAATTGGGATATATTACATAATTGCTATTTAAGTAATTGCTTTATAGTTAAGTTGGTAAAAGGGATCATATTTCTTATGTTATCTTCTTACTTTTATCTTTATTTCTATGATCCCATCAAGAAACTCACTTTTCCGTTTGTTGTGAAGATGGATAGAGTACATGTCCCTTCTGGGATTGATAAATAATTTGTTAAAAAGCTTTAATTTGAACTCTTAGGTACAATTATGTTACTTGCCCTCAGATACAGATATGTCACTTGCCTGTATTTAAACATGGAGAATCTTAGTGCTCTAATCTACTTTATCTTGTTCTAGAGAACAGTTGAAAAGTTGGGAGTATCTTTTGCTGGTCATTTCCCTGTAGTTACTATGTTTTTATTTTCCTCTCCCCCTCCAAATTCTCAATCAGGAGGACAATATTACTGCCAAACGAAACACCCCAGGAAGCAAAAGTAAAGTATCAGGGGAAAGGACAAGGTTCCAGAAGCAAAAAGAAGATATGCAGGCTATGGGTAAGTTGAGGTTTAGTCCTATGACCAGTAGAACCAGTTTTTGCAGGTTTGAGAGCAGGCTGTAATTACAGTATTTTTGGTGTTGTATATTTCAAATGGAAAACTTAATATGACGCTACTGCCACAGCACTATTGCAAAGTGCTCCTTTCAGTGGTTAGAAGGGTTGTTTCCTGATCTTTTTTCCTTTTTTTCATTTTAGTTTACTGAACTGGTGAAGTGTAGGAAGCTTGTGGTCCAACTTCTGTTGTTTTCTATCTCAGATAAATCAAGAGCTAAATAATTTTTTTCAGAAGTCTGAGTGGTGAAGTCATGCATAAGTTTTACCAGCTGGAGGTGCATCAAAACATGAACATGTAACGCAAATCAGTATGTTGTATGAGGAAAAGGCATAAATGGAAAATCTTAAAATTTAAAAGAAATGCAATACATTCTGAATTTTTCTGATTAAAAGATCACAAATCACTTAAGAGATTTTTATTTTGGACTGACTGAATAATTTTGGCTTAGTTTTGACCTGTTCCTGATCAATTTAAGCTTGATTTTAAAATAAGTAAGAGGGACCCACAAGCCTATGGGTTTAACTAGGTAAACTGGTGTCTCTTCTTGAAAAGACAAAGTCCAGACAAGGAGATATTCTTCTGGATTTTGAGAACTTATGTCGTTCCTTAGGAAAGGCTTTCATCCCTGGAAATATTTTAGTGAACTTCTGCTTTCAACTTCTCATTTCTGTGAACATGGAATGCTTTAGGATGGCAAGGACATCTGGAAATTACCTAGTCCAACATCAGCTTAAATAACTGCAAAGTTGTCTGATGCTGCTTTGAAGGCCTTTTCTTCATAGGAGACAGGACACTAGAGTTTTGTTATCCATTAAAATTGTGCGTGTCCACTTTTTTGCACAATTAGCATCTATTTGTTTATGTGCTAGAAATGATGGCATAGAACATGATAACAGCTGATTAACATCAAAACTGCACCCTCTATTGTGTGAAGGCCAGTTAAGACACATTTTCACATTGTGAAAAGATAGCAAAATACCAGGTACCTTGAGAGACTTGTCTTCTCAGTATGTTGAAGATTCTGGGGGTATCAGCTTCACTGCATGTGTTTGCTGGCTGAGAGACACAGCTGGCATGTGTAGTAGCTATCTGTAGAAGCAATGTAGCCCATTTTCCAAATTTTATAAGAAAATGTAACCAAAATCTTTTTTTTCAGTGCTATCCACTTGGTAAGAGTGGATCTCTTTTCATTTCATTCACTTGTGATCCTAACTTTCCTGTTTATTCAATTAATATGGTAAAACTCCCTTTTATTTGTTGGCCTATGTGTAGGTTGACAGGCATTGTCTGTCCACAGAAAGTGGAAATTTGTATCCTGCTGTTCTTCTGCAGAGGACTACAAAATATGTGCATCTCCTCAGGCCATAACGTTAAAGTTCAGCTTAAACTGCATAACTGAAGTAAAACTTAAACAAAATGCACTGAAATATTATGTAGATTTCCAGTGTATTGACTTTTCAGTAGTTCACTAATAACTAAATTCTTAAAAATGACCTATTGCAAGGTTTTTACTACCCCAGTTATTTCATGGTTATATGCCACACCTGGTTGTGACATGCTTTTATTAATCAGTCATTACTAAGTATCTTGCTGTACTTATATGTGGTTGGAATCAGTTCTCATCTTTATGTGTCACTTGAGGGAAACCAATAAACAAGCAATAAACGTCTGTATACTCATAAAACCAGATAAATTTAGCTTTATTACAGTGATGAGAACCTGTAGAACATGTCTAATACTTAGGCTTAAAACTCTTGATTGTCTGAAGAACTTTCAAGTGTTTGAGTTTGTGGTTGGCATAGAAACAATTCAGTCTTCATAACAATATCTTTTTCATATGGTAATTATAAAAGGTTCAGCCTATTTAGCAGTTAAAACTAACATTTTACAAAAGAAAAAATAACATTGGTTTTTTCTTTTTATAGCTTTTGAAAAAGCTAAATTAAAACAAGAGAAGGCAAATGCTATAGAAGCTAGGAAAAAGGAGAAAGAAGATAAGGAAAAAAAGAGAGAAGAATTAAAGAAAATTGTGGAAGAAGAAAGGATGAAAAAGAAAGAAGAGAAAGAGAGACTCAAAATAGAAAAGGAAAAAGTAATGCATTTGAAGTATATGTGTTTCATGTAGAAACAGTATAACAGGTTTCTAGTTTTCTTGTTTCTTAGTTATTATCTGTTTCAAGTTATTTTCCATTAACTGTTTTCATTTCCTAGAAAAGCACTTCAGAACAATAGACAGTTATAAGATTTGATTGTGGGCTTGTATTTCTGGATAACATTCTCTATAGTTTTAGTACACAAAAGTTCACTTTACTTTGAAAGTAAGTTCAATTTCAGTGTGATGGGTTGGGTTTTCTTCTCACCAGTAATGCATAAAATTACTTAATTTGATGGTTGTCTTCTGTTTGAGTGTTAAAGATGCTGTACTGCATCAAATTCACAGCATATCAAATGGTTGTGGGTCTCCTTGTGGATTCTCTTTGGATGAAAATTGCTAAATAACTTTTTGTCACTTTGAATATGAAGAAATTATATATTCTACTATATTTTACCACAGTCATAACCACTATATTTTGATGGTCTTTTTGAGGCAATTTTCATAAAATAGTCTAAATTTTAGATTCTTTTTCTTCAGCCAACTCCATTAAAAACAAAACAAAAACCAGAACAGCCCCAAACAAAGGCAACAACTAATTCAACAAAGGATCATGACACTTAAACATTTTTGCAAGTATAATTTTATACAAAGTAAAACTTAATACATTACTTCATTCTAATTAAATGTGATGCTTTTCAGTGTGATTGAATAGTAAGTGGTGCAGTTTTATAAACTGCAATAGGGCCATATGACAATATTTTATACACAATTGTGATGTTTTTTCAGGAAAGAGAGAAGCTGCGTGAGGAAAAAAGAAAATATGTGGAATACCTGAAACAGTGGAGTAAGCCTAGAGAAGATATGGAGTGTGATGATCTTAAGGTATGTTTGAATTTGGAATGACTCAAGCTTGTACTTTGCAAGGACCCTGGGCTAGATTTCCTAATGCAGAGGCAAATCTAGATCTGATTGGAATGCTAGGGGCTGTGAATCACCTGCAGTCATGTAGTAAATACTTCCCAGTGGCAGTGCTAATAGGATCATCTGCACCTGCATTTTTAACCTCCAGAAAAGTTTTGCAGGCTGTACTTGATCTAAACATGGAGCAAATGTATGTTTAAAGTGCTGACATTAGAGTGGAGGGTATTTAATAATGCCTGACTTTTCTGTTAAATGTACAAGATGAGCTCACCTAGAACAAACCTGAATTACTTAAAAGATTTGAGTAATGAAGAAACCAAATTTTTGGCTGCAAAAGGTATAAAGGACATCGGCTTGTTGCTCCCTGTGGCATTCTTTAAATTTAAACTCTAGCAATATACTTGTTTAGTGAGCATCTTTCGGGACAAGAATATAAATAAAGATGAGTTTAGGTGGGGACTGCTTTTTAAAAAATTCTCTTCTGTGGAAATTTGTGAAATACCTTACTATGTTCCTATGAAGCATAGTATTTGGCATTCTTCTTGTTAATGTTGTGAACTATCACATTTGCGGAAAGGAGCTGTCATTCTGGAAATTGTACAAATTGTCTGCTAAGAGACACTGACAAGACAAATCTCTAGTAGGTACATCAAGATAGTAATTTAAAAGTCAAACAATATTAGGCACTGTCATCTGTGATTTGGAGGTGGTGTCTCTGTTAAGTGGTCTTGTTACATGGTTACATCCCTTTAAATACAGCTTCCTTTAAAATATCTTCAGCTGCTCCAAGTGCCTTACCAATGCAAAAAACGCAATACCAGAACATGTGGTCATCAGATGTCATCTTGCATATCCTAGTATTAGAAGGGTGTGTTTTATGTGAACGTGTTGGGTTTTTGTTTGCTTGTCTTCACAAGCAATCATGAGTAACTTTGAAGAGTATGTTTATTAAGTTGCTTGTCTAGACAGCATGCTGAAATTCAAAACTCCTGTGAAGTAATACAGGTTTACAGGAAAAATCTCAATAGCCAATGTTTGTAAACTTGTAGTGGGTTTGACTTTCTTTCTGTTAAAGATACAAACTTCATAAACATGAATAAACTTTTTTCTCAAAAGTTTTACAATCAAGTTGCATGCTTTTCAGTTTCTAAAGTTAGTATTGCCATAGATGTTACTGTGCCTTGCAGGACTCTTTTCGGTAAAATATAAAGAAACCCAACAGATACACTCCTTAGAATAATAAACTGTTTGGTTTTAATCACTTGGGTACTCTGCAGAAACCAAGTAATTTATTAAGTTGTTCCATTTGGATTGCAGGAACTTCCCATTCCAATGCCAGTGAAGACAAGACTTCCTCCTGAGATCTTTGGTGATGCTCTGATGGTTTTGGAGTTTTTACATGCTTTTGGGGAACTTTTTGATCTTCAAGATGAATTTCCTGAAGGAGTAACTTTAGGCAAGTTGTCGTTTATGTGGCAAGGAGCCACAGTTTTGTGGTGTTCCTTCTTCTACCAAACAACCGAAGATCTTAAGTGCACCCAAGTACCACTGCTACAAAATTTTGTGTGGCTTTAATGTATTAGTGCTAACAGATGCATATCAATCCAGTTTTCTCTTCACAGTCAACTCTGCAGTGTTTGTAAAATCAGTTAATTTCAATGTACAAGTTGTTATTCTACTTACTAAAATATCTACTTGCACTTTCTTCTCGTAGTTGTATATTAATGCTATTTTGTCAGCACTCTTTCTGACACTATGTCCCCAGGAAAATGTGCAGTAAATTACGGAAAAGTAACTTGATTATCATACCTAAAGGAAAAAAATGTTTCATTCTTCAGTACATAATTGTTTTCCAACTTGCGGCAAAAGTGACGCTTCTTAAACTTTATTCACAGAGGTTTTAGAGGAAGCTCTTGTAGGAAATGACACTGAAGGCCCACTATGTGAATTGCTGTTTTTCTTCCTGACTGCCATCTTTCAGGCAATGGCCGAAGAGGAAGAGGAAGTGGCCAAAGATCAAATAGCTGATGCTGAGACCAAAGGTCAGATCCTTAATTTTACTGCTGAAAGCTGAAATGGTACTGGAATTAACTTTAAGCTGCATGATTTATGGCATTCCTTTGTTTAACCTTATCTTATTATGCATGGATATTGTATGTAAATGGGCTTGGTTTTTCTCTTTTGTCTGAAATTAAAGCTTTAAACTGGGCATGGAGTGCAAGGGCTGAGGGGAATAGAGAAAAAGGAAGCTCATTGTTACTACAATTGTATCCAGCAAAGCATAATAAGCTTTTAACGGCACTGCTTATGTTTTGGACGTGCAGGAAGCATCTTCACCTTCCACATCTTCCTTCAGCACTGTTAGATGTTTCTCCTGAGGGTCAGGAAACAAGTAATTTTCTTAAGTCTTCTCAAAGATCTTTATGTGTGTCTACTAAAAAAAAATCTGGGCCTAACTAGATTAAAAATCTAAAACTCCTCAAGCACAACTATAATGGGAGAATTCAATATTCATTGTCCTTCAACACTGCGAAGTATGCGTCCACAGCTCCTAGATACTACCATATCCCTTTCTTTCAGTAAAGGGCCTCACAGTCACTCTGCCTTTGGTCTTCGCTCTAAGGCTGAAGTTGCCCCCATTTTTAGAAGTATTCCGTATCACTAACCCCTGATCAGAAGTGCAGGCTTTGTTACAAATTTACATGGTCTGGTGTTTATGGACTGTCAGATTTGCTGGCTATTTAAAGAAGAAGCTTTGACTCTTCCTGCTAGTCTTTATTTCATTAGAGGTAGGTAGGAATATAAGAGCACTCCCCATTTGAGGTCAAATGAATTTTGTGGTGCCCCCGCAAGACAGATGTGTGAGGTCCAGGAAAGTTCTTTTAATTCCTCCCTTGAAGACTCTGCATTTTCATGCTTAAGATTTATGTCCAGTCTATAAATTATATAAATTATATATAAATTATATGAAGCATGAGCACTACATGCTTCAGCAATAGAGGCTATTCTTTGTAATTGAATAAAGTTACAGGTTTGATATGGTGTTAAAAAATTCAGACTGCGTTTTAATTACTGTTGAATTTAGCAATTAGACTACATTTTTTTAACTACTGAGAGCATTGCTTTGGCAACACAAGCAAGGATTCCATTATCAGGTATCATAGAATAGTTGATTAGATTCTTTATTATTCATTGGATAGATCAGAAGAAATATAATGTAACTTTTATACTTTAATTTGACTTCATGGGGCTGGCAATTGCAAAAATCTGCTGTTTTGTTTCTAGTTTAGCAGAGCTATGGGTAAGGCACTTCAACTACCATGTTTTACATGCCTGGGAACTTCCATTTCTTGTCACTCTTGTTTAGACATCTTCTTTCCCATAAAAGAATTACATGTTCTTGGCTTTGTAATTCTGGCTAACCAAACTAATAGCAGTCAGCATGTTTGCTCAGTTAAGTTCTGTACATGCAGTGTTTCTGCAACAGAGAACATCATGGGTGTGGGGTTTTGGGATGTACAGTACTTTCTCAAACTGGGTTACATAGATACAGTGAGAGGGGAGGTGCAGAGGTTAATTTTGCAATGTCTGGGTTTGATGGTTTTTAAACACCATCAATCATCGTACACTACTGTTATGGATTTGTGTTTTATGTAGTCTTAGTTTGGATTTGTGTTTTATGTAGTCTTAGTTTGGATTTGTGGCTCTATATTGACTTGGTGACTTTAACTGCTTTAATGATTTGGATTTGAATGAAGTGAAATTGCTGAAACAGCATATAATGCTGAAAGAATTCTGCCAACCCTCTGGAGAAATACCTGTAAGTGCTGAGGAAACTTCTGTTTAAGAAACAGGAATTTGCTGCTTCTCCCTTTCACTTCCCTGCTTTCCTGGTCAGTTTGCTTATGTGTGATGCTCAGTAAGGGCAGGTACTTGTTTTGGTGAAATACGGTTCATTGGTAATGACTAGTAATTGTGTTTGTGCAGAACAGGCTGTATCTAAGTTAGATAGAAAGTATGTGGTGAATGGTGATAGCCAGTATCAAAATATGTGAATGGTTTGAATTATATTTCCTAAAAATAAATGTATGATGGGAAATAATAGTTCATTTGAGGAAAGGAAATACAGGTGTTTCTTTCATTGTTACTTGTTTGTGCTTTCAAGTGTGTTTATGGATTTGTTTTTGCTGCCTTTCATGTTGCCATTGTGCATGTTTTATGTGTTGTGGTTGCTTTAACAGCTTATATGCTGTTCTCCCTTTATGTAGCATGTGGTGCATGTCCTTAGCTTTTAGTTGGATTTTTTTGGTTGCCTTTAAAGATACGTAAATTTTCATTTGGACGTTGAATTGAGTTTTGAATACATTGATGCTTCTGTAAATATCGGCCCTCTTTTTGCTTTGTCTGCAACTTTTAAAACACAGCTTCCTTTCCTCCCCTCCACAGTTCAAGTTTTAATTTGCACTAGAATAAAGTGTTTATTTCCTTAAAGATTTAACAGAGGCTTTGGATGAAGATGCAGACCCCACAAAATCTGCACTGTCTGCAGTTGCAACTTTGGCAGCTGCATGGCCCCAGTTACATCAGGGTATGTGTGGGTTTCACTTCTTGTTTTGTTACTGTTCTTAATTTGCTGTGTATTTTAAATAACTTTTTAATATTTATATACATTTAAATGTCTATATAAAATAACTATACATTCTTCTCAACTGTAGGCTGCAATTTGAAAAACTTGGATCTTGATAGCTGCACTCTTTCTGAGATTCTCAGACTTCACATTCTAGCATCAGGTGCTGATGTAACATCAGCCAATGCAAAATACCGTTACCAGAAACGAGGAGGGTTTGATGCTACTGATGATGCTTGCATGGAGCTGAGATTAAGTAATCCTGGTCTCTTGAAGAAACTTTCAAGTACCTCAGTTTATGATTTGTTGCCAGGTAATAAAAGACAATACATGTTAGAAATTATTAAACTGCTTATTAAGGGATCAATTTTAGAACTGGCTTCAGACCAATAATGGTCAGAATTTACTGTATCATAGAATAATTTAGGTTGGAAAGGACCTCTAGAGGTCACCTAGACCAAGACTCACTCCTATGCTTCAGCTGCTACAAGCAGGTCCCACCACATCAGAGATTGCAGAGCTAGGCAGTCTCATTACTTCTGAGTTGCTTTTTTTTAATCCCATTTTAAAAATGTTAGTTTTATTTGCAGGAAGGGATCTCTCTGGGAGAAGCATTGGAGTGTTTGATTCAGCCCCTGCTTTTTATGCTCTTCTGGTTTGGGTCTTTCATTCATTATTTGGAAATGGAGAAAACAATACTATCTACTGTTCCTTTATCTCTGTTTTGAAGATAATATTGCATTTTACTACTTTTTGGTGGTAAAAGTTAAAAAATTAAAAATAAAGGCAGATATTTCAGGAAATGTCTTTTTGCAAATGCAGCTGGTACACTACAAATGTTTGACTGTTCACTTGTTCGTAAGTGAGAATAAATCCAGTCTGGAGTACGTAAGAGTAAGGCTTATTATCAATTATATAATGAAATATAAACATTCGTCTGAATTTTATTAGGAGAAAAGATGAAGATCCTTCATGCTCTCTGTGGGAAACTTCTGACTCTTGTCTCCACTCGAGATTTCATTGAGGACTCTGTTGATGTGCTACGACAAGCAAAACAGGAGTTCCGAGAATTAAAGGCAGAACAGCATCGCAAAGAACGAGAGGCAGCAGCAGCAAGGTAAAACTGGGATATGGAAAAACTAAGTTTTGTTGCTACAAATGAGATTAATTCCTTGGTTGCAGAAGGCATATGAGAAGCAACAGTAATGTTTCTGTTTTATGCTGGTTTCTTGAGACCATAGACACGAGTGAAACTTCATCGTGCTAAATGTTGTGCTTTCTCACACTAGTGCTATTTTTGGATTGTGTTTTAGTATAAAAGGAAAAAGATGTGGACAGATCAGGTAGTAGATTAATTGCAACTGCTTTTCTATATCCTTCCTACTACTAGGATACGTAAGAAAAGAGAAGAAAGGTTGAAAGAACAAGAGTTAAAAATGAAAGAAAAACAAGAAAAGCTGAAGGAAGAAGAGCAAAGAATTCCTGCTGTAGAAATATCTGTTGGGTATGATACATAGTATTATTGTGGTATATATGATATAGCACTCTTCAGTTACATGGCCAGACCTAACTTATATGTTTTTTGTTGACTTGATCATAAGCAGAAGTATATTTTAAGTATGTAGCCCTAAATGTTGATTTTATTTTTCTTCCTAGCATTCTCTAATTGGTTTATGAAAGTGATTTTTACTATGCTCATATTTATTTTGAAAGCTTGACAAGAGAAACTTGCAAAATCTAATTTGTCTTTTGCATTGCTTTGTCTTGCATTGATTTAATCTCTATGAGAATCTTTGTAAAGACCATTGTAGTTCATTTTCTGTAGAGGAATTGATCTGAGCTAAAAAGTACTGACCTCACATAACAATTCATTAATCAAATTTTATAACATTTTTTTTCTTTTAAATGCTGTGTTATGCCAGGTGATTTCCATAAAACCAAAATTTTTTTGTTCTGTTAATAAAATTGCATGTTTTCAGGTAGTAAGATTCAGGCACATGCAGCTGTATATGATTCCAGGAAAAAAACCCAAAGTGTGCATACAATATTATGTCTTTGCCTGCTTGAGGAAGGTAGTTAGTTAAATAAATCTGCTTTTAAAAGGTGAGCATGGGCCAAAGATAGATTTGTGCTATGTTTTGGAAATTATAATTGAGAAAAAATAATAAAATATATGTTACTCTGTAATAATTGCATGTGGTTCTGTAGGTTTTTAGCTCTATTTGTTAGATGAGGCAAAAATGTGAAATTAGCATTTTACAAAATAGTATACATTTTGAGGAGGAAACTTTTTTTAGACATGAAGGAAATCCATGTCAATAGAACTACACTAGAATGTTGCCAAAATGGATCTGATTATAATAATACTCTTCAAATGAAAGTGTGGATACCAAAGAGCATGCTTTAGGCTTTAATACAGAACTTCCCATTTACAGTTTAGTGGTTTTTTTCAGGGTTTTAATATATTCTGTGACTTTAAGCTCATTTTTTAAAAGCATTATAGATATTTTACTAGCTTAAGTACTTGTGAGAGAAAAATATTCTTTGTGTCAAAGATGGCATATTTTATTGTATATTTTTTATCATTCAGCTTCTGTGTGGTTGGTTGGTTGGTTAGTCACCTTTTGGGTTTTTTATTGTGTCAGGGAAGAGGAACGGGAAGACCTCGATACTAGTACAGAAAGCAAAGATATTGAACGTAAAGAGCAAGACATGGACACAGTGACAGAGGATGAAGAAGAGCTGGGACCAAACAAAAAACGACGAAGAGGTAATGCTATAATGTATTTGTTTGTGTGCTTGTATACATGCATGCATGCCCCTGGGAAGTTCTTGTGTGCTTGTTTTCTGTATAAACGTATCGATCTTTCCTGTAATATTTTAAAGGAAAAGGAAAAAACCCACACCCAGACATGATCATAATGGGCTACTAAGTGCCTTGAACCAGTCTGATGTAGTTCTTGTGATCAGGTGTTTGGATTCCTCCTTTGTCTGAAAAATCTCAGGCTGTTGCCTAGCAAACCATTACAGTTGTAAGTAGTGCCCTTAGAGTTGCCGGAGTCCCATCTAATAGAGGATGGGTTGGTTTTTATTTTTTTTTTTTTTTTTTTTTTAGTAAGCTACAAAACCAAGTAATTTAAAAAAAAGTTAGATTGAGCATTCAGGTTTAGTTTGCCTTTGCTAATGAAGCAGCATGCCTCCTATATGAGAATACAACCAGTCTTACTGCCAGATTTCATTTTCTCAGCAGTGTGATAGTAGGAGCTGCAGTGCAGTAAATGGTTCAGCCTGCTATCCATAACTAAACAGAGGTGTCACCACAGGAGGATGAATTGTTGATGGTTTTGGGCTTCTAGCTCATCTGTGCCTTTCCGCTGGGAAGGCTTCATGCTAGTGTCTGTGCCAGAGAAAGTCTTGGATCATTGTGGACTTAAGTTGCAAACTTGTACAGTTCCTAACTGTACCTGGGGTGGAAATTGGGTCATTCAGTAATACAAATTTGCATGTTTACTACAGCTTTATGATGGTGAAACAATGAAATCCTAAACAGAATTTTAGGTTTTTCAAATACCCATGTTTGAGACACTGTGACTGGATGATAAACAAGTATTTAATTCCTACAGCTGGGGAACTGAAGGTCTCACTGGAAACCAGTAGAAATTGAGTGTTGACAGCATCTTTCAGGTTGCATGCATCAGTTAGGAGACATACTTTTCTAGATGACAACCAGAACCTTATACTTTGGTAAACTAAGATGTGAACTGATCTTTTCATTTGGTACAAGTTGAGGGAGAGGAAACTGTAGTATACATATTTAAGAAGAAAAGTTTTAAAGTACGGTGCTTGACTTTGCCAAAGAAGCTCATATATAGGGATTCTGGTCTTGCTTGAGACCTTTGGGAAGTTTAAGTTGATCATTTTGAGTATGATAAATTAAGTCCAAACTATAGTTTGTATTCAGTAATGAAAATGCTAGAATTTTACTTTATAAGATCCTTCTATAACATGCCTTGGAGTTTTTAAAATTTTGGTTCCTTTCTATGGTACTAAAAATAAGTGTCAGTAAATGAGGCTCAGTCTAGTTTCTGCCAAATGAAAGTGTATTCAAAATGGCTACCCCTTCATCAAGGGAAGTGCAGTTAATCACTTGAGTTTTTTTAATAAAATTAGTATTGTCTCTTGACGGAGTTTGAGGGTCTTTGACAGTGTAAGTTTGGATAATCAGAAAGGGACAGAACTAAAACAAGCCCCTTACTTGAGCTTTTGGTTAAAAAAATTATAAGTTAATTTCTACCACACTTCTTCCTTTAACTTTAGGAAGGAGAGGGCAAAATGGATATAAAGAATTTACAAGACAAGAAGAGACCACTTGTGAAAAGAGTGAACCTCTTACTGCTGAAGATGAAGAAGCTTTAAAACAGGAGCAACAAAAGAAAGAGAAGGAACTGCTAGAAAAGATTCAGAATGCAACAGCCTGCACTAATATCACCCCGTTAGGTCGTGACCGTCTGTACCGACGCTACTGGATTTTCCCTTCTGTTCCTGGATTGTTTATAGAGGAGGACTATTCTGGTCTCACAGAAGACATGTTGTTGCCTCGAATCTCTTCCTTTCAGAATAGTGGACAGTCTTGCACAAATGAACCTCAGGTATTCAGTAAAACTGGAGAGTCTCTGAAATCCTCTGAATCTACCTCCAATATTGACCAAGATTCACACACCAGTGTTGTTGTAGAGGTGCCAAGGCCAGTATATAAACCAAACCGTTGGTGCTTTTACAGTTCTCGGGAACAACTGGACCAACTCCTAGAGGCTCTCAATTCCCGAGGACATAGGGAGAGTGCCTTAAAAGAAACTCTTTTACAAGAGAAAACTAGAATATATGAACAACTAAGCAGTTTTCCTGTGGAAAAATTCCATATTCCAGGTAAACGAAAGTTTTTGGTATTAATTTGCTTCCACAGATACAATTTCTCTATAATATTCTGGAAACCTCTAATTTTCATTTAATTGTAATTTCTAAGAAATAAGAATTATTCTGAAGCTTTGTTTCATTTGATGGAAAACACACGGTTTTTCCCCCCTTTTTTTTGTATTTCCCCTTTGATATACCTTTGTGGTATTTCTGGTGTTTCATGTTCAAAAACCAAGAATTTTGCTGTTATTTTACTGCTTAGTAAACTGGGATTGGCTTTTAAGCAAACATCTTTAGGAAGTAATTTGAGCTTTGGGAAAAGATTAACTGGGGAGTAAAGATTAATATGCACTAAAAAATAGTGTAGCTATGTTGGTTGTTATGTGGATTAAAAGGGTGCAATGGGATTCTGTGATATTACTCTTTTCTATTTTTTTTTTACTTTTTTCTTCCTTTGGCAGGTACTCAATACAGGAGGAAAAAACAATATAGCAGATATTTTTATGGGTTTCTAAATGTAGGAGTGTACTGAAAAACCATCCTAGACCTAGTATTTGGGGTTTTTTCCCTTTTCTACTAGTCTAGTACTTTGCAATTTATTGGCTCCAAACACCGCTGAAATTCTGTATATACAAGCTTGCAACTGGATTGCTTATGGCGTGTTGGCAGGTAGAGAATGTTACCAAAATGAAACTCCCAAGGATAATGTTTAATAAATTGCATTTTGTTTTCAATTATGAAAATTGCTGTGAGGATTTCGAGTTATCTGTATTGGGACAAGGTAGAATTATTCACAGCAGAGACAAATTCTGTTTTCCTGGAGTGCGTGTGCTCACATGCTGCGAACGCATCAGATACTGCTAAATTTATAACTGATCTGCCATTTCTTCTGGTGGGAATTAGCACAGCACAGAGTTTCTCTGTAGTAATGAAGCTTTATTTGGAGACCTTATGTCTGTATTTGTAGGGTTTTGGTTAGAAAATCTCTATTGTCTTCTGATATGTGTTTGTGCATATATTCCTAATTGCTGCACCTTTATCTGTATTTTGTGTGTTGCTTTCTGCCCTGAAGCAACTTGATTTTCACAGTCAAGGCAGCTTTGAACTTCACTTTAATAGAGATGACGAAAATTCAAATGCACTGGTCCAATGCCAGTGCTGCCACCACTGTGTGATAAGCAGGGATAAGTGGCCATGTGTAGCTTTGTTGGGAGCTTTTCTGCTGTGGATCCAGCTGCTGCCCTATTGCCTTCACTCAAATGACTTGCAAGACAAGTGAGAACGCCTTTGTTATTCTCTTGCAACGTAGACTGCCCTTCTGCCTTTTCCAGTTGCCACTCAACAGAGCATGGAAATAAAATTGATATGTGCTATTACATGATTTAATTCTAGAATCCATTAACTTCTCATCAATTATTTGCAAAGCAGTTGCTGCTTTTTTCAGTTCTGCTCAAGAAAAAACATTGCATTTCTTCTTTGCTTTTAAATGAGAAAGGACATTTTGCGCATCCAGGCATCAAAGTTGCTAGTCTACATTTTTAGAATATTTTCAGTTACAGGGAATTGTTTCAGCAATTGAGAGCACCTTAGAAAGTCATCTTGTGCTTTCTTAATAACAGCTTTATTGTATTTTTTTTTTTATTAAATACCTCTTAAGTTCTTGCATGTAACTTCTCATCACTGCACTCAAAGGTATTAAGGTAAATCCTGTCAACAGAAATGTTCACCACTTATGCAGATTTGCAAGCACTACTTTAGGATTTGGACAAACTTTACTGTGGCTTTTGAGCTTTTGCATGAACTTTGAGTTCTCTTATGAAGAGATTTTTACTTGACAGCCCATCATCAGCTCTTCCCTAGTTTTCTTAAATTATGATGCTATCTTGTTGTTTTTTTCCCTGCCTTTAATTAGGGGACACAGTGAGTCTAATCTGTTTGTTTTGTTTAAAAGTTAAGTTTTTAAAAGGGATTATATTTGTTCTGATAGTTTTTGAGATTTTCAGCATGTGCTTGTTTTAAATGTTTCTGTGATAAAGATCCTTGCAGGAAAGAAAACTGAAGGGTTCTCTTCTAAAGTAAGAGCCATCAAATACTAGAAATGTGACTTTATTCTCCTTTTTTTTTCTCCTTGCACTTATAGCAGAGTTGTTGTTTGCTTATCTACTACTTTAGAAAGCATTTTAAGGCAGAAGAACTACTTTTAAATTACCAAGGATTTCTCATTTTGTGTGTTGGGATGGGTGGATGCCAATCTAGAGGTAACCCCTCTAAAGAATACTGTACTTGGTTGAATCAGATGCCTTAGCTGGCATGGAGATGTTGGTGTTGGCAACATCTTGCTACAGGAAGGGAATTTTGAACCTGTGTTTAGTTGGTCTGCCCTGTATTACTTTTGTTCCCTTCACCAGTGGCTGCTTTAAGGAATAAGGTCCACTAACACTAAATTACTTGTTCTTGCAGACAAACCTCAAAGTGACATCAGACCTCCTTCAGGACGGGGAAGGATGCAGAATGCTCATGATGGCTCTCACCTATCTGCAGAGAAGCAGCTTGAACTGAGACTTAGAGACTTTCTTTTGGACATTGAAGACAGGATCTACCAAGGAACGTTGGGGGCTATTAAGGTATTTGTGACTTGTAGAATGCTTAGGAACACAGTGATGACGTCAAGCCTGTAACTTAAATGAGAACTCTTGAATGCTATGGTTTTACTAAAGGCATAATTAAATTAAATGTAGACAGTAATTGGCACTAGAAGTTTGTGGCCTTTGATTCTTTAGAAACCTCAAATTTGTATGTTTGCTTCAGGTTACAGACAGACAGGCTTGGAGAGCAGCCTTAGAACATGGGCGGTATGAGTTTCTAAATGATGAAAACAAAGAAAATGGTATTATTAAAGCTGTGAATGAAGAATCTGAAGTAATGGAAACTGATGATCAAGATAAGTTTATTGTGAAAGACAGGTAAGAGCTGTAGGTTAAATAATGGCTCTTCACTATGAGTTCTATAGCAGTGCTCTGGTTTGGGTTTTTTGGGAGTGGAGGTTGGACCTTCAAGTTGTTTTTACCCTCAAATTCTTTGAAATGGTGTTTTTTAAGATTTGAGTTGTAAAATGTGATATTTTTGCACTGGTTTATAGTCTCTCAATGATGCTGTGCTATTACCATATAAGGTTAAGGCGCCAGTTTTTATAACTTTAAGAATTCAGATATTACACTACTCAAAGCGAACACTAATTATCAAAGTAACATGTGATTCATTTTAAAATAATTTCAAATGCAGAGAAAAAATTAATCTGGTAATTGATGTCTTCTTTTCCAGAAGAAAAAACAAAACAAAACAAAAAATTACTCAAATTTGTGGAAAGAGTAGGAGTGTTAAAAAGGAAAAATGGTGTTAATAGTAACAAATTGCTGGTTGAACTAGCCAGTGTACATGAGTCACGGGAAGACCCATAAAGGCAACAGGCCATGGTCTGGATTAGCTTTTAGCACTGCAACACAAAGGAGATATAATCTTACAACTTCATGAATGATAATATATCTGTAGAGCAAGCTGCAGCATAGTAAGAGAAAGGAAACCTCAAATCATGTAGTGTTGCAGCTGTAGAAGTGTTTTGAGGGACTTCGTTTGGTTTTTAAACAAAGATTTGAAATACATATGGGACTCTGATATAAGTTTTTGTTGTAAATCAAACTTCAGAAACTACAGAAATGGTAAAGATTTCTAAATTTGTAGTTATCAGAAGTAACATACTTCTCAGAAATAAAGATCTAGCTTTAAGTGATATTATAATTGATATACATATATTAATATGTATAAAATTAAATGTCTTGATAGGATATAAACGTTGAAATACTTTAGGAAAAAAGATTTATCGGAGGCAATCATTGTGCCAGCTGTTTGCTTATGTATTCTGGAGGTTTTCTCTGTTGGACTTTAAAGTTGAAAGTTGAATTTCTGAGTGGACTCTTGAATGTTGTGTTGGATGTTAGGAATTTAAAGTTCTCTAAGTTTTTTTCCCTTTTTATTTCAGTTTTCTGAATTAGTATTTTCATATAAGACTGCCCTTCAAATCAGAGTTCTCTAGTTGCACGCAAAATTGATAGGGTCATCCTTTATATTAATGACACAATTTACAGATGTTTGGTTCCTGAAAACCACAACATAGAAATATTCCACTGTTTTAATTAAGCAGCTAAAATTTATCTGTCTCCACTTTGGACACTTGCTCCACTGCCAGCTCTCAATTCTACAGAAGCTTGTTGCTTCATTTTTTTTTTCCATTTGATACCGACTCAGTGTTTCTGAATAAAGTCTACTCTAATAAAGACTTGCATATTAAAACAGACTATGGGATTCTGAAATCATGTGACAGATTGCTTTTGATGCTGAGCTTTTTATCCATCTCAGAGCGAGTGACATCTCATTAAGACCTTGGAGTTTGACTAGTGAAATGTAAATAACTATGCAGCTTTCTTTCTGTTTGCTTTCAGGCTCTCAAAATGTGTGTGACTGCAAAATATAATGAACAGCTTTTAAGTGTGAAAAAAGAACAGGGACAACCAAAAGCACTCCTTATGCATCAGAATAAAGCAGAATTCAGAGAATCTTAATTAGCTGTGTTTCTATAAACCCCAAATATAAATTGAATTTTATTTTCATTAGTGAGAGTTACTCTCCTGCACTATACTTAATGTTTGTGGTTCAGAAACGTTAACTGCACTTTGAAATGATTGCTTAGTCTTTTAGTCCCATTTTATTGGAAAACTACCTTTTTGGTGTTTTGTTTGTTTGGTTTTGGTTTTTTATTTGGTTGGGTTTTGTTGTTCTTATTTCTTTTTTTTAACCACCTTATATGAAGAGTTAGTGTTTTAGAAAGATCCTTCAAGGATGAGAACATATAAGTTAACAATTCTTGATTTACATTCTAAAGTTAGATTGTTTTTATTTCATTTATTTTCTTTTCAAAAATCTTATGAATTGTAAGGATCTGCATAGTTGAACTTCTCTAAAAGGCTACACCTCACAACTGGAAGTGTTTTCACTGAAAAATTATTGGGACTATACTTTTCACAGAAATCTCTCATAAACTAGGAGATGGATGTTGCATCAAATGTTCTTGAAATCTTAATAATGGTATTGAAATTTGTCATCTACATTTCTTGAAATTGAAATAACTTACCTAAAAATTATTTATCTAGATTAGCTAAGTTAATTAAGCAAACATAAGAACTAGGATAACTAATCGCTCCTGTGGAGTATCTGTTCATGTCCGTAGTCCATGCATGTAAATAAAATTAAAATAAGAATCTAGTGTGGATACAGATGTGTACAAATATCTCTGATATTAAATTCAAAGTATTCAAAGATAATTTATATGTTTCTATTCTAGACTTATAGGATTAAAAACTGAAGCTCCAAGTGCTGCATCAACAAGCACAAGTACTCCTCAGCCAGTCAATAATGTGGTCCACTACTTGGCATCTGCACTGCTTCAGATAGAACAAGGAATTGAGCGCAGGTTTCTCAAAGCACCTCTTGGTAAGTCTCGGAATTGAAACTGTATGTCTCTGATGTTGTGTAAGATTTTGTAACAAACAAACAAACCCTACCTGCCCCAACACTGCAGAAAGACTCCCCCGCCAGACCCACTTGCTTCTTTTGAAAGACTGGATGCTCTAGAGGGGCATGTTGGGGAAAAAACCAAATAATTAACCTATGGCTATGTAACACTGTAAAACTGAAAAAAAGTTCGATTGTTAGTTTACAAGACAATAGATCATGAGGAAATATTACTATTTTTCTTACTATTCTATGTGTCCTGAATTATATGTATTAATTAACAGCAAATTTTACTCTTAAATTCATGCTTGTTTAACATGGATCATTTCAGTGACCTTGTTTGTGTGGCCCTATGATTATACTGATGCACTGGGAGACAAATTGTACCTTTAGGCAGAAATGAGTAATCTTTCTGGGGGAGTACTCTAATTCAGTATTACTGTTGAGGCCAATATGTCATGTTGCTCTATAGTGAGTTTCTTCTGAGTGGTTTTTTAGGTTGTAAAAATGTATGCTGCTTTGTATATTGTTTCTGTAAAAGCAATGTAAGGCTTGTTTATCTGGATCAACTTGATCAGAACATTGACTGTAAAATGTAGGAAACATTTACATCGCAGACTTTCAGATTCTCGGATTTTGCGTTTGTGCTGTAAAACTTGGAAATAAAAGGTTGCAAGAAAAATTTAAACCAAAGCAGGATTATAGCTTCACGTGGATACACATTCCTTCCTTGGCTGCCTCTGATAGTGCTCTAGGGGTGAGAGAGAAGATCCAAAGTGCATAAAGTCATTTTGTTTTCCAGTGATACCTCAGGTCTGGATTCCTTAGAATCGTTTTGCAATTCAGAGCTGGAGTTTTGTCTTGGAGAAGTGTGTGAAGGTGGTTCATCCTTCCCAAGGCCATCCTGCCTGGGTGGCACACTGGGGAGGAGCCATGCTCGTGCTTGCAGGACTGCTTTGCTTTTCCCCTGTGAGAGTGCAGTGCAGGTTACCAGCACAGCACATACTGGGGTCCTCCAGAGCAACAACTGCCACACACCCTATTAGATGATACTCTCCTCTGATAATCACTGTGTACAAACCCCTCATGCTCTGGCAGATGTTGCTGTAGTAGTTTAAGATGAAAATGCAGGTTTTGGTGTGTTGACACTAGATGCCCTATGGCACAGTTGACAAAGCTGTTTCTGTATCTTGGCTGCTCTTATGTGGAGTCTGCTGTTTGGGTATCAGTTGCCACTGAAGATGAGTTTGAGCTAGATTTGTGCCAGAGACTGATGTGCAGACTTGGGTTCCCTTCCACAAGCTTTTGTTATTGGTGTGATAACCTCTAGAAGAGGGAAGTACAACAAATGATTGAGATGAAAGGGCAGAGCATGGGAGTAGTTTGAATTGCAGCTGTTTGAAAGCTTTTACTTGGCTTAGTGTTTGGTCAACTCAGATGTGTCTGCACTTTCCAAGCCAGGCATGATGTGGTTTATTTCCACATCATATATGACATATATGACTCTATTTGCAACTTGCACAACAGTAATTGACAGTACATCTATTATCTGTCATACTTACTCTTCATACACAAGTTGTAAATACATTGTGAATTATATGCCTCCGTTTCTAAACTGGCCTATAAACTTGCCAACAGCATCTTGCTGACAATTTTCAGTTTCCCTTCAGTTTCCCTGAAGGGGAAAAACATGGTTATTAGCAAGTTATGGCCATTGATCTTGCATCCAGAAATAGAGGAAAAGGACTAAAAGAAGAAAAATGTCCCTGAAGTATTGGAGGGAAAATTTTTTCAGTCCTTCTGTGTCCTTTTTTTTCAGTGGTTCCAACTTTGCCATAATCTAATGATGGTTCATATTTTTGCCTGACCTTTTTTCAGTTATGGTGGGATTTCTTTTTTAACTTGGGAATCCTCTTCTATTTTGTGTGCTTTATATGGTGTGACAAAGTAACTGTATAGGGAAAGCAATTGTACGCGATTTGCATGTCTTAAATCCCTGATGTTTGTTTACCATAGTGTGCCTGTGCATCTCTTCTGCTCTGAAAAATGCTAATGCTCTAAGATTACTGTAACGTATAGAATAATCTACATCGCTGAGGAGCAGGAAGGATCCCAGGTGTCCTCTGCTCTGGCTGGCTCACTGCTCTAACTGTTAAGCAACAGTGTCAGGTTCCCTTTTCCTAGCTTTACCTTTGGTGCCAAATGTCTCATGTTTTCAGTTGCGTAATGGGCCACTTTTAGCAGGAGTCAAGTCTGAATGAAAGCAAGATTGCATATGTGTAACAGGCAAAGAAGAGTTCTCTACTTAGCTTGGCAAGGAAGTGTTTGTAGTGCTACTAAACCTCTTAGTTAAAAGTGGACACTGCTTCTTGTTTCGGGACTGTCTTGTGCTCCGAACTGTGATTCACTTTTTCTCTGACCCCTTCAGAAAGTGTTCAACAGTATTCTGATAATAGAAATCAGGTCTAAGTTTGTAACCGCTGAGTTTTGGTTTGTGAAATTTTGTATTTGTTTCACTGTTTTTATGTAGATCATGGTGTCTGTACATTCTTTTTTTTTTTCTTTCCCAAACAGGACTGTGTTTTTAAGTAGTTGTGCTAACTATTTAAGGGAACCGCCCCCTAGATGAAATGCCTTGCATATCTGTTTCTAATGTTAAACTTGATAATCCCAACTTTTTAGGCTGATTTACTTACCATTGAAGTAAAAACACTGGAAGTCAAGCAAATGCTAGGAGTTCTGTAGGAGTACAGGGGAACACTAGTGGCAAAAAAGAGTGCCCCTGCTTTTCTGCTTTAAACCAAACTGAATGTGCTTTGTCATTCCTGTTGTTGCTTTCACTGTGAAGTTTCTTTGCCCTCTCTGCCCCCCCCCCTTCATTCTGCTCTGTTCCTATTATGGAATGGAGCCATACTGAACAATTTTTAGTTTTCATTTATGGCTTCTAGTCCTAAAGCCAGCACAGTGAAATTCCTTGCAGTCACTAGCAGGTTTATCTTGGTGGCCTCCAGGGTGCAGAGCAAACAAAGGGACCCAGCACAGCAATAAAAGGACCAGCTGTTCCTCTCTGCTCCGTTTTTGTTTGAGGCTCTATCAGGCTGCCAAGAGCCTCACTGGTGATTCTGATAAGTTTAGAGTTGAGGTGCATACCAAATGTTCAAGTGGAAGAGCAAGAAAAGACTGACACAGAAGATAGTGATGCAAAAGGAGATCTGGAAACCCCAGAAATGGCCCCCTTGGCCTCGCAGAGCTGCTGCATGGCCACTGATCTTCTGTTGTCTAGTGATTAAATGTAACATGATTTGAATTGTATGTATTTCTTAATTATGAACTTTTAGAAATCTTTTCATTAAACATTCGCTATGAAAATTTGGTTTTTCTTCCTTCAGTACAAACTGAGGTAATGTTTGGGGAGAAGCATGAAAAGGAGTGGGTGCAGTTGTGGTACATTGTTTTTCTGCAAAAATTTCCAAGTTAGGATGTAAAAAAGCCTTTTTTTAAAATTTGTTTTAAATAGCTGTTTGAGGGAAACTCTAAAGTGCTGCTTCACAGATAAAAATTACATTTGAGAAGGTAGAAATGCAAGGAGTTTTTATTGCGGATTTTACTTTTTGATACAAGTTTACTTTTCCTTACATTTCAAAATACTTTGCTGTGCAGAAATCGGTCTCATCATTCCTATTACAGAGATGTTAAGGTTGAGGTATAAAATGATGAAGTGCTTTGGTTGCCCTGGAGTTGAGTGAGCCAGCCCCCCAAAAAACCCTGCCTTCTGCACTAGTGCAGGACTTCAGTCATTAGGCATCCTTCAGATTTTCATACAATAGGTTGAATTCTAATTCATCTAAGGACCTTTGTGACTAATACAGGAATCATTTACGTCCTTTTTAACTTGTGCCACCTACTTCTTGCAGGACAGAAAAAAACAAAACAACTTTTTTGCTTCTTTTTGCTTGTCTGTATTCCATTCCATTCCTTCTAGATTTTGATTATCTTTGTTTTCTCTGCTCTCAAAGTTGTTTCCTTTGAACAGGGATGGGATTAGTGTATATGCATACTTTGTTCTTATGCTTTCATTACTTTCCTGTGCAGTTTCATGAGCAGAGGCAGCAAAGTTGGAAGTGAGCTTTTTTTATGATGAAGAATTTTTGTTTACTCTTCAGGGAAGGCAGTCAAAGAACGTACCTTGTAATTGAAGCAGATGAGGTTTGCTTCCTTCCTGGGAGGTTAATTTAATAATTTTAACACTCAAGAACACTCCTGCACAAAAATAGCCAAAGATTGTTGTTTCACATGGACAGGTGAGCTAGTTCTCTTGATCCTGGAGAAGTATGCCCATAAACTGGCTACATTTTTTGAGAATTGAGGAGGTTCATGGTAGCACAGACCACATAAGCTGTTGCTGAGAAAGAAACCTGCGGTCAGTATCTGATCCTGTAGCCATTTGTATCAGAGATGGACAGAAAGGTAAGGCAGGGTAGGCTTCAGAGCTTTCAGTTCAAGCCTTTTGCTTGTAGTGGAAGTCAAAGTAAATCCTGGGATATGCAATTCCTCTGTGCACATTACTCTCTTACCCTTCACTTTTCCATGTGCACATGTTCGTAACTACTGTTTTAGTTATGTTTTTGGACTACATAAGTATGGAATATAAAAATTAATTTAAAAATAATTTGCCATGCTTCGAAAAGGTATTTGAAATAACTCTATGAATTTAATGTTAGGTAATGCAGAAGATGATGAAAGGAACCACTGGGGGTATGAAAGGAGGAAGAGAGTGAAAAACAAGACTAGTCAGAGAGATGGTAAATTTTAAATGTTACTTGTATTGCTAAGAATTAGAAAGCATTGAATATTTTATCAGGTTTTCTTTTTCTTTTTTTTCTTAATTAATTTTGTAGCCAGTTCCTTACATTGAAGGAATTGTAGTATTGAAGCCAAAGGTTTAAACATGGGTACTCAAACAAATACTGGTCAAAGATTTAAAAAAAAAAAAAAAAAAAGGTTTCTGCAACCAGAAATAAAGAACTGTATTTTTTTTATCACTTTGGGACAGAAATTTGCATGTTCATATAATCCCGTTTTTTTCCCCCCTTCCTTTTAATGTCCCCAATTTTTTTAAACTTCACAGCATTGTGCAACTGCATATCCTTTCTAGAAATACTAAAATGGAAACCCCTTCTCTCAACTCAATTAGCTATTGATAGATGAGTGCATAGATCTGTCAAACAACTTCATTTGCATTGTAGCAAGGCTTGGAGGACTTAGCTGACGGAGGGGTATCCCACTGCGCACTGTAGAACTGCTAAGACACAAAGGAAGAGGCCGTTTCTCCCTCCATGTTAACAATAAAAATGAGAAAGATGATGGATGGAAGAAAGAGGTGTTATTCTTATTTTACAAATTGGGATCTGAAACAGTGGGTGTTGTTTGCTGTGTTTCAGTGGCAGGACATGCTGAAGCAGGTTGTGGTCACTAATTTCCATCTCTACTTGCCCTGCAAATCTGCAGTTGCAGTATATTTGTTGTGTTGTGTGATGAATTGTATTAGTGAACCAATCCAGGCTAAAATTAACCTCCAAATAAAAGTAAAAATTATGAAGCTGCCATTATTGTCAAAAGAAATAACTTGCCAAACTATGTATATGCTTAAGATAGTGTCTTTCCCAAAGTTATAGTAGAAATCTGTTTAATTTTCTTAACTGAATTTTAAAGAAATACATTGAGATAAACTGCAGTGCTGTGAAAAGCATTATCCTCAGAAAACTGAACTTGACACAGGAAACCCAAGGATGAAGTAACAGAAATGTTAGGAAATATGGCTTTATATTTGCAGTTCACAAGTGGCTGTATTTTATTTATGAAGCTTTGCTGCCTGTTTATTCTCTGCCTTCTCCCATCATTTCTCTTGTGCTGCTGCTAATGCAAATGTATGCAAGATTAGACAAATCCTGGCAGCCAGTTGATGAGAAGGCAGAAGGGCCTTGCCAGGAGACTAATTAGTCTCATTTTTGTTCTTTGATTTTATTTGTTATTAGATATTTTCTTTTCTGATTCTTGACAATAATCATTTGGCAGACAGGTGCATCATAGGCCATTCCTGTGCCCACTGTGACTAGTGCAGCAGGCAGGGAGGCATAATATACTGGAGTGCATCATTAATCCACTAGAGATCATGCAGTACTAACTGGACTACCACTTTTAGAAGGGAAGTCTGCAGACATTTCCATTATCAAAAGCACTGTTTTGTTGTCTCTTCCTGTACTCAAACCTTCTTACTTTAAAATGCAAAAAATAGCTTTCAGCATTAATAAAGAAATTCACTTTCTGCTCAGCAGCAGGAGTGCAGGGTGTCATTTATACCTTCTTGTTTCCCTTATGTACTCAAACAGCCCATTTGTTTCTGTAGTTCTCAGCTGCTCATTCCCATTTGGTACTGCCCCCCTTGCTATTCTGTGTGTGTTTGTCTGGCTGCTTCCATGGCCAGGATTGCTAACCAAACCTGTTTGAAAATACAATCTAGTTTCTTACCCCTGTGTCTCCCCCATTTATTTCTATTTTAATTAGGATCCCAGCTCTTACTTGGTTTGACACTCAATGTGTACCATGGATTCCTGTGTGCTACATTGCTTATAAAGTATTGAGGAAACAGTTATATTTCAACCAGTCCAAGTCACCCAACCTGGTTAATCACACAGGTGCGCAGGTCCTTGTGAAGGCAGAGTGCAGGGCAGGAGTGAAGGCACTGAGGCATGGGCAGAGGGCTGAAAGGCTCTCTGCAAGACTATACTGGAGCATGTGTGGGTGAGAAGTGCTCTTTAAGCTGTTTTTTGCCAGTGGAGTTTCACATACTCCTTTTAAATGTAAATATTCTGAGATTTCAAAATTTATATGCAAGGGAAAGTAAATTGGACATGTGATTATATTTTTGTAATCTTAAGTAAGCTTTGTTTTTACATTATAAATCAAATTGTTAGGTTTCCAGGTTAACATTTGAGTAAAACTTTAAAGTCTTATTCATGACCTAGGTATGTACAAGTTCTAAGTTAAATAGGTATTGAAGAGTAAAATCTTAAAGGCTTCAGCAGCTTGGAAACTAAGGAGAAAATATTCAAGTCTTGAAGAGATAAGATAAAGGTTGTAATATTATCCCAGTTTACTACTGCTGTCTAACAGTCAGAGTTTTACTTTGTAGTCTAGCATTACCTGGATCTTTGAAACAGCGGTTTGATAATTCTGGGGGGTTTTGTTGTTTTTCTTTTTTTTTAAATCTCCTTCTAATGGAAGATGCCAGTGATGGTGGACGGTCCTATAAAACAGTTCTGGATCGCTGGAGAGAGTCGCTTCTTTCTTCTACCAGCTTATCCCAAGTCTTCCTTCACCTGTCCACGTTGGATCGAAGTGTTATCTGGTCCAAGTCCATCCTCAATGCTCGCTGTAAAGTGTGTCGGAAGAAAGGCGATGCGGAAAGCATGGTGCTGTGTGATGGCTGCGATCGAGGCTACCACACTTACTGCATCAGGCCCAAGCTGAAGGTATCTCAGGAAAAAGACATGCTTCCTTTTCACACAGAACTTGAGTAGTTTTTATAACTTAATTGCATATTACTAATGCTAATTTGGTTTTTTTTCCTCTTCGGTTTCTAGGTCATTCCTGAAGGAGATTGGTTTTGTCCAGAGTGCCGACCAAAACAGCGTTCTAGACGCCTCTCCTCCAGACAGAGACCTTCTGTGGAAAGTGATGAAGAGACTGCTGAACAACTAGAAGGGGAAGAAGATGCGAACTATGATGAGATGGGACAAAGTGAGGAAGAGCATTATGAAGAAGAGCAAGATGAGGAGGATGAATCTCAAGAGGAGGAAGAGATAAGGTAAGTAGATGTCCGTTAAACTGAAATATCTTGATTATTAAGTGGAGTAACTGTTCACATAAGCATGTATCTTGAAAGTCCAGTCTGAAAAAGATGTTTGTGTTTTTTTTTAAATGGCAGCATGCCACGAATTTGGCTCTTACTGAAAAATTTAATATGAACAAAAGTTAGGGCCACTTAGGCTCACTTTTCAGGATAAAAATGCCAGCTTCAGATGTGTGGGTGAGAGATGACCGTCAGAATTGCAATTCTGTATATCTAATGTTTGAATATAAAATAGAGAGAGTTTCAAACAGTAAAGATTTTCTGGAGAAAACCTGGAATTGGTTTTGTCCAGTTTTGAATTCTGGAGGACTAGATGAATACAGTGTGTATATATACACGATGTATTCAGTAAGTATTAGAACATTAGGGAAGACAAGGTCATCTCTCGGGGGCATATGCAATTGGGAGGGCTTGAGGGTTAATGCTGTAGCTGTTTAAGAAAGCTCAACAAACAAACCAAACACACAAACTCCTCCCAAAAAAAACAACAAACCCAAGCCAAGAAAACCCCCTTCAAAAGCCACCAACAAAAAACCCCCACACAATAAATGAAATCAACCAGTGATAATTTCGATAAAAATTTCATTTGATACACACGCCAAGAACATAAAAGTTGAAGGAAACTTTTCTGATCTCAGAGTGTTTTTCTTCTTTTTGGTACAGTCTTTTAAATGGACTGAAGCAAGGTTAATTGTGGCTCTGACAGTTGGGATTCAGTAGTTGGAGAGAACATGTATCTCCTTGAGAAATAAATTTATCTGGGATCTTCTTTCTCTCCTGCAAAGGAAGGAGAGTCTTGAGTATTAGTTATAAACCCTGACTATAAGGGCATAACTCTTATACTTAGTGGTTTACAACTGCACTTTATTTATCTGGCTGATAATAATGTTCAGAAATCCTAGTAGTTAACAGTTGTTACAGTAGTTACAGTGAGAAATAAGTGATTTAAATTAATTGATAGCTGGTGCTCCAGTTAATGTATTCCTATTGCATAAGCTGCAAAAGGGATCAGTATTCTGAGCATTTCCTTAAAGTATGTGCTCCACATAATATTTAATTAAGAGACCCCAGGGCAGTATTTAATATAATGGTCACTAAATGACTGACTGCATCAGGTTGAAAGCCAGCTGCTTATTAGTCCAACCTTGAACAGCTGGGTTTTGTAAATGCTGGATTAGAAAACTGACAGAAAAGGGAGGAATATAATTTGGGGATAAATATACATAACTGTTTGCTTTTTGTAGCCCGTCAAAGCAAGGAAGATCCCAGGTCAAGTTTCCATTAAAAATGAGAGCAGCAAAACTCAACAATCCATTCTCAAGTCAGAACAGCCAGCGTCAGGCAAGATATGCTTCTAGGAGTCAGCAAACTGAATCTTCATCAAAAATTACTCGAAGGGGTTTAAGAAACATCAAATCAGCCTCTTCAGCAGTGACAAAACCTACTTTAAGTAGACTTAATAGCCGGACCACTCGTCAGAGCCAAAGTTCATTACAAGCAGATGTATTTGTGGAGTTACTCAGTCCTCGAAGAAGACGAAGAGGAAGAAAGAGTGCTGATAACACACTGGAAAACAACCCTTCCAACTCTCTTGGATTTAGAATTGTTGATACTGCAGACCCCAGTGAACGGCTTAAGAAGTACCCAGTTTCTGCTTCAAAACTTTCTCTTCCTGTTACTGAACCCAAGAGAAGAGGCAGGAAACGACAATCCACAGGTTAGAGAAATGTTTTTATCGCAATGAAACCCACGTTCTGTTCCTTGCTAAAATATTTGTGTGGTAGAGCAAGGAGACTAGAAGTGGTGAAGGCAGTTTTGCCTTCCAAGACAGTTTTTCTTTTTCAGTGATAAAAGTGGACTTAAAAAAGTTTCCAGTCATCTAAAGAATAGATATTTTATTCACCAAGGAGATTTATCATGTCCATATTTGAAACTCCATGTTTGCACAGACTGTGGAGAAACTGCTAATAAGTGGATAGAAAATATGAAAGTAATTTTATGCCTTAACCCACATAAATCAAGTGGTTACTTACAGCTTTTATGCTTTTGTTTTATTAAAAGTTAAACAGTGAAGAACACAAGTAGAGGCAAGGTAGTGAAATTGGGAATATACACACACAACAAGAAATTGCTACCAGAAGAAAAATGTTGTTTATCTGGTATAGGTCTAGCAGTGTCCTTGATTGTTAAGCTAATACTTGGATGGTAGGGAAATACTTGGAAAGATACAATAACCTTTTAAAAACAAAGAGGACCCAGTGTGAGAGACTGAAGAGTGTAAAAGACTTGCACTCCAGAGTGGCAGCCTTGTATTCTGCATGACTTCTGTCCTTCCATTGGAAGTTTCTGAGCTTATCCTCTAACCACCCTGCTGACTACTCTTCAAAGCAGATAAAACCACTCTGAATAGAGGTTTTGTGAAAGTAAAAGTTATGAGTAGGCAGCTTATTCTGTTTTTCTCTAATAGGGCTTTTAAAATGTTTAACAAACTGTTTTAAGATGGAAATCAGTGAGAAAAAAAATTTCCAAAATTAATGCAGTGGACGAGGCATCCAGCTAAGTCCTGGTACTTAGCATTTTGTATGCAAGACAGACATTTTAGTAGTAAATAACAAGGCTGTAGTATAGTTAATACCTGAAGCCAAACTACATGCCTTGGGCTCTTAAACTACAGCTTTAGTACCCAAGAATAATGAAGTTTCACTCTTTTTTTCTTTTTTCTTTTTTTTTCTTTTTTTTTTTTTTAATTTTACTTGTCAGGCTTTTATTTTTATCTGGTGGGGTGTCATTTTTTTTTTTTCCAGAATCATCTCCTCAGATATTGAACAGGAGAAGTTCAGGACGTCAAGGGGGAGTCCATGAACTCTCAGCTTTTGAACAACTCATAGTGGAACTGGTACGACATGATGACAGCTGGCCTTTCATGAAACTGGTTTCCAAAATCCAGGTAACTGAAAGAGCTGTAGAGGGAATAATGATGGCTGAGAGTCCTGTTTGCAGCCACTAAAACTTGTGATTTTACAGCAAATGGGGGGATAGAGCTAAGGAATGGGACTCAGGAGAACTGTCGCATTTCAGCTCAGATATCTGGTGCCAGAAATAAGGTCTATGATTAACATGCTATTGACAAAATTTTAAAAATGCTTTCCATCAGGCATTTAAAAATGTGAAATGCTTTTGTTTGGAAAAAACCCAACCAAACAAGTAGGGTGCAGGACTGCTAAAGGTAAGCCTATTGTTACTAATTAATAATTTAGTTGAATTAATCTTCAATTTATGCTAGATATTCTGAGAAGAAACCTTCAATGAAATAACAAGATAGAAACAATTTCACTCTGATGTTAACTATAATGCAGTAAAAAGATGATTTCGTAGTTTTGTTCTTAATTTCCCTCTTGTTTAAATGTTAAAGTACTGAATGGTAAAGTGGGTACCCAAAGTAAGTGCTGCTCTAGATGTTTTTGATACAATAGAAGTTCCCAAAGCTGCTTTTCTGCAGGCTGCATTGGCTTGTCAGTTGTAAGGCAACTGGGACTGTCTGACCCTCCAAAGTGCCTGTCCTCTCCAAGCCCTCTGGCGCAACTCTGCACAGACATTCTTGCAGGATCTAGAGGCTGGTGCTTCAGTGCTCTATTAAAATTAACAGTGATAGCTGTTAAATGAAGACTTGAAACTCTGAATTCAGAATCACAGAATATTCTGAGTTGGAAGGGACCCACAAGGATCATCAAGTCCATAAATAGTTGGAAGGATTTATCTGTCAGGACAAAGAGAATGATGTACAAACAGGAATAAAAGATGTAAGCGTGGCGAAGGAGGAGAGAAATTTTTAATGAAATGGAGATTAGTGTCTGCCTACCAGAGTACTGGAATTATGCTGGAAAGGGCAGGAATCTTGTGAATGCAAGAAAATATGGAGAATTCAATTCAATTTTGATCCTGAAAGGAAACTGCTAAATTTCTGTGCATTCCAGTTTCCCTGAGTCAGTCACTAAGGGATAGTCTGTATAGCTTGGAAGGAAAAATCCATAACTCAGTGACCCAAATTTTCTTCATCATGAGAGAAATTTTCATTTAAACTTTTTGCTGCTTTGAAGACTGTAAAGAATACATTGAATGGTCAGTGCACAGCAAGCCAGAAAGAGGAAATTACCTTTCTTTTTAGTAGTTACATAAGCAATACTCCTAAAGGGAAAGGAATGAAAAATGTGCCAATTCAATTCTGTTTCTCTACTGGTTCTTCCTCTAGGTTCATTTGAAGGTTACATTTAATAGATAGTAAAGTTACAGGCCATATACCCATATGCACCACCATGTATGTTTTAAACCCAAGTTTTTGGTTATCTTTCCTTCGGGGGGATGGGGGAAGTCACATTTGGATCAGATACCTTTTTCTTTTACTCCTCTGCCTTCCTTTGTGTGTGTGACAATCACCCTAAGCTTGATGCTTACTGGAATTCAAAATTTGTGATCCAAATGACCAGTGCACTTAAAAGTTAGGCAGTCCTTTTCCTCCATAAACATTGTTTTTAGTGTCTCTTTATCTCTGATACTTGTGTATAGTGCCCTGCTTGCTGTAGAAAGGTTCACTTGTGTCTTTAGCACAAATAAATGGAATTTCTTAATTCCATTTCTTCAAAACAATGAGTAGTAGTGGAGTCAAATTTTTCATTATTTGTGTTTAAAGAGCTTTTAATATTGTAATATGTTACAGGAAAATGAAAAATTTTAAAATCTTGGAAGTAATTTGTGTGCTTGACAGATGGGAATAGCTGGAACACCATAATGCTTATCTGGTCGTGCAATTTTCTTACAGTTGTTCACAGGGTATTTAGGATTAGATTTATTCATTGAATTGCTGGCTAATGGTTGTTGTGGTCTGCTATTTTAATGAAGCAAAAAATGGAAAAGCAATACCTGAAAACTAGTATTCAATTCAGAAAATGACAATGGTTGCCTGGGACTCCTCTGTTTATTTAAAAACAAAACGTGCTTTTTGCTAATACTTGATTTGATTAACATAGGTAGAATTTTAAGCTTCCATTTCTTTGTCTGTGAATCTTTTTGGTTTTTTTTAGGTACCAGACTACTATGATATCATCAAAAAACCTATTGCCTTAAATATAATCCGTGAAAAAGTGAATAAATGTGAATATAAGTTAGCGTGTAAGTATTATTTATTGAAAGGAGTATTGAACCATGTTCTCTCACTTTAAATTCTTGTCCTAAAATAGGGTGTGTCAGATGATTAGAAATCTGAAATTGTGCTTGGTTTGGGGGTTTGTGGTATGTTTTGTTTTGGTTTTTTTTTAGGAGCAGTTGCTAATATTTCTTTAAATCAGATCTGTTGAACACAGATAGTTCTTTTACTGCCAAAATACATGATGTAAAGAGAGATAAGAAATAAACAGCTGTGAAACTACTGGTAATTTCTCAAACCTTAGATGTCAGTGAGTGTCATTGATGAAATAATTAGAAAAGGTTCCTGTTTGATTTGTATTTCCTGTATCGATAATCAGTGAGATTTAAGAATGTTTACATGGCAGTGCACCGATACAATGATAGGAACTTGACACACGTGTAAAGACATTTTTGTGTTGCAATTCTGTGTAGGCTTACTGTACTAATTCAGTGCTGTCATAATGCTTTAGCTACTGTTCTCTGACTAGAGACATGCTAAATTAATTTATTTCCTTCTATTTACTAGCTGAATTCATTGAAGACATTGAGCTGATGTTTTCAAACTGCTTTGAATACAACCCTCGTAACACAAGTGAAGCAAAAGCTGGAACTAGACTTCAAGCTTTCTTCCACATTCAGGCTCAAAAGCTTGGACTTCCAATCACATCTGGTAATGTGGACCACACCGCTCCTGCGGCAAAGAAGTCCCGAATCTAACCTCTGCCTTCCAAAGGATTTTTTGAGGGAATTTATAATGTTCATTAAAATGAATTGTTAAATTACGCAGTCGTCATGTCTGTTTAAAGCAATAACAACTGTTTAACCACCTTGAAGTGTGGCCTGCACTATATTCTCATTGTAATATTAAGCACTCAGGAGAACGTAGGAAAGATTACCTTTGCTACAGTTTTATTCAGTGTCTAATAATTTTGATAGATGTACTGGATACAGTACTGGTTTACAGAGGTTTTGTACATTTTTAATACATTCATGTGTCCAAATATCTTCCAGAAGTACTTTGTTTTTTCCTGCACAAAATAACCTTGTTTCATCCTCTAGATTTTGTAGGAGCTGTGGTATTGAGGGCTTTTTCAACTCAGAGAAAATCTTCTGCTGTAGCACAGTTGAAGAAACTGTGTGTTTTTAAAACTTGTTTGAGCATATCTTCTCAACACTACACATGAATGAGTACAACTGCATATCTTTTTAAGTACTGTACCAGTGCTGGCTGGAGGTATTCAGTCTGAGTTTATTAAGTAGATATTTATTTAGTATTCAAAGTAATTTGTGAATTTGTTTTGTATTTATAAAATTTGTACTCGGGGATTAAAAACAACAACAAAAAAAGAAAGAGTTCCATAACTTTTTAAATTTTTCCGGGGTTCTTTTTTGTTTGTTTATTCCCCTCTAACTTGATGATCAATCAATAAATACCTTAATTGTGTCCCTGACAGTTCTTCTAGCAATGAGTAAATTTACAGGACTGTACTCTAAGTTTCTACATACAACTTTGCAAGTGTACAAATAAAATGAGACATTTTTTCAAAGTATTTTGAGCTTGCACTTTGTTTTGAGTCGTACTGCTACACCACCTTCCCCATTACCTTACGAGGACAAGTTGCTGGAGACAACACTGCAAAATCTGGTTCTGATGTGAGTACCACGGCCAGCATTTTTGGCAGCTGCAGCCACTCTGATACCTGGTCTCTGAGGGATGCAAATGCCCATTAGTATGTAAGGAGTAATGCAAGTAGTATAAGTTGTATGGGTCTTTAATTTGGATCTTTAACAGTGTAAAACCTCACAGATTTGTTTAGTTGACCAGCAGCTTCTTCAGACTATCCTTACTATCCTTGATTGTTTTACTTTCAACATTTATTAATTTAAATGTATTAAACTCAGTTTGAGTCAATAGCTTTAAACAACTGCTGCCCATCTGGAGATATGCCACACTGAGAAAAAGTATGAAGCAGAAGTTTGGTGGTAGGATTGAGGGGTAGCAAAGGCTGAAACATGAGGCTTGCTGCTGCAGCAGTTTTTCTCCCTGTGTGCTGGGTTATGTTGGAGCTTTAACACCTGAATACACTCCAAACGTAACAATTACTTGCTATGTAGTTGTGAGTTTTCTTTGGCTGCTATAGTGCTTACATTGCCATAAAGGTGGCAAGAACAGGCATTTCCTTGAGCCTATGAAACAGGTGACAATAGACAAGAAACTGATCAGTTTGAAATGTTGCATTTGTGGGTTGGGTTTTTTAAAAATTAAAAAAAAAAAAAATTAAGATTGAGAATGGTGGGGGATGTTCAGAAATGAGTGCTAATACTTCACAGTTTCTGTGGAAGCTTTTCCTGTTCAGAGCTGACACCTCTCTCCTGTCCAGGTCAAAGGGACATTTCTTGTTCCCACAGCAAAGAATCCTAAATTCCGTAAGGAGTGGGAGCAGCAGAAGACTTCCTTGCAGGGTGTAAGTGGTACCTGATATTCCTGCATCTGTCCAGTCCTAAGGGGTGGTGAATGTCCTGAGTAGCGGGTTGCACAAACAGTTGTGCCAGTTCTTGTTCATATGAATAGTCACCATTGACTTAAATATGAATATCTTTTGGGGAGGGGGCATGGTGAGCTGAACAAGTCCTTAGGGACTTCTCCTTAAGGAGAAACAAACTTAAGGTTTGTTTCTCTACCACAATATATCGAATTCCTGGGCTTGTAGTGCTTTTCTTTCTGGAAAATTGCTGATATTATTTTAAATTACTTTTTGAGGTGCAACTCTAAATCGTTTTTAGGTATGAAGGAAGGGAAAGAAGCGTTTCCCGGGTCCCCAAAGACAGGGCCGTACCAGCTGCTGCCCTGTGAGAGACTCTGGGTACAGCCAGCAGCTGGCCAGGCTGGAGGTGCTCAGCCCATGCAAGGTCTCGCAGCCTTTGCCAGAAGGGGGAGAAGGCAGCAATCTCCAGCACTCCATCTGTACGCCCCTGCTTGCTCACAGGGTTTATCCAGCTGTTCAGGTCACTTGCTTTTGATGATAGAAATGTTTCATTGGGCCAAGTTTCCTACAAGGATGCTACATGACAGCATACTCTCCAAAGCACTGGACGCTGGCCATGGAAGATCAGCTTTCACTTTTTTCTTCTCTGCTGTTGTTTGCCTTTCTTTTCTTAGATTGGTTTCAAAGAACTACGAAAGAAAGGGTCTTTATTTCACTAATGGAGTGCTGCTGCGTTAGCATCATGTCACAACATCATGTCCTAGAGTTATTCTGGTGCTGTGTACTGCCTGGTTTAACTACGCCATGTGAAGGGACTGCAAATGGCATGCTTGTGCCATAATTTCCCTTGTAACAAAGTTAGAAGGAATCCTCTACAAGGATTACCCTGCTTTGCTAGGATAACATGTGGTCTAACTTGAGCTTTATCAGTTTGCGAGTCTTAGTTTACCAATTTATTTAGGCTTTATGTAGGTAGTTCCTAGATTAACAGTCATGTAAAAACCTATCTTATAATCTATGTGCTTTCCAATTTTTCTCCTTCAAGCACCTTACAGACGAAATTAACCTGGAGAGGAAAGGATTTTGAAGAGACAGGCAGTGCTGTGGCTGCTGTGAATCTGGTGTTCGAATGGCAGAAATGGGAGCCAGGATGTTAAAAAGTTTGGGTTTTGGATGCCAGTTCTGCATTTGACTCTGGGCAGTGTGAGGATTTGCCTGTGGGATCAGGGCTTCATAGTTGCCTTTTGTGAGCATTCCTGTGTAGATCCCACCATCAGTCACATGCTGGGCTCGGCAGTCCTGGCACCACTTGTGAGCTGCTGTCACCAGAGGACATTTCTGCATTGACCGCCAGGTCCCACGATCCAGCAATGATTATAAATATTCCTGTGCCTCAGTCATCCTAAAGCCCATCCTCAAGCACCAGAAAAGTGATCTCAACTTGTGTATTTAGCATGTTAGGCTTAGCTAATGTTTTATTTTTAGACTGCTATCTGAAAAAGAAAATCTTAGCAGTTTTAAAAAGCTACAAACTTTTTAAGCACCACACCTTGTGAGGGAGCTTTGCCATGCTTGAATAGGTTTAGTCTGTGCATTTTTGTTTCCATAGTTGTTGCTTCTAAGAAATTTCTTAGGACCAGTCCTTGGGTTCAACTTTCATCAAACAGTTTCCTTCCATTCAGATGCAATGCAGCAAACTGACTCTGAGGTTTGTCTGGAGCAATTTTAAGAGTATTATAACTGCAGAATCAAAAGTGTCTATCCTCTTTTTTTGTCTGGCCTTTGCAATTTCCAATCTAAACAGGCCACATGAATTAATCTCCTTGGTCTTGGCACTCTTGTCATGGCTTCCTCCATCTCCTGGAGAGGATTTGATCATTTGCTGATGATTGTTTTTTGTATTGCAAAGATGTCTCCTTAAATCAGACCTGCAATGTCATAGAAGTGTTGATCATGATTAGAGACAGTCCATTTTCCAAGGAGTTCATTCCAATGCGATGACATAACCCCAGAAGGAAGAGAAGCATGGAGTGATGAAGGTTAGTAGCAGAATCAGGCCAAGGCTGCAAGACTTGGGATTAGTGCCCGAAATCTGTGTACAATCTCTGTACAGTGCTGCTCTGCACTTGTCCAGGCACAGAAAAACAAGGATTCCTTCTCCCATCAGGAACCTTGGCTGCCTCAGGTGGCCCATTTTTGGGGGTCTTTTCTGTAAACAATAACATCACAAAGTTGAATACTCATGTGCCAGCCAACCCCAGCATCTTGAAGGTCTGCATTCATCTATCCTGAAGGGAAAGAGCTTTTGGAAATCATTGCCACCTTTTCCTGGAGATGCTCCAGTTTAAATTGTGTCATCTGCTGAGATGTCTGACCACATCCTAACTTTTGGCAGTTGTCCTCCTTTGAACCAGGCTGAAGCTGTTCAACAAATGACCCTTTCCACCTGTTCTGCTCCTGTGTGCATAGAAAAGAACACTACAGCAGTTAGAGACACATGGCTTGTCAGGAGTATGACAGTGCTGAACACCCACTGTAGTAACAGACAACTTTCTTTTGTTGATGAAGGCAGTGAATTTTTGCCATAAACTTGAAGAAGTTAGCAAGGGATGAAATTGCTATTGAAGAAGCACCTCCTGGGACCATCACATTGACTAACATCCCTGCTAACCTTAGGCATCCCAGTTTTATAGTTCTGCTAGAAATTCCTAACAGAAATCAGCAAAACTGTTAGCAGCATCTCCTCTGTGTTACTCATGCATGTCCTTGAATAGTGCTGGGAAGGAGCTGGGAGGCTGTTGGATTCATCTGCAGCTGTGAGTGGATGCTGTGGGCTGGGAGAAAGGCACTTAAATAGGAGCTCCCAGGCATGACTTCCTATGTGTTATCCTCCTCTGGGCAGCAGCTCCTCTGCTGCACTCACAGACAGCAAGGATAAAATAACATATTTCAAACTAAACGCAACGTGCTTCGGCTCAAAACAAGCTGGTAGTATGTTTCAGTTTTTTTCATACTGGTTTCACAGCTGGCGTGCTCTTCGTATGAGAGATTTTCACTTTTAGGGGACTGCCATTGGCTCCTTTTACAGGAAAAAGTTACATGTATGAAACAAGAACACAAAGGGATTATCCGGGTTTTTCCAGGTGACTGATAAATCTAGCAAATTACACCATCGCTTTTTAGCTGCTTGAAAAACATTTATGGAGTTTTATTTTACTAGAATATTTAAATAATAAAATCTGTATCTTGTTTATTGTTACAGCCTGTTCTTACAAAGCCCTCTGGCAGCTCCTCCCCTAAACCCCTTACACAGCATAGAGGTCAGCTATAGACACCTGGTTTTCCAAAAGTCACTTTGGCTCCCTTCTTGCCATTTCACTATAATAAGCATTATTCTGGGACATACAGCAATTACTATGCTCCCAGAAAATGATGCTGCTTTTAACATTTCCTCTCTTTAGATAGGATCTACCATATTGCATCCATGTCTGCCATATAGCCAGGGTTCTACTTAACTGGATGTACAGGTATGTATCTCTCTTTGAGAGCTGGACAAAACAGCCAGCATCAAACTCCTTGAACCTAGTGTTGTCAGAGGATGCTTATTGAGAAGGAAAGCCTGACCTTGCTGTTTGCTTGATATAGAGGTTTCTAAAAAATAATTGTTCTGCCTGACCTACTTTTCCTTCCTGAGGAGGAGGGATGGTCTCGGGTTTAAGGAAGGGATGGGGATACAAGCCTGCCTGTTTTGCACCTGGGCGCACCACAGCCTTCCTGGGTGACCCCAGGCAACCCATCAAACAGGATAAAGAGCTTTGGAACCTTGAAATAAAAATGCTACAAGTAGAACTGGGGGGAGGAAAAAAAAACACACACCCCCCCCAAAAAAACGCCAAAAACCTAGCACCAAAACTGTCTTAACTGTCTTTACCATGGAAGAGAAAGTTTTGTGGGAAAAAAGTGATTAAATTGAATAATTGATACAGTCACTGGATGATCTTATAAATCCATCCTTACGTGCTGTTATGCTGTAAATTTATCTCAGCTGTGAACAACAGGCAGCAAGAAAAGAAACTTGGGAAGACACTGCTTATGGGGAAAACAAATTTTGCAGGGCATAAAGGGATTATGAAGGCAAGCAGAGTAAATAGTAGTTACTTTTTCTAGTGCCACAAATCTGCAAATCTTTGTGAAAGCTGAATATGTGCTAATTATGTACAGCAAATTTTTATGTTCTGTTTTTATTAATAAGGCTGAGTGAAGTTTCCCTGTATTTTAGACTTCAAGGGAATTTTTTGTTCTGTTTAGCCATTTTTCTGCCATTAGTTTCCCTGTTTCTCCCACAGGAGGAACTTTATTTCCTTTTTTGCTATGTTTAAATACCATCCCTAGAATGATGTCATTACAAGACATAACATTTTAATTAAATCTCTCTTTTATTGTCCCTTGACCAAAGACAGGCCCGTGGCTGCCCGGCGTTATGATTCACTGGCACGCATGAGTGACCAGCACTGAGAGTCACGGCGGGAGAGAGGGGGAATTCCACACTGCCTCGAAAAACATGTGGCTGCTTCTCCTCGAGCATCCACGCTGGCCCTACTGGGCTTACGCTGCTGCTGCTTCCTACTGCCTCCTTCTGCCTGGTCTTCTGGCGTACAGCCATAAAGACAGCTCGTCCAGGGAACGCGACCTGTCGACGAGCTTCCCAAGGGGGTAGGGGGAGAAAAAAAAAAAAAAAGGGCTTTTTTTCAGCCACGTCCTTACACGGGCTGAAAAGCAGCTCCACTTGGCAGGGAAAGGTGCTGCTTAACCCAGCTGAAGTATCCCAGCACTCAGCCGGCATCGCGTCTTGAGCAAGCGCAGCCCAGCTCTCCCACCGCATCCCCGTGCTGCAGCCAAGGCGTCGAAGGGGAAGCCTCCCGGAGCGCTGGGTGGTGGCTGGAAGGCGGTGGGGAAGGCAGGCAGCCCTCCCACAGCAGGGGCAGCAGCTGGCGCGCTGGGACTGTGAGCGTGGCGGGACCGTGACTCAGCCGCAGGAATTCCTGGCACGGGCAGCCCGGCAGGGTGACGCAAGGGGCACAGCCCGCTCCCACCCCCGCCAGGCCAGCGGGCACGGCCCCACTCCGCGGGGAGCAGCCGCCAGCGCCTCGCTCCTCTTCAGCGCTGCCCAAGCCATTAAGAAGTTGAATGGTAGATAACCTCCCACCAGCACATGCATCCTGCCCCTTGCTGCGGGCTTCTGAATTTGCTCGCAGGGAGACACTGCAACTGTTGCTAACTTGCAGCAAAATCGTGCCAGGATGCACTATTTAGGAGTCAAATATATTTACTGTATAATATTTTAAAAGGAATGTATCTGCAATATAAGAAAACCAGAAAAACTCAGCGTTTGCCTTTCACTGAGGTTTTCTCTAATACTCCCTTAAATTACAAGCAGTTAGACTGTATCTTGCATTCTTTGCACTTCCACTGAAAATACGGAACGGTTGGAGGGAAACTAGACATTTTCCAGGGGTACACAGGAGAGTGAAGCGGAAAAGGAAGTGCTCTGAGCAACAGATCTCATCAAATCCAGTTTCCTATGGAATTCTCTCTCAACACGTTGATTTTTTGAACTGAATTGTATTAAGATTTTCTTTTTTTTTCAGTGTACACCCATGCAAGTTTCTCTCCTTTCTCTTTGTAGTCCCCTTCCTGAAGATAATCTGACTATACCATAACAGCTCTGAGGTCTCCTACCTACCAACAGGTTCCTGAGTTGAACTTGTAGACATACAAGCCCCACTTTCTTCTATCTTGAATTATTTTATAAAACTTAATTACTTAATTAGGGATCTTAATTACTTTTGTGACCTCTATTCTTCTGTCAGATTTAACTCAAATAAGCTAACAAGTTAAAAAGTCACAGAGACAAGGACTATCCCAATTGAGAGAGGCCAGAGGCCTTGCTTCCATGGGAAATGAGTCTGAAATGGTAACGTTGAGTTCAGAAAGCCTGACAGAGAAGCAAAGAGGATGCACAGCATACAGAAGGACTGTGATTTCAGAGAACTTCAATGTGTAAGGCAACTTAGTCCATTATAATTTCTCAGTAATGAACACCCAGGAGTTGAATACAAACAAACAGTGCCTTCTGCTTCATGGTGAGTCATTTCTTCCATCCACAGAGGGTGAGGGGAGGCTTGGAGGTCTTCCTTAGAGGCATGCGCTCCACAGAGGGTATCATTCACAAAGCTTTTAGTGCTGCTGCTGCTGCTGCTGGGCTCTCCCAATCATTGGGCTATTTTGGTGGTGCCTGGTGGGATGCAGGTTGTGTGGCACAAGGGTAGTGAAATGCGATGCTTCCTGAGTGAGCGAGATGCCGAAGTGGGGAACCAGCTTTGTCTGTGTGTGCTCCAGCAATAAGATTTGCTTGGTCATTGTTGCTTTGGGCTGGATAGTGGCCATTTCTCTGGCCTCCAAAGTCACCACTGAGCTCTATCACAAGTTCCTTCTCCGATCACTGCAGTCACCAGGAGTCCAAAGTTAATTTCCTTGAAAATGAAAAGCCCCTTTCTGTTTACCTGTGACCTGTTTTTCACCCCTGAGAAATGCTCTCCAATTCTGACAAACTTGTTTCTTTCTCAGAGATTTCAGTAAAGTCATAAAATACTCCTTCTTCAGCCTGTGCTGCTTCTATATTCTGATGACTGCCAAGTACAGTCAGTGATGTGCAGCAGCAGCAGCCTTTAATGCCAGGGGTGCCTCAGGTATACACCTTATGAGGTAAAGAGAGTGGCAAGCACTTCTGATTCATTATTCAGTTTCCATGGTGCTAAAGACAGAGGTTGAGTCACACGCAGTTTTGGATTTGTCGTCCTTAGAGCACCTACCCAGATGTACAACTGTGGAGCTGGTAACTCCCCACCTTTCGTTTTATGAGCCTGGGATGTGCAGTGCAGAGGCCCCTCGTGGGTGGCTGAGGGTGCACTGCAAGGGCACGAGATTATGGCACTCACAGCAGTTTCATGGTCTTGTGCACACATTACAAGTTTGCTGAGCCCACGGCCGTGACTGTGGTCACTGGCACTGGGGCATGTACACACGCACAGCTACAACTGCTTGCCAAGGAACTCCATGCTGCTGTTTGCCTCCTGACACTGTGTACAGCTGCAAGGACCTCTGTCTGGGACACTAGAAGGGCATGTGTCACACACAGCATGCCATGACACACCATAGTGCCATGAAGGCTGGTTTAGCACACAGTAAGCCATCCTGACAATGAGGGACCTGAAACCACCTAGGAACACCCTAGCCCAGGACATGGCGCAAAAGCAGCAGATGACCAGGAATGCGGCTGTCAAGACCTGAGTCTTACAGACTGGACATTTGCTGCTCAGTGGGAGCAGAGAGTCCTGAATGTGTGGCTAGAAGGAGCTGAGGGGTAAATATAGTTCCAGATTAGTAATTTCAAGGCTGATGGAGCAAATTTTGAGTATTGAGGAATGCAATTCAGTCTTGAATTCTGTATTCAGAGAAGGCAGGATGTAACTCAAAAAGGATATTGGAAACATAGTGGTTCATCTGGTCAACATGGTAGTGTATAATAGTGGAGAAAGCAGGGGGGAATCACACATCCCTCACACAATGCAGTATGAATATATATATATGTGGGGGGTGGGGGTTGGGTCTATCAATACATGCATGCTGACAAACACTAGCTTGCTGGTTTCCACCACAGTACTAGTAGCAATTCAAATGTTTTGGGGAGACAGCTGACTGGCCAAAATGCAAGATGGGGGCTCCCACGTACATCTGTTTGAGATCCTGCATCTTTAGGATCTCCTGGCTTTCAGACACACCAGTTCAGAGAGCCAAAAGTTGCATTGGATTGACAATCCTCTTGTCTACTTGGCTGAGCTAAAGCTAAAATTCTCCGTGTTCCTTGTCCTGTGCCTGAGGCCGTCTGGCTCAGTATGGACAAGAGAAACACTGTACCGAGTGTTGTTCTTGTTTTCCCGTAGGTCATTTTTCCATCTTTTAATACTGCACCTTCCGCCCTGCGTGCCGTGTCCCGCCCCACAGTCTGAGCAGCGCTTCCCACACCGCACAAGGGGCACTCCCAGCCCCAGGCCGGCGGGCCTTGCCCTGCAGAGCGCAGGGTCACCGCAGCAGCAGCAGCACCGCTCGTTTCCGAGTGGGTACAACGCCACCCGTGCCGGCTCTGGGGCGTGTGCGGGCAGCCTGACAGCCCCCGCCCGTGAAGAGGGGGCCACGCCAAGCCCGTGCCTTTAGAGCAACAGAAAGCACCTCGGCCCGGGGAGCAGCGCCAGGCGGGCAGCGCCAGCTCAGAGCGGCCGCGCCGCCACCGAGCCCCGGCCTGACGCGCCCACCGGCTGCTCGAGCTCCGCGGCCAACGGAGGGGCCGCACTGCCCTCCCAGCATCCAGCCCGCACCGCCAGGACAGGCCTGCAGCCGGCCAGCGGTACGCCCGGGGCTGCGGGGCCCAGGCCGGAGCACCCGCAGTGCGCCGCCAACACTGCCCGCGCAGCGCGGCCGCGCCGGACCGCACCGCCCCGCCTACG
>VYXB01002528.1:329173-356199 GCA_013397135.1 Pachyramphus minor
CCGCGGAGCCGAGGCCGGCCGCTGCCCAGGCCCGAGGGGCGGCCGGGCGGCAGCGCTGGGGCCGGGCGAGGGTGTGGGCGCGCGGGGCGGCGGAATGCCCGTCCGTGCCCGCAGGCGAGGACCAGCCCCGCGAACAAAGCGGGGAGAGGGGCAGGCGGCGCCCCGGGGGACAAAGCCGGCGGCTCCCTGCGAGCCGCGCACCTGCCTTCCCTCCCTGGGCAGCCTGCGCTGGCAGCGCCCGCCTCGGCAGATGTAATTGTTGGACCGAGAGCAAGGGCGCTGCAGATGGGCTGAGCTCGCTCGCTCGCGGTGGGGTTTGCTAAATTACTTTCCTTTGCCTTGAGCTCCCGGTTTGCCCTGCCGGTTTTTTGTTTCCTTCCTGCTCTGGGCTCGTGTTTTGAACGGCTTCCGAGCCTTATGGGGAGCTGTACAATTGTAACGATGGTAAAATTCTAATAGTTTTTTTTTGTATGAAGGAAGAGCAGTCAAACAATACTCTCAGAGCAGCATGAAGTAAAATTCGGGAGTTCTTAAGGCGTGGTGTTGAAGCTGACACAATGCAGAAAACATTTCTGTTGCTCGTAGGGCCTTACCTCACCCAACAAAATGAGAGTCGTGACAGTGCTGGATGTGAGCTGCTGCTGTAGCGTTTGTTCCACTAAAAAAAAACCAAAAACCAAACCCCCAAATGAACGACCGCCCTCTCATCCCAACCCAAAATTACAAGCTCCTCTCGTATGTTCAGTTCCTACCCCCATCCCTGTTCATCCCCTCCCCCCAGATAAGCCAAATGCATGATAAGGTAAGGGAAAACTGCTTGAGTAGTACAGTCGTGTGCTTAGTTGTATGATACTGCTATCCAGAATTGCAGCTGAGAACATGAAACTACGAAATTTACACCTCCTTTATATCTTCTGCTCCAATCCTGCAAATACTCCTAAATTTGTAGTGTGTTCAGGTTGAGTATAGTATTTTTATTCTTATGGGGGCAGGCAGACTTGATCAGCACTGTGGGCTATCGTCTTTTCTAGTGAGCATTAATTTTTGCTGTTTGAATTATTCCTTTGATCTCATTTTACAGGCTTCTGGAGTAACAGTGAATGATGAAGTCATAAAGGTTTTTAATGACATGAAAGTAAGGAAATCTTCAACCCCAGAAGAGATTAAAAAAAGAAAGAAAGCTGTTCTCTTCTGCTTAAGTGATGACAAAAAACAAATAATTGTAGAGGAATCAAAGCAGATATTGGTTGGTGACATTGGAGATACTGTGGAGGACCCCTATACAGCCTTTGTGAAGTTGCTACCTTTGAATGATTGCCGATACGCTTTATATGATGCCACATATGAGACAAAGGAATCTAAGAAAGAAGACCTGGTATTTATATTCTGGTGTGTAAAAGCAAAGCTTGCTGTTAAAATTGAATATTATGGAGCTACCACTGAATGACTGAATAACTTTTTTGTTGTGGTTTCCTTCTTTTTTTTTAAAGGGCTCCTGAAAGTGCACCTTTAAAAAGCAAGATGATCTACGCAAGCTCTAAAGATGCCATTAAAAAGAAATTTACAGGTACTGACCTAAAAATGTTTTGCTCGTTAATTATAATGGCATTTAGATGTAGAGGTTCTCACAAGTACATTGTTGTCCGTCTGTCTTTCAGGTATTAAACATGAGTGGCAAGTAAATGGTTTGGATGATATTAAGGACCGTTCAACACTTGGAGAGAAACTGGGAGGCAACGTGGTAGTTTCACTTGAAGGAAAACCCTTATAAAAAGACAGACAAGTGCCATCTGGATCTAAGGAGCTTCCATTTCTGCAGCTCGTTCAATTGGAATAGTATTAGTCTCCCCATCTCCTCCCCTCCTCAAAAAATAAGTCCCTCCCCTACCACCCTGAAGGAGATGTCATTGTTAAGCAGTCTACCAGTGATTGCCATTAGACTGTTTAATCCTGGTAGTTTTATGTAGGATCCAAGGAATGCTTTCACGTCATACTCTTAGCCAAAACTGACGTTGCAGGCATTCTTTGCAACATGTACAATGAATGTGATAGTTAATGTAAATAGTCTAGCAGACAGCAAAGGGTAAGCTAATTGAATGCCTTGAAAGTATTGTCCACTGGTCGGATGGTAGACTCTATACAGTATTACTTGCAGTTGCACTTGATTGCAGTTCCATGAGGCTCTTGTGCATTCATACACCTCACCTGCCTTGACAAGCCTATTTTTGTGACATGGCAGCACACAACACTATGCATTTAAAGCACTTTTTTGTAATATGTTTGACCCGCCCCCCCCCAAAGGAATGCCAATTAAGTTGCTGTAACTGTGTCATCAGATTATTGTAGTACCTCAGTTTCATTCCTGTTACATGCATATCTTTATAAATGAAGTAGCTGTTATGATGCCTTTTGTTTTCCATTGAATGTACACTACTGAACAGGAGTAGAAGTTATCTGTTTACCATGTGAGTCTTGAAACACTAAAGTTTTGTAAAACATAAGTCATGGTGGCAATTTCTGTATTAAAAAGAGCCTTAAATGGAACATTGTTTTTTGAGATCAAAAATTGGCCACGTTGCAATAAAACTTGTGGCTTATTACAGAACGTTGCCTTGTTTTCATTGGAAAATATAGTTTTTAAGTGTTTAAGCATATTTCAAATAACTTCTGTGGAAAGTATTGTAAAGGTAAACAATCATTAATCTCAAATAATGCAAGTTTTTAATACTGATTTAGGCACTGCTTTACTTTGTGGCTCTGTTCTGACCGTTCGATAAAGGACCTGCTCCTAGTTTACTGTTCAAGTAAAGAAGCTACCACTACTGGAGACCATTATTTCCATGAAACACTTGTGTCAGAAATGTAAAAATACAAAGTAATTAACCATGCAGCGTGTTTCATACCTGAATGCTCTTAAAGTTCTACATGCCAGAGTAAAACCTTGCACGAGCTTAACACCTTTTTTGGTAAGATGATGTGTAATGACACTTATGCAGAGAATGAAACCAGGAAGGAATTTTTTGTTTCTGGAGTGTTGCAGTTAAGACCGACTTGGTACAAGAAATAGCCTAAATGAACTGTTCTACTTGTTAGCTTCTATGTAAATAGAACTGGAAAGTGTTTGCCACTACTGAGGCTTGCACTGGGGACGTGTTTTGGCTGGGAGCCAAATAATGCTCTCCTTATAGAGAATTTGATCTGCTCTGTGTGAGCAATCCTCCGTTAGCCAGAGCTATTTATGGCAAACACATGCTTTTGTATCTTGTCATCGTTATCCACAAATGGCAAAACTGGACATGATTCTCCTGGTATGCATAAAGGAGTGCTGTTAGGCAGCCACTGGCAGCTGAGCTGTGCATGCTGCTAGAAGGAATGCTCTTTATCATTACCTTATTTTAAAAAGTTGGTAGAGTAGAACTGTGGAGCTTTTAAATATGGGCCCTTTACGTTCAGTCCATAACCCTTTTTCAACGAGGAAGTAGATGATAATCCAAATTTTTTTTTTTTTTCAGTAGTTTAAATAACATAGTGGTGCTGTGTTTAGGCTCTGTTGTCCTGTAGAACTTTAAGACTTTGTTTCAGGCTTCTGGCTATCCCTATGACTTGCACACCTCATTGTGTTAGCTGTTCTATGTAGACTAAACTTTACTAGAATTTAACTAAAAAGGCATGACGACCACTGACTTACTACATGTATTAATGAGTCTTGGTTTTGTTCTACAAAACTCTCCTTTCAGGTACCTTTTAAGGGTGAGAAGTAACTGATGGTATGCATGTTGTCTAGATAAAACCCTGAACTTTTTATTCCTCAAAGTAGTCTATTTCTGATCATTCATGTTGTGTGCAAAGCCCAGTTTAATGTAAAGATCTTTGTGCTTTATGTTTGATTTGAGTTCAGTACAGTAAAATGAAATTATCTTTTAACTGATTTTTCACAATGGATAAATTGCTTCTTTAGAAAAAGCCAAAATGGAAAATGTTAAATTTTAATAAACCATTTGAATTTTCATTTTAGACAGTAAACTTTTTTTAAGCAGTACTGTGTTTAAATTTATTGTTTGTCTCTGCTACAAACAGTCTGGAAAAATGTCTGGCTTCTCAGTTGAATATTAAAGGTTACTTTTTTTTTTTAAAAACTAGCTTAGGTGTATATTCACTCAGTCCAAGTAGCTATGAAATTGAAGCACAAATTGTATTTATGTAAGATTCCTACCAAATTAAAGTTTTGGATCCAAAAGGATCAGCCTGCCTTCAGTTTGTTCTTGAAATGACTGACTGACTGATGAGGGGTCCAATTCAAATGGCTTGGCTTTAAAACAAACAAACAAAAATGAACACAAAACCAAACAAAAAACAATAAAGTGCTACAGAACTGTTACTGTTTGAATTATATAAAACAAATGAGAGACAGCTGGCATCTGTTCCAAAATGGTTTGTCAGCTGTTGTTTTCTGTCATTATGCAAAATGGTGAGGGCCTCATTGTGATTGAGAAGTGGAAGAAAATCCTCTCAAATTGAGTATCTTCTGTGTATCTCCATGTAGATGTGACTTTTGGTATCTTGGCTTCAGTTATTTTATTGATAAGGAAATGTTCAATAAAATTTTCATGAGAGTAGTTTGTGCAGAAATGGCATTTTTCTTCTAAAAAAAAAAAATTCAAAGCTGGCAGTTGTTCTGTTTGATTTGGTAAATCCTGGAAGAGGTATAGGCATATGGGTTTGATTTCTCCAAAAAGGGAAATCAGTCCAAGACTAGAGTGTGTAGGGGAGGTTTATGCTTGTGGCGGTTTTTGAAATGCAAAGCTTAAACGGACTTGAGTGTAAGAATCGCTCCTAGTCACATCATGAAGTGGATTTTGAGTATGTTCCGTTAAAACCCAAAGTGTTTCTCTCAGTGGAAGAGTGTTTTCCTGCTGTAGCATTCCCTTGAGTGATGGAATACAGCAGTTGCCACAATTTGATAATAAGCTTTACTCTTTTATGCCAATTCCAGTATAAACCAAATTTTCATTGCCTATTTTTTATAAACTTCTGTAAGTTCCTCTTAGTTTGTGGTGGCGAGTTAATGATTGTAGAGTGAAAACATGGCACTAATGATGGATCAAAGATCATCAATGTAGCACCTGTCTGAGTATTGAATTTCTTTGAAATATTTCTGATTTTGAAAACCTGGTATAAATAAAGTTAATTTAAATGTCTTCAGTTGTTGAGTTTGTTTGTGTGCTGAGCAGCACCTACACTAGTCTCTTTGCTATGGTCCTTGGATTGGGAGCAGCCTAGATACTGAAAGGAGAAGTAGTGGAATAGCTGGATTTTCGTAACAGGTTTCACCTGTCACTCATTCAGTTCAATACCCAGCTGTAGTAAAAGCCAGCACCAGTGGCTCTGGACATGGCTATAAAGAAGTTTTTAGTGTGTTGGTGCTGGATAACCTTTGTCTTTTGTTGAATCCTGGCACGCATGTTCAGAAAATTAGATGGCTTTTTAAAAAAAAAGTAGAAAAAAAGTATGTTTACACTGACAAGTCATGTTTTAATACTGGGAAGGAAGTGAAAAGGTGTGAAAGTGTGAAAAAGGTGACTCCATGAAGAATGATCAAAAGATTATCCTTTTCGTATCAGCAGTATCTCTCTTGTTAAAGTAAAATTTCTTAGATCTAGGAATTGATTATCTGGAAGAGAGTTAATTTTGTAAACAAAGCTGTCTAGAAACAGCTTCATTGGATTCTCTGGAGAAAGCAGACTTTTACACTGTATATTAACAATCTCTTCAGTGTTTACCTAACATGAACTTTCTGTATGGCTATAGGGGACATATGTGAGAATATGCATTAAAAAAGAATGCAGGGTGTAATTTCGAAGTGAAGTTTTTTAACACAAATTACTGCTTAGTTAAAAAATACTCTATTCTTTTAAAATCGATATCCACTGCTTGATACCCTTTTGAATTTGGACATTTCCCTGCCTCACCTCCCATGCTGTTAAATCTGCAGTAAGCCCTGTACATCTTACTCTTCCTTGCATTATGTATCTGTGCATTCTACTAATGACATCTGAAAAATAAATACTACAGCAAAAATTAAATTCTTTTACAGGAAAGTCAAACAGGTAACGTAATCTATATTGTTTGATGATTTAATAGAATTGTCTTTTTATATTGTAAAGCTTGAAGAAAAAATATGTGCTAATTTGGAGGCACAAAGTAATTTTGATATTCCTAGAATTCTGTGATTGTCTTTTTAGTATCTCATTGTAGGTTGATATTTCTGTTGACACTTTTGCTTTATAGTTACATAGAAAACAATTGGAAAAGAAACTTGAAGGTGCTGCTAATTATTTTTAAAAGTTTCTAAATGTCAATTCAAAATAAAACACAAACTTCAATTTCCTGCTGCTAGTTTAATTTTTATTCTTGTGTGAACAGGCTTAGGAATGGATGTGTAGCTGTAATCATGCCTCTCCTCTTCCATCCCTTTATTTTTGAAAACAGCTGTGTCACTGCAAATCCCTACCATCTGCCCGCCATCTTCTGTAAAGCTTTACGGACAATCTCCACTTGTACCTTTTAGTGTCTATTTTTCCCCTCTCTTGTTTGTGATTGTAGGGGTTTGATATAGAAAAACTAACCGCTGTAATAAAAGCTCCTCAAAAGCTTTTCTATTATGCAGAAAGTTAAAAGCATCAGTTAGTCTCTGCTGAGCACAGCTGCAGGGTATACATTGGCTTGAAAAAAGAGATGTGATTTTGAGAACCAGTTTAGAGAGCCTTATTTGTGTCTACTTCCTCTTAGTGGCAGCATTGCTTTCATCTGTGACCTTCTATTAAGGCTAATGTGAGAGCTAAGCTTTTCGTCCATTTTGGCTGTTTCAACAGAAAATGGAATGTGCATGTAGCAAACAAGGTGCAGAAAGGCAGAGGAAGGTTTAGAAGCAGCAGTTTTCCATAGAGACCTGTACATCTTGTTGGGGGGAAGGGGTTACAGCAGAGAGGATTTGTTTCCTTTTAATTTCAGCAGGAGCTTGCAGCTGTAAAGACTGAGCTTATGTTATCTTTTGCTCTGCCTGAACATACTGATTCCACAGTCACAACTGTCTCAATGCTTTCATGCAATGAAATGTGAAAACACAGCTTTGTGTCAATGAAATGTGGTTTACTCCTACAAAAGCCCTGCTACAGTAGAGCTCTTGGTTAGCAATATCATATGGAGATATGCACCTAAGCTGCATTTGAACAATCCTTTAAAAATGTGTGGGTTTTGATTACATTAAATACAGTAATTAAGCTATTACATGGGGGGTGAGAATGAATGGGTGTAGTTCTTAATTAGGTGACTGCGAGTGACAAATATAAGTCATGGTCATATTTTTGAATCTTAGCCCTGTTATTGAAGTGTGACTTAAAAGATGATACACTTCCTGAATGCAGAATTCATTCCCTGCACACATTCTTTTAGGAAGCCGTAGCATAATTTTAGCTCTTCACTGAATATACTGATGCAGAATCTGTCACCAGAGGGCTTTTATTCGTCTGCATTGACGAATTCCTTTTGTAGTGCTGCATTATTTCTCTGCATCCACACTTCAAAATCAGTTCCCAGAACTCTCCTTCCAAGTAACCAGAATTCCTAAACAATATTTATTCTGTGTGACTAAAGTAGAAAGGCATCTTGTAGAACACCCATAGGAAACAAATGCATGGCATTAGTCTGCGTGGCCACTGAACATGTTTGGCCCTGCATGCCATCTCTGACTGTTGGGTTATTCTGATGAGAAGGCCAGCTCATTCAGGTTTGTGTGCAACAGCCCAACACAGAAAATTTGTGGAAACAGAAAAAATGTCCTAATTTTGCTCAGATAAAGACTTTACAAGCTGACTGTGGTAACCACTTTTTAATGTTTTTTAATTATTTTTTTTGTACCTGTTCTGACAAAAACACCTGGCTTTGATTCTCGCTGGTTTTATCAGTTTAGTTTGACAGGTGCAATGGTTGGAAGTATCTTCAGGACAAGCTATATTTAGATATATAACCTTTTGATAAATCTGGCAGTTGATTTGATCTCATTATTATTTTAATTCAGTCACTTCAAATCTATTACAATTTTAACTGCCTGGAGTTCAGCATTGCCAATGTAATTCTCACAACACAGCATGGGCAACCTTTAAAAGTCGTCATCATCAAAATTATTAATAATATAAATCAATTTTATTTCTATCCCCTTTGCAAAGAGGATGACAACTCTCTTAAAAGTCAAGTGATCTTCCTGGGAGCTCCTGACTGAACACCTGCCATAGATCTTTGTGGTAGGCTGGAAGGAGTGTTGGAGCATTCACATCAGAGCAGTTTGTTTTGACTTCTTGCATAGCTAGATAAATTTTCTCTCCTGGAAGATGTTGAGGTCACTGTGGTATCAATGTTTAAAGTATTTAACTTTCTATTTCATTCTGAATAGAATGGACAGATTGCAATTACAACTTTTTCTTAGGGTAATACAGTCAAGCATCTCAGCTATGAATTTTATTTTTTTCCTCATTGCCAGAAGGGAGAAAAGAATGCTTCTGATCCCACTGGGCAGCATAAGGCTGAAATACAGCACTCCAATTACATGCAGGTATCATGATTGTTTTCAGCTATGGTACCCATTTTAGCAGGTACAAAAGAGTGATCTTGTCAAATGAGTTATGCATTTGTCTTGGAAAACTCCAGAGAAGAGCTGTGGTAAAACAAGTCTGAGTATCTGGCACTCCAGCTCTGTCCCTGCAACACCTCTGTAACATCATGAGGCTATGTCTACTCTAGAATTTCTCTTTCATTCCTGCTTTACCCTGCTTCAGAAGTCAGAATGTCTGAAGCTCAAGACAGCTTTGGAAACACTAGGACTGTGGTTGCTGTAATACCGAAATATAAAGTTGAGATACTTCCAGTAATAGCTTTATGCACACCAGTTTCAAGAAGCATGTGGCTCTGTGTTTATCTGCAGTTATCCTGTGTAAAAAGTAATAATGACACATAAAAATATCTTTAACACCGATAGTAATTCCGACTCTTACATTAATTTAGAGCTGTTTTCTGTAGAAAATAGTAAGGATAATATTTTACGTCTTTTTTTTTTTTTTTTAGCAGTGGTGTTAATTACCAATCTTTCTGCTGCGATACCAAACTGCGGGAGGATGAGAAGAATTATTTCTCTTTGCATCAGCATCTTACGTTGTGTGCAAATACAAATCCTCTCAGTTTCTTATTAAAATAGTGGTTGGATCACGTTCAGTGGTTAATGGACAGGAACATAGGATTTTTGTAAGTCACATTTTACAGTATTAACATGAGCACCCACATATATTTGAACTGTGAGATCAAAACTACTAATTGCCAAAAGGCATATTTTGAGGGAAAAAATTAATAACTTTTCGAAGCTTATATTTTTCTCTGCTAACACTTTATTTTTTATGCTTAAAGGCTTCACACATTAGGATGTGTGAGTTACTTGCTTTTGGTGTTCTCACTTTCCCCACATTGCATTGTGTTTCAGTCTAGTATGGACTGGATTAAATTGTTATCAAAGGAAGGAGGTATATAACATATACAGTTTCTATAGGAAAGAGTAAACTGTTTGCTTGACCCAGTTTTATGGAGCTATTTCTTTCTACAGAGATGGGATCACAGTCAAGGAAAAGGGGCAAATGGCTTTGCTGAGAGTATTTAGGAGCACTCAATGGGAATGAGATTATTATTGTAGTGCTTAATCCTGAAATAATCATAGACCATCTCATCAACCTTGCACCAGCATTTGAGAGAGTTAAATATTCTAGCTACTTTGTGATATTAGTCTGAGATCATTTTCTGTTGTTAGAAACTTGAAGCTCTCCAGATAAATATAGAATATTTCTACCTGTGATCAATGTTTCGATGTTCTCACATATGTTGTGTGTTTAAAAAGATGATTTCCAACTAGTGGAAATGCATTTCTAAAGAAAGATATATTTTATGGGGCTGAAAATTAAAGTAAAGGTTATGGAAGCAACCATTTCACATAATCTTTTTTGGGCAATTCCTATAATGTTATCAGGCTTGCTTTTCCATCTGTTGGGCACAGTGTGGAAGAGTGCCCAGAAGGGGTGTTGTGGTGACATAGTATCTGTCATCACTGACATAAAATGCATTTAATGGTAATGAAGTTACAAGTCATGCTGTATGCAAATGGAATAAAAAATATTCTCTGGTCAGAATTTCTCATTTTCATGAACACTAACATTTAGTTGCCTTTGAACAGGTATAATCATCCTGCTGTGTCTTCGTTTCCTTAAAGAGGTAAATGACAAACCCAAGCCTTTCCCCTGCCATTGCCTTTAGTCCTTATCATAAACACAGAGTAAACAAGAAAAAAATCCCAAACCCCACTTTTGATCCATTTACTGGTTTCTCTTGTTAAAAATATTAAACCTCATAAAGAAATTATTCACAGAGTAAATTTGGCTACAGTTTACCGAAGTGGTAACAGTTTGAAATAATCTCTTGAGATGTTTGAACAGCTCCGTTCTGTCCACAGGGTTTAACTCAGAAATACAGACTCCACAATTTAGATGGGAAATTGCCATAATGGGTTATTTTATGCTCTCCTCAGTTCCAGAAGCCTGAACTGCCATTTTTTTCAATCATTAAAGCATCCAATTTCAGCTGTTAACTTCCACAGAAGTGGTTAAGTACTTAGAGCATGGGGAACGCTCTAGGGGATGCATCATGGGATGCATGAATTTATGGTATATTGAAAACTTAAGCTGTAGAACTAGTGTGAAATAAACTGTGTACCAACACAGAAGCCTGAAAGTTAATTGTATGGCTCATTGTTTCATCATCAAATGCACTTCTTCATAGTAAAATCACTATTATCAAATGTATAGAAAACTGCTACAAGGATTAAAGCCATATTACAACCTTACATGTTCAAAAACTAAGAAAAGGTTCAATAAATTTTGAAGTAACTTTTTGTATAATCAGAAATTATATTAATATAATTAATATCTTTTAAGAGTTTTCATCTGCTTCCTTTTCTGAAACCTTGCATTATGCTTATTCATCTCCTTGGGCTTTTCTCTGCAGTTGTAAGCACTAGAAACTGACAGCATTGCAGTGAGGATATATTTGTTTTTCCTGATCTTAATAATAAAAAAACCCCAATGTTTCATGGACAGATATATGAAATAGGATCATCTGAGGATGGTGTTTGACAACGTAGTGAAGGTAATCTAATGACACATGTGGGATGAGAGGGGGATTCCTGCAGAAGCTGGGCTGAATGCTCCCCCTCTTCTGCACTGGTGCTTGTATCTGTCTGACCAGACAGGGAATTTAGGAAACTACACTTCTCACTTATTTTGAATTTTTTTTTTTTCTTGTTTAGGGAGGCACAATGGCTAAAATATTTCAGATGTTTCTGCCTTGGTCAGCATCTGGTATACAGAATGCCTGTGGAGATGCTAAACTTAGTATTCATTGAGGTGCTGGAGCATGTCCAGAGAAGGGCAATGAAGTTGGTGAAGAGTCAGGAGCACAAGTCTGATGAGGAGTGGCTGAGAGAGCTCCGGTTCTTTAGCCTGGAGAAAAGGAGGCTGAGAGGGAGGACCTTATCGCTCTCTTCAACTACCTGAAATAAAGTTGTAGCCAGGTGGGGGTTGGTCTCTTCTCCCAGGTAACAAGTGACAGAACAACAGGAAATGGCCTCAGGCTGCACCAGGACAGATTTAGATTGGATAGTAGGAAAAACTTCTTCACCAAAAGGGTTGTCAAGCTTTGGCACACACTGCCCAGGTAAGTGGTGGAGTCACCATCCCTGGAGGTGTAGATGTGTAAAGATGTGTAGATGTGGCACTTAGGGACATGGTTTAGTGGTGGACTTGGTAGTACGGGGTTAATGGCTTTTCAAGGTCTATTCCAACCTAAACAATTCTATGATTCATGACACCCAACATGGCCCTGCATGTTGCTCAGTGCACTTCCAGGTGACTCCAAGGTATTGTATTAGATACACCTGGTACAGTAAGTCCAGCTCTTCTGGGAAGAATCGGATGATGTCTGTCCACATATTACAGAACAGATAGCTACACTCACAATGTATTTAACAAAGATCAGAAGCATATACATAACTATGTTATGTAGTAATTGATTCTGACATAGTCATGTGTGTCTTTGCTGGCACAGGTCAGGCAAAAATCAGGAAAGGCCAATGATCACTTGCATCTCAGCTTCTAGTTATGCATATACTTTAAACTGTGTATTCTTCAGTGCTCGGACTCCTGTACAGCAGTGGTGAAATTCGGTCCCTCAAATCTCAGCTGCTGATTATGCCACATGAGACACGTAAAGGCATTTTAGTGTTTAACTTAAGGTGAAATCTGGAGTTACACCAGATCAGATGTGCATGTACATGCCTCACTCCAGCTCTTGCTTTCTCTCTTCACCCCTTTTAACAGTGTTCTCACTACCCTTCCCCCATGAAGATCCATGATATGAATTAACTGAATTCCACAGATTCTGAAGTCCTGACTACAAGCTTTTGGTGACTGGGACTTCTGCCATGCCACAGTATTCTGAAGGGTGTAGGGAAACTTGCTTCATTTACAGCACAGTCAGTCACTGAACTTTGAATATTTAAGGGCCAGTACTTCTAGAGAGTTTGGATTTTGCTTTGTTCATTTAATTAGTGAGACAAACTTGGTTTGCTCAGCTTCAGCTTTCTTTTAGCATTCCAAATGAACTGTATCTAGTGGTGTTTTAAGCAGAAATGTAACTTATGAGTTTATTGTAGACTAGATAGAACACAAAAGTAATAGGCAAAATAGCTCACCTGATGTGTATTTGGAATTCCACCAGTGCATGTATATGCTAAGTATATATGAAGTTGTGGGGCTTTTTTTGTCAGGATTGATGTAATCCAGGCATAATTAAGGGTAGCTCCATTAAATCAGCGGAAGTTAGAAATGCTTATTACAAGTTCATTAGTGTCGGGAATCATTAGAATAGTATGGTGTGAGGTTAATGGCAGCAGGTGAATTCTCTGGGTGAACAGTAGATAAAGCCAAATATTTTACCACCATTATGCATATTTCAGAGCAACACAGATCAGCAGTTTTAGACAATGAAGATAATATAGTCCGGATTGAATATAGCCCAAGAAATGCAGGCATGATTCTTTTAATCAAAAGGTTATTTTAAATATGCATTTTTAGTTTAACCTAACAGTGCTCATTTCTTAAATGCACCAAATGCAATGATAGATGCTGTTATTTTATTATGTGGCCATTATATCTATTATGGCCTATTTTGGATCAGCACCTATGTACTGTCTCTTTGTGTTCCATAAGCACACTGAAGCACATCTCATTTTTGTGAATTTAGGTTCAGAAAACAGCATTGACATCAAGGCCCATTTGTAAGGCAGAAGCTGGGCTCTCCTGACTGAGTCTCCCCAGTGGCCGAGTGTAGTATGGGTACTTTAAATGTGACTAGCATACACTGACAGCGCTGGATTCAGGACAAACATTCCACAGCCCAGTCTTATTGCCATAGCAATCGATAAATGGGTGAGTTCCCTCCATTTTTTTATACAGAACCATAAAAAAAGAAATTAGAAAATCCACTTATTATGGAAGAAGCCTAACTTCATGTCTCTTATGACTAGTTATGGTTCTAATTCACGTGTTAGTGCCCTAGCCAGACTCACTCCAGTCTCTGTTTGGACTGTAGATTAGGGGTTTCACTGGTGTTCCTGTGTGACAGCCTGGTCTGATGGCCAAGACTCATCCTTTCATGCTGCCAAGTTACAAATCAGTGCTTTAATACACATTTAATACACAGTCATCCTCACACTGAATGCAGCAGAAGGACACTGGTTACTGGTCAGGATCTTGTTTTCCTAGTTTCTGCCTCCAGAACTGTACAAATCTTTTGTATAGTTAATCACTAGTTAGTGATTAGGGAGCAGACATCTAGAAATCAGACACCGTAATGTCTGTATCATTGTGATGATGATACATCTTCATATACAGCTCACTTTGCACTTTGTAGATTCAGCTCTTAGAGATCATAACATGAACATCTCCACATCTCACACATGCCTTACTTCTGTTGTTTGTTTAGTACTTCTCTTTAATAAGCCTGGTGGGGTTTTTTTGGAGAATCAGATTCAGTTGTCAGAATTATCCTTTATTTATTCTGATGTCTTAACATCACTGTGAGTTTAATTTACTTCCTTCAGAAACCGTCTCTCAATCACTGTCTTTGATCAGAAATGAATGTGTTTTTCTCAGCCTAAGCTCCAGTGATGAGATGCTAAGAAGTATTTCCCCATACTCACAGATTGGGAAGCAACAGAGGCTACTTCTATAAAAATCAATTCCAGCTGCAAATACGGCACTCACCATGTTGCCAAGGTGTGCAGAGTGGACTCTCTGAACAGGTCAAAGCTACTTTGTTCACTTCTCACATGGGAATTTTTTGGGCTTGTGCATTGCGGAAGCATAGGAGCTCCATAGCCAAAGGTACACAATTAACATGAAGGTACCCATATTCTGTCTGTATGATGTTCTACAGCGCCCAAAATGACTGCAAGTCTGATTGTAGAGCTCCAAACCTGCAGTAAGCAGGTGTGGTACAGGTCAGGACTCCATGCTGTGCATGTGAAAGTTTGCACATATTTTTCTATGCAAATCTGGCTCAGAGGGAATGATGCCACCCAATGGGGCTTTCATTCCAGCCACTGGCTATTGTCTGTTATCAAGCCATATAGCCCTGTTCCTCTTTCTGTCCTCAAATTTAACAAGTGCAACTTAAAACTAGTTTGGGTTTTGTTTTTTTCTTTCTGCTACTAGGATGGAGAAGATGTGCCAGAATCCTGCTTTGATGTGTTGAAGCCTTATTTTAATTATTGTTGGGCATTTTAGTTTGTACCTGTATTGTTCTTTAAATAACCTTCCCTTTCCCTTTTTTTTTAATCTCCTTATGTTATATTTCCTTCTTTTATATGTTCACAACAAGATGTTGCCAGTAAGATAGCCTTCTTCAACCCCTTAATTGTCCTAGCAACACCTCTTGGTCCCTGGTCCAGTTTGAATCTATAATTTCTGAACATATTTGACCAGGCCTCATCACTACAGGTTATGAAGATATTAATGCATTGCTTTCTCTGCATTGCAGGATCCTATGCCTTTTTCCACAGAAGTCTGATTATATCATGTGACTGATACATGTAATTTTTTCTTCTCCTCTGCTCTTATAGAAATTTCTTTTGGCCCCTAACGTTGTCACTTTGGATTATTCGCTACAAAATTCCATCCTATTTCTGTTACTGCAGTCCTCAAGGTCATGAAGGTCTTCCTGCGTGATACCCCTGTCCTCTTCTGTATCAGTAGTACCTTCCAGTTTTGTGTTGTCTGCAGGTTTCACTCTCTCATTTACTTCCTATTTTTTGTGCCAAGGTCATTAATGAGAATATTAAACAAAATTGTTCCCAGAGTGAATCTAGGAAACTCCATTAATAATAACCCTTTCTCCTGACAGACAACTCCTCTTCAGTCAGTTTCCTATATGCTTTACAGTTTATATGTTAGTCTTGATTTTCATGTTAATTAGTGTTATACAAAATACATTCAGGAGCCCAGCAATATTAGTGTCTATCTCTGTAAAGAACCTTGATAATTTTATCAAATAAATATATCAAACAAGTCTAGATTAACTTATCCATGATAAGTGGGTATTTTTATCCCATTTCCAATCCCACTTTAACTTTTATTATGTTTCCCTTCCAAATGTGTCATAAAATCCTGATCATTATTCAACTCAGAGATACATGCTTTGGCAGCTGCCTAGTTCATTTATTCTCTTTCTTGATTATATCTAAAAATTAATATTAACAGACTGGTATCTCACTGTTACTTTTAATAAATTAAGCCCCAAATATGTGGTACTTCATTCAAAATTAAAAAGCTAAGATTTAAAACATAATAAATTATTTTCTAATATTCTATTAATAATTATTAAACGGTGTTTCAGAAATGTATGAATGTACAAAAAGGGGAAATATGAAAACAATGAAACAGCTATAAATGTTATTGTGGGTAGCATTCACAAATTCTGTAAATATTACTTAGCTAACTTCCGATCATGAAGCATGCTATCTCACCGTGGACCCTACAGGGTAGCGTTGTTGCCCAATATGAATCAATCAGACTCAGCTGTGACATTGCACATCCTTAAAATAAATATCAGCATTGATGTGTTTTAGATTCAGAACCAAATGTGAACTGCAGGTGACCCAAAGAGGAGGGGGTTAGAAGAATTGGTAGAATGTTAGGATGGGACTTAAGCTGTAAATGTGTAGATTTAACAAAAAGCCTTACTGAAACTGATTGAACCTTACTTGCTCTTGTAATTTGATTTAGCTCATCGCAGTGATTACACATAACACACAATCACATCTCAAAAGCAGCCAAAACATTTTATGATTCATGTGGAAATCAGAGACCCATGTACCTTAGGGCATTGGTTCACAGCCATTGCAGAGGGAAGAGTGTCACCTAATGTATCACCAATATGGCAGGTTTTGCTGTCCTTTCCCATAAACTTGTCAAACACATACCAACTTGGTGTAACTCAGTTCTTTTGTGTTTGCCGGATTTGATACCATATTGTACAACTATACAACACTGGGGTGTTTTATGGAGCAGAAATTAATGTACGCTCTAAGATAAAGTAGTTATGATTAAGCAAAAGTCATAGCTGTTAGTGGCTCAGAGCTGATTTTGTGACTGTATGCCTGGGACACAGGATTACATGAAGTTGATAGTTCAGAAAGATCAGCCCAGACTGGAGGGGGAATCTACTGCCAAGACAGTGCTACAGTTGGGTGAATATATAGATATATAAAATAAGAAATACAGCAAAGAAACTTTTTCTATGAGAAGTGAAAGGCAAAATTTAACACAAAACTTTTATTTGGTGCATTTGCAGTTGGGCTTTACAGTGGTGCCTATCTTTCTCCTAAGCACTGATTCTCTCGGTGGGGAGATTTCAAAGTGTGACTTCCAAGAATAGCATTGCCTTAAATGCTGGGAAATGAGCTGCATTGCAGGTTTGGTAAATCTGAAGGTTTTGTTCAGCCACTTAGTCATAGCTGCCCCCTCAAGTAAGAGATAACAAAAGGATTTTTTTTTGAGAAGGTGGGACTAGAACAAAATGTAATGACTTGAAATTGTATGGGTCCTTTGTGTTTTATAAAAGAAGCAGATATAAAAGATTTCCCAATGTAGAGTATCATCAAATGACTAGAGCCAATAAAGTGTACATAATGATTTTTACTTCATGTAATCAGCAAAGCTCCATTGACTTTAATGGAAATACATTGATTTGCACTACCAGAAGAGTTGAGTGGATGGAGGGGCATTACTAACTATCTGGTACATGTGGGTAGTATCCCTGAAATAATTATTAAAAACAGAAGTTATTTAGGGTTGTAGCTCCATTCTGCAGTGCCAAAGCTGTCTTTAACAGTCCTAATGCAAAAAGTGCAAGGAACACATTCCAGAGGAGCGTCTAAATTTATTCCCTTTTTATCCCTGGCCTAGATGAGGATGCCTCACCAGTCCTAAGGCATAGCTCCCTGCTCCATTCTTGGTATTGATTGCTTTGTGCACTGGTACAGTGTCTACCACAAGGCAGAAGGAAAACAGGGAGACCTGAGAACTCAGCAGCAATGAACAGGACTCTGAACTCCCTGCCTTTTGCATGGAGTCAAACATTGCCCTGATAGAAGAATTTTTGGTGTCCATGTTATTCCTTGTATCAGCAAGATTTGGCCCTACATGTCACAGTCGCTGTGATAATTGCGGACAGATCTGAACACAGCAGTTAACTAACACAACTAACACAACTAACACAACTAACACAGTTGACCTTTCCAAACCCAAACTAATGTTTTGGATTTATTTTTGTAGCTTGGGGAAGACAGACCTTCATCCCAGTGGGAGGACTGGAAGCATTCCCTAGGCTGGTTCAACTTCCGTTTGCAGAGCCACCCATGTGGCCCAGCATTGCCTTTGGCCTTGTGTAAAATTTTCCGTGAGGCTGGTTCACCATCAGATCCACCCACTCAGATGCAAAAATCCCTAGGTCAAAAGGCATGAATGTAGAAAAAGAACAAAATAAAGTCAAAGCACTAGTGCTTGCTTTCATTCCCTCCACCACACATTGACCAGCTGGGACAAAAAGCATCTGTAACAGTGCTTGGTTCTTTGAAGATCTGATTCTGTTACAGTGCTCAGGTCTTCTCTGAAGAGCTGATCCTGGACCTGCTCATGAACGTTACAAGTATCTCTATGACCACATGCAGTACAGGTCCATGTCTCAAATACCAAACACTTCAGTTCCCTGCATTGCAATACAAGCTTGTTTGTGCTCAAATAGAGAATTACAGTTCTGGTTTCTGCCTACAGATATGTAACCTCTCATGGTTTCATATTATCTTTGCCTTGACTGCAGGATATAGAAAGTCAATAAAATGCTAATGGAGACCCAAATGTTATTTCACCAGCTTTCATTGCAGATTATAGCCTGGCCTGGCCAACAACATAAAGTTGTGCTGGCTAGAGGTTGATGGACAAGGGCTTTTGTTATCTGTAGCCATTCATGCTTTGTGGAGACCTCCCTTGTGATGCAAGCTATCCCAGATGAATTTGTGCTGGGTGTGTGCTGGCTCAGTGTGTTTGCCTGATGGCACATCCTATCCATCAGTGAAAACCACTGCACTACTCTAAAACACCACAGCAGGAGCCACGAGAATTTTTCCTGGTGTGCCCACTGGATTTTCACAGCAGGGTGCCTTATTATAATGTACCTGAAGCACAGGTTGAAATAATTCATTATTAATGCCACAGGAGGTTTCCTGATTAGTTTGAGCTTGCCCAAAACTGCACTGCTGCTGAAAAGCGCTGTGCTACCTTAATACTCTTCCTATGTTCCTATCATGCTGGCTCAAGTGAGCTTCCTGGAAACTGATCCTGCAAGAAAAGCAGGTAAATTGGGTCAGTTCTCTCATCTCTCTGCTCCTGGGGCTGCACCGAGGGAGCATTGGGACAGCAGAGAGAGTAGGGGCATGTCAGGGAGAGACATGAGTCCCCAGCAGCAGCATAGCCTATGATGGGTGTCCTGATTTCAGCTGGGATGAAGTTAATCTTCTTCCTAGTAGCTGGTACAATGCTGTGTTTTGGATTCAGTATGAGAATAATATTGATAACACACTGATGTTTTGGTTGTTGCTAAGCAGCGCTTACCCTAAGTCAAGGACTTTTCAGTGTTTCGTGCTCTGTCAGTGAGGAGGTTCACAAAAAGCTGGGAGGGAGCATGGCCAGGGCACTGACCAAACTGGCCAAAGGAAAGTTCCATACCATAGAATGTCATGCCCAGTATATAAACTGAGTCAGTTGCCTGGATGGGAGCCAAGCGCTGCTCGGGGATGGATTGGTGGGTGATGAGCATATTGTGCATCACTGATTTTTTTCCTTTGAGTTCTATGTCTCTCTTTCTTTTCGTTATATCCCTTTTAATTACAAATATTATTATAATAATTTACTTGATTTCAATTATTAAACAGCTCTTATCTCAAACAGTGGTTTTACCTTTTTCTGATTCTACCTCTTCCCCCCCTCTGCCCCCGGCTGTGTGGTATTTAGTTGCCAGCTGGAGTTCAGTGATGACAATGAGCTTAATTCAAACTGTATTTTGTGGTTGTTTCACGATCAGCATCTCCAGATCCAGAGAGATGGTGGGGGGAACCAGCATCTCCAGATCCAGAGAGATGGTGGGGGGAACCAGAGAGAACTGGGCTGTCTGGAAGCATGGGCTGCAGCTCAAGTGCTGGTGGTCACACTGTGGGAGTCAGTTATTCAGTGAAGCTATTATGATTGACCTGCATATCTTGGCTGTTTGCAGTGAACCATCAGTCAAGTCAAGCTGTCTCAGGAGACAGTAACTCTAAAGCAGACAGCTGGCAGTAAAACTGCAGTGAAGCCTAACAGTGAGTGCTGCTCCATTTTAACCCATGCCTCTTATTGCAACAGGGTGTCCAACACAATTTAAAATTAACAAACCTCTGCATCTCTATAGAAGTTAAGTCAGGAAAAAAGAACCAAGAAGGTGATAATGCTTGGCCAGCCAATGTCTAATTTTATTTTTTCTGACTACCCCTCAAACCAGTCCTAATGCCTCTGGCTCTGAAGATACTACATAGAAAGGAACACATTTGGATGCAGCATAGAATTTTTTTTGGCTGGACCTCTGAGCAAGTAGGCATTTGAGACTGTAAATGAAACATAGGATGTGTCTCAGGGTGGCTGCTCATGTGTAACTGCTCTGTAATATGAATGTCACAACAGATTTACTTGGAGATAGAAGCAGCTTTGGTTTTGAGTCAGACATCATATTAGAAGAGTTGTTCCTGCCCATTAAATGATGCCTCAGCTGATTGGTGGTTTAATGCTGGTTGATGGCATCTACCAAACTCAGCTTTTTCTCTGATAAACATATGTCAGAAATAATGTGTTTGGGTTTTTTTCTTGACTTTGATAATTTTGAATGAGACTACTTTTGTCAGAAAATCTTCAGAATGCTGGTCAGTATGGCTCACCTGATATGTGTAGGAAGACAAAGGTTAGTGCTTGATCAGCTTGTGAATATTGCCTCCAGCAGAGCATGTTAGTGGTAATCACATTTTCTCAAGCAGCAAGTGATGCTCTACTACTATTGGCATTCATAGGATGTGCTATTAGACATCCAAGATTTCCAGAGGAGAAATCAGAACACTGTAGTTACATACCAGACATGAAAGGGGGCAACAGTGAAATTCAAGTGACCGAGATGCCAGTGAGGAGAGGAATAGGAGAACGGAAGACTGAATCTTAGACTGAGAGTAACAAGACACAAAAATGGAATGAGCTGGGACTGATTACAGGGAGGACCTGAAGGTTTGGGAGTGAGGGGAGAGCAGTCATTTTGTAATGAACTGGAAAGAACAGACAGTTGCCTTCAGTCAAGATCAAAGGAAACCAGGGCATGGAATGGAGTGGTCTAACAAAAAAAAAAAAAAAAACGGAAGAGACAGATTGGTAGGGGAATGAGTATTAGGAAGGAAAAATACTAAATATTAAAAAAAAAGAGGGTAAATAATTGAAAAGAAAAAAGGTACTAGGAGAAAAGGAAATAAGATAGCAGGGGAACAAAAGAAAAAGAATAATGACTAATAGCCCCCAACAAAAGGTATCTACTGAATAAGGCAGAAAGTGTCATTCAGTCTGTTCTGATAAAATAAGCAGCACTGTCCAGTCCTTCCTGATACCCATTATTGTACCAGTGACAAGACATGACAAGAGCTGCTTTGTCTTCCCTGCCTGGTGCTGCCCTGCTGGGGCAGAGCTGGCCTTTGAGGAATGATGTGTATGAGGTCAGTGTTAGCAAATCTGCTTTTTATCCTTGGTCACACTTTCACCAACAAGGCTTTATTTATACTGAGGGGGTTTTTCTATTTTCCTATTCCCTAGCCCTGACAAGAATCATAAGTGCTAGTCCTGATGAAAGCACTACTGTAAATGGCCTTCTGGTATTTTTACCTCAGACTCATCAACATCTGACGTGAAAAGAGTAATAAATTTGTTTTGGAGAAGTCTCCCATAATGCTCTCACCACTGCAGTTACTGATCGACAGAGTTAAGACTACGGGGAGGCTAATATCCCAAAGCATTCCTATTACCCTCCACAACCCATGGATTAAACCAGGCAGCATTAAAATTAAAAACCTGAGAAGCAACGTGGGAAAAGAATTCTCCTGTTTTCAGCTTTGATGTCACCAAAAAGATTTTTCTCATTCAGTTATAATAATAAATTCTGTTATGATAAAGAATTTCATGCCAGTATTTTGTGCAAGTAAAAGCCTTAATCTGGAGCAAAGGTGAAGGAGGAAATTCTGTCTTTCTCTTAAGAAAAGACATACTAATAATTGGGAAGAATGATAAAAAAGGATTCTCTCAAAATATTGTCTGAAGTACTCCACATTTCATCTGGTTTATAAAGAAGAAGGGACTGGAGTTTAGGAAAAGAGATGAGTTCAATTGATTTAAATCCAGAGTAGATAGCTGAAATGCTGATCAGTCTGTGTCTTATTTGTAAACATTTCTGTGCATCCCTGTGAATGAGGGAAAGAGAAAACTTCTTTATAGGCTATTTTGTGAACAATCCTAGAGGAACTGTAGGAGATGCAGGCCCCTTTTGCATCCTTTTTTAAAGAATTTGTGTAGAGCAGTGATTGCCTACATTCTGTTATGGAAATGGGATGATTAGGTTAATAACAGTACACAATCCAAAGAAGAATAAAACTTTCAAAAGGTTCAGTGCTCAGAATAAGTGAATTTTGCATGTGTGTACATGTATAATATATTCTTTCCCTTACAGCTTCTTGGCAGTAGTTCATGGCACTGGTGAAAAATGAGGCTTTAGATAGTTCCACTCGCTGCATCAGTGTGGCTGTATATGGACATTAAGTCATTCATGGCAAACAAAGACAGTGTCTATAATGCCATGTAAATTAATTTTAAAAAGAAAGAATCTGATTCTTTCCAAAGGGAAGAAGTGTGATGAACTGCATTACAATATGTATGCATACATATAGTCAGCATCTGGTGCAAAGAGGCCAGGATTTTAAAAACTTTAGAGTGAATCTTTTCAGGATTCCTGCAGTCTGAATAGAAATCCACACATCTTTATGATTTGCATTTGCCCCCATTATGCTTTGGAATTCAGAGAAGTCTATTCCACACTGAGAAACAGATTTTTTTTTTCTTTTCTAATTGAAATTACTGTTCTTCAGAGTATCTAGAAGTTACTAGGCACACACTATACTAAGCTATGTTTCTCTCTCTTTTCTGTAATATTATACAATTTCCCCTCCTTGTTCTTTTAATCCTATAGCTCACATCCAATTTGAGTTCCTAAAGAAATATGATCAGTTTGAGAGTAATCATTTGCTTTAAAGTTATCTATCTCCATAAGAGCTAAAAGGCCTTTTGCTAACTGAGTTTTTAAGACTGGTTTTATAACATGGTTTTGAAGCCTTTTTCTCATTCAGCCTTAATCTTCTGAAAACATTACACTTAAAAGTTCTAGCTTTACATAGAAATAAAAGGTAAATGTTGGTTCACCTTTTAAAAAATGTAATTATCTCCTCTGCCACCAAAAAAAAAAAAGAAAAAAAAAAGAAAAAAAGAAAAAAAAAAAAAAAAAAAAAAAAAAAAGGAAACTTGAACCATCTGGTTCCTTAATATAGTTTCAGTTAGCAGAAGCAGAGAAAATTTAAATGAAGTATGTAACGAAATAAAGTATTTTCATCTTAAAGATGAAACAAAAGGAGGAATCAATCCATCACTGACATACAGAAAAGTTGGTCCTGCTGACCACAGTTTGTCTGCAAGATGCTGTATTTGAGCTTCATATGAACAGTACACGAGGTTGTTTGAAGGAAACGAGAGTAATTAGGTGTAGAGAGGGAAGTGAAGAAACTTCTCAAAAAGAAAAAAGTGCATGAAGAATAGTTCCTCACACTTTTAAGAAGATATATACCAGCTAACAAAATATCAGAACTACAGCTCTTGTGTGCAATGCCCGCATCCATTGATCACTCCACGATGAGTCATAAAGTACAGGTAGTACTATATGACATGATGCCATGGAGTGGAAAGCCTTTAGATCTCTGCAGTGATTCTCTGATAAAAGCCAAATAATTCTTAAACTGTGTGGCTTCTAGTTTTTCAAGGATATCACACTCAAGCACAAAGGAACTGTTACTGGCTGGGTAATCCTCAGACAAAAAGAATTCTTAAAAATATGTACATAGCACCATCTACTGACATTATAGGTCTTTGCAGGTGGATGTTTTTTAAAAAATCAGAAGATCTATGGGTTACAATAGTGTAGCAGAGTTTCCCTGATTGGCACAGAATTGGTTCCTCTTTCTACTTCCAGCTCTGTAAACTCAGGAGAATGCTCATCTTTGCTTCAAGAGTTTAGCAGCTGAAGAAAACATGGTATCTGAATAGAAAAAAATGAGGAAAAAAGGGAGGAGCAAAAATGAGTAGCTGAATGAGTCAAAGTGTGTCCTGGAGCAAAAGTTAGATGTTAGTAAAAGGAATAATTTCTCCGTATGTCATTTGAAAGCACCAAGACTATCTTTTCTTTTGCCCTCAACGTGCTGCATCCTCCTTTGGGCTATCCATACGATTTATCAGAGTCAATGCAACTCACTGTTAAAACATTATCCCATATATTCATATTCATCCCATATAGTTTTTCTGCTGGTGAGACAGGTTGACAGGAGTTGGGCCTGCTGAACACCAGAGTTGGTGTAGACAGCCAGGTGTGTGGAGGAGGGTAAGAACATGGTGGTACCAAACGGCTGTCAAGATTGCCTCAGTTACAACATGTAATTTCATTCTTCCTCTGTTATATTTAGTTCATTGACTTGGTTTATTATTGTTATGTAGACATAGAGAAGAATGTGCAAACAGCCAAGACGGAAACTCCTTAGGTGCGGTGAATTCAGCTGTCAAAGGCAACTGTGATTCTGCAGCTGCCAAGCAGGTTTATTAAACAGGGTCTTGATAGAAGAGCACTAAGAAGAGGTAGTGCTCTTCTCCCAGCTACTAGCCAGGGTGTCCCCATGGCATATATATAATCCACGTCTCAGCTGCTGAAGCAGAAACAGCATGCAGCAAGCATTGCTCTGCCAGCAGGGAGGAGCATGAGGAGAAAAGTAGGGCAGGGCATGGAGCTGCGATAAGTTGATCAGGGCAGGATGAAAGATTAATATCATGTATAATATTGCTGCTTAGCAGTTTTGGTATCAACTTTTGGTATCAACTTTTAGAGCCACAATACTGATGATGTTTTGCAATATCATAGAATCACAGAATCATAGACTGGCCTGGGTTGGAAGGTACTTTAAAGATCATCTATTTTGAAGCCCCTTGCCATGGACAGGGACACTTTTCACTAGACCAGGACCATCATGAGCCTCCATGCCATCCAAAACATGACCAGACTGCTCCCAGAGCCACACTGGAAAGCCATATAAACTTTTTTCTTCGTAGATGCAACTGAGATGGTCATCCTGCTGGATTCATATCAGTCAGCTGACCTACTTAGCTCTCCCAGGACGAAAGAATTGTCTTTTCATTCCTTATGAAGCCTTTTCTCAATTCTTTGACCTGGGTTCTTTGGTCCTACTGAAATGCATCAACAATAAATAATACACACTGAAAAAGTAAACTCAATCTGTCACCAAATTTTATTTTTGTGAAATGGTAGTAGGATACTGAGCCCAGATGATGCATAGAACAGCATGCGAATGCATGCAAGTGAACCCCCAGAAATCAGTTTCTTCTGTGACTTTGTCTTTATCCCTTCAGCATGTCAAGGCCAGTGTTCAAACAGGTCACATAGTCTTTCTCAGTACCTTGTAAAATATTTTTATTTTTCTCAACCCCAGTAGTAAGTCAGTATTTTGGATAATGTTGCATGTGTCTGTATAAAGACAGAGTACATACATGAAAATTGTTTTAAGAACATCTTTTGAAATTATTTACTAGATGCATATTCAAATACTCTTTCCACAGCACTAAGAACAACTTCCAAGAGACAATTTGTGAATTCCAAAGCATACTGCTTAGAAAGCAGTACAGAGCTCAGAAAACTTTATCATCACTTATCTTGAGGTTACATCAGCATGATTTCTCAAGGTGTAGTTTCCTGATTGGCTCAATTCCATTTAAATCCACAGTGCTAGTGTGGCAAGTGGTGGTCCTGTCCCACTAGCGCTTGTCCCACGGGCTTGGCTGTGGAACCAACTAGGATGGAAACTATGAATTTTTTGCAGGATTAATTTGCAGGTGGACTAATGCCCTACACTGTCTTGACTGCAGGCGTCTGGAAGTGCTGATGTCCATCTTCCCGCATCCCTCGGCAACGCGGAGATGAGATTATGCTGATCATGAAGCCGCGCCCTGAGGCTGTTTCTTGGCCGTTCTAGCTCTGATTCACACAAAAATGCAGTCTCAGGCATGGACTCCCTACCCTGCACACTTGCGTTCGATTTAGTCTGCAGATGCTGACCTTTTCCACTATCATTAGACACAAGGGCATTTAAAGGTTCTATTCCGAAGTCTGAAATAGGAAATTGTCAATCTCAGTCACGCAGCTGCCCAAAAATCAAAGCCATATTATGAACCACTTAATTTCTGGCGCTGTGTAATTGCACAGTGTCACACACGCGCTGGTACGAACGTGTGGAGCAGCGGAGGCCCCTCGGCTGTGAAGGGAGCTCAGCAGCCCCAGAAACAGCGCTTTACCCGCCGCTCCCGCCGGCCTGGCCGCTCCTCCCGGTGCTCCGGGTGTCCCAGGTAACAAAGCCGCTCCCGGGCGCTCCGGGCACGCCCTGCGCCCTCAACACCCGCGGGCCGGTACTCGCGAGCCCCTGCCCCGACACACCAGCGCAGGAGGAAAGCGAAGCGCTGCCACACACGCGGCCGCTACCGCCGCATCCGGGGGCGACCCCGCTCCTCTCCGCCCCACAGCGGCCGCCTCACCCCATCCCGCCCGCCGTGCCCGGTGCCCTCCCTGCCCGGTGTCCGGTTCCCTCCCCTCCCCTCAGCGGCCGCTCCCNTGGGCGGGTAGCGCGGCCGGTCACTAACCTGTGCGCTTTGTCTCCCCACACCCTCCCTACCGCCGGCCGTGCCCCTCCGCGCCACCCCGGCCCGCGCCACCGCCTCCGCCTCGCCCCCAAGCAGGAAGGCTCGGACGACGGCCCAGATTTCCTCTCGGAGGAGGACCGAGGTGTAAGTGCCGCGGGGAGGCGTCGGGACCCCGGCGCCTGGGGCTGAGCGGGGGAGGGCAGGGTCGGCCCCTCCGCGGGGCCTCCGGGCGCTGGCGGCCCAAGCCCGCCG
>VYXB01002528.1:356296-384139 GCA_013397135.1 Pachyramphus minor
GAAACCGCCGTCTTGTGTGCAGGCTTGGCTGCTCATTGTTCTGTCACACAAGTTTTGGAAGGACAGTTCTTTCGTGCTCTTGTTGGAACGGGTCGGGAGGGGGTTGTGTGTGTGCCTGGGGATCGATATTCTCTCCCTGCGGGCCTCTCCCGCCGCACGCGCCCGGCGAGGCCGGTCCTGCCCAGGCTGACCAGCCCTGGGGAGCACCAGGTTCCCTCTCCAGCCGTGAGACAGGGCCTGGGTGATGCAGTCCTGCTCTCCCTTCTCCCTTCAGGCCTTAGGGACTCTCCCATAGATAACAATGGGACGTTTATATAGGAGGCACATGCTGCATAATAAACTGTATTGAAAAGAAGTTCTGTTGTTGGGACAGGATACCACAGTTATGCTTCTTACTGAGAAAACCTTTTTGTCTGTCCTTCTGTTTCTTTTTTTTCGTTTCTCTTCTGACTGCTGCATCCATCTTCCCTTAACTTGCCTGCCTCACTTAAGCAACAAATCAGCTAATACAATATAATTCACTCAGACTGATTACCCGTCTTGCTTATTATCTTAAAAAAGACCAACTCTGAGCAAGATTGAAGAGCAGCTTCAGGGTTGCTTAGGTTGCCTTGGCTATTGTGACTACATACAGTATATCACTAAAAAAATACAAAAATATGAGAAACACTGTGTTGGTATAAACCTTTATCATGTATGTATGCCAGATTCGGGTGTCAAATATAATTTTAAGTACTAAATTTTTTTGACTGTATTCATGTGGTAGGAGTTCCATATTTCCAGTTTATGACTAAAAATTAAAAAAGGCATTCTAATATTGTATCAGGCCAATTCTGGCTACTGTAGAGGTTTTGCCTTTAATTATGCAGCTACTTTAGTAAGAATACTGGATAAAAAAGAGAGAAGGTGGAAATTGTTGTCCTTTGAGTGTCTTCGGAAGAAGAACCAAAGGACTTGTTAGTTGTGGAATTGTATTTTATGTAGGTCCTTGATACTTAGGAACACACTTTGATGTGCACAGTTAAATTGTCTTTATCTGAAGGTGCAGGTAGAACATAACAATGCAGATCTGACCTCGTGTGAAACTTGTTTGGTTGGTTATTAGTTTTCGCTCTAAGGCTGCAGGTTGTCAGCGTTCACCAGGTAATTTGAAAACCTTAAGAAATCTCTTAGCAGTCTTGTTTGTACTGTTGTAAAACTTACATCATCTCAGTTGGCCAAGTGCAGTCTTTTTTTTGTCGCTCCCCCTTCTTCATCCAGCATTGAGGAATTGAATCAAAACAGTGCCCTTCTCATTTCCCTAATTTTTTTTTAGTTTAACCTTGGGGTGATGGGATGAAAAGAGGGCTGAAGTTTATGCTGATGCCACATAGTACAGTAATTCTCAAACTATTGTGTTATACCATATGGAGCCTTTTCCGGAGAACTGTAAAACAGAGCACTGAGAATCATCTTTGAGGAAGTAGCTGTGGGTGGTCTGTAGAAGGAGCTTATTGTAAATGCTCTGCATAAAATGAACTTTTGGGAATTGCTTCTCTAAATTTCACTTAGGAAGATACTATTGAGTTAACTTGGAGTAATGCAGTTCCTGTTGGGAGTTTTGTGCTCTCTCTGATGTAAACAATATGTGCTTTGAAAAGTGGTACAGTATTGCTCTACTTCATCTAGTATTGCTTCTACTACATCTTGTGTATTTTATATGTATATAAACTTTAGCTGACTTGGCTAACACTCTTGTCTACTCATTCAGGGGAAATGAGCTATCCCTTAGAACAGGTCTGCTGGAAACTTAGTGCTGTGAAGACACTTAGTCAGCTTTTGTTGTAAAGTTATTGTCTGTCCCCTTGCTCTGTATATTTATCTGCCTGTAAAGAACGCACTGAAAAAGGGTCCTTTTTCTCTAACATTTCTGAAGGATCTTAGAGCATGAAAGTTGATGTTAATGGATGACATTACCTACGAATGTAGGGCTTTCTTGTTTCCATTGCCTCTACCGGCTTCTTTCCATTACTAAGTGAAGTATAATTGATTCTTAAGCAAGAGCTTACATGCTAAATCCTCTCCTTGCATTGTGTTCTCTTTTAGTACTGTAACATCGCTTAGCCTGAGTTTTGGCTTCTAGTATTTTCTAGACCCTTTGAATAAAACAGGGACTTTCTTAGTAAAGCATAGAAAACAGTAAAGTAGCGAAATCAAATTAGTTTTTGTTTTGCAAGTTGTTCAGCGTGCACATAGAGTACATATCTAAGCATAAAATTATTGTGTGATTTGTATGTATTAGACTTGGAGGGGGGCAAGATAAAAATGGACTGCATCCTACCTCTGTTTTTTCCATACTTTAAGGTATTTTCAGTTTTCATCCATATTAGAATTCTGTTATTTTTTAATTTCCTACTTCCTTTGTGACTAGAAAACCATCCACTGGTGGTAGTTTTCTTTTGTAGTGATGAAGAGTTTGCTAAAGTTTGTTGTGCAATGATGTTGTTGGTGAATTCAATTTCCAGTAATGCAATGTGAACCTTGTGTCACATGAATACATTTAAAGTCCTTCAACTTTCTGATTGTCTTTGACACCTTTCATAAATGCTTCATTACCATTGCAGACAAAAATGTTCCCGTTGGCAGTCAGGCTACATGGCATAATTTAACATATGATTAAACTCTTCAAAACTGTTACAGACTTAAGTCAGTATAAATCAAACAAATAGTCCTTTACAGTTGTCTGCTGTGAGTGAAGTTGTCATGCTTTGTTCTTAGTTTTCTCAGCACAGATAAGAGTTTTGTATCTAAAGTTGTGAATAGGGCATATGATCAGGGTACCTTACATATGCTCTAGTGACAGACTCTATTAGCTGTTGTACTGAATCTTAGAATTTTGTGTAGTACCACTTTGTAAAAAATAAAAAGGAGGTGGGAAAGTATTTTGGTAGAAATTCTTGTGACCCGTGAAAGATTATAAAAATGCCATTTAGATAATCCAGACTATTTGATGAGATTACCATGTCTGTTAATTTTTTCTGGGGGGATTGGAGAAAAACAAACAGTACCTGAGACAGTGTAACCACAAAAACTTTTTTACACGCTGAAAAATGTGGTGTCATGACATACAGGAGACATTGGTATGTCATTATATTTTTCTTTCCTAAATTAGATACTCAGAACATTGTAAACTCAGTAGGAGCTAGGAGATTCTGCCTCTGTGAAGTGATCTGCAAGGGACTGTTGCATGATAATATGCCTTTGTACGAGGCAGTGACCCCCTAAACCTTGGGAAAACAAAACAAAAGGCAATGCCTTCATCACGTGTGTGCATATGTTACTGGGCAATCATTTTAATGATTTCCAACTTTGCTGTAAGGAAAAGCTATTACTACTTGTGTAATAGCTATTGAACTCTTACATTTTGCTAGCCTAGCAGAATATGCTAGACTGCATGATTTTGGTTTAGTGTAATGCACTAATTCTAAGATACAGTAGTCTGGTTGCTGCTACATAGACAACAGTTGTCCACACATTGAGGTTATTTAGGATCTGGCCATTTTGATTTAAGATAAAGATTAAGATAACTGATGGAAAGCAAGATATGGCAGTTGATGGTTCTCCCCTAGTGCTGTTCCAGTGGCTTACAGAGCTACCTTCAAAATGTGCTTGTGTGTAAGCTTTGTACTTTGTGTTTTTGATACTTAAAGTATTTCTGTACTTAAGTGCAGACTTGAAAATGCAATCCTGAAAAGATTTGCATGGAGAAAGTCTATAATGTTGAAATATTTTTTGATAATTTCAGAAAAATAGATTTCAGAGTTAGCCTTAGTACTTGTAAAAACATTTTGAATGTCGGATTGTCATGATAATGAAATTGTCATGGAAATAATTCCTCTAGAACAACAAGGGTGCAAGAGCGAGGGGACTTGAATTTCCAGTTGGAGTCTAGATGAAGTTAGTTACACCAAGTACTGTTGAAGCGAGTTACTGCCAAATACTGTGGTGCTCAGATAATATTCCAGTTTTTCCTATATTTGATCATTGTCTCATTTTTTCAATATGACTTTGGAATTACTTTGTAAGAGAGTTTGGGTTTTATGTCTTGTAGAAAAAATATGCGTATTCCTTGCACTTTTACCATTTTGAAGATATTGAAATCTTGGGTTTGAGTTTTTTGGTTGGGGGGGTTCAGAAAAATACCTTGGAGAAAACTTAGCTCTCTAAAAAGCTCAGGATGTTATTTTTAAGTTTTTTCAATATATTATGAGAAACATTAAACAGAAAAATAGTGTAAGAAGATATGAGTAAATCAGGTCTTTATCAACTCTTGCTGCTTTGAAAGATAGGGCCACTTTTCTCCTTAAAAGTACCTTTCCAAGTGTTAGTGTCTTTATAATTACCTTCACAAGTACATTTACTTAGAGCAGGTTGCCAATTCAGAGTAGTGAGGGGAATGAAGAGAAAAATGAAGAAAAAAACCTACCAAACTTGCTGGTGTCCGTAAATGTACTTCGACTGTCTCAATTACTAGCAAGGTAACAACATACAGAAATGTAAATAGTGCACTAACAAGGAGTACTGTAAAGGAGATTATTATTTGTATAGTTATTTGTGCTACTGGGATTTCTTTTTTTGCTGAGAATAATCTTTTAATATTGGAGTTCTTTGTAATCTGTCTTCAGCATTGCAGGATCAGTGTTCTTCTCAAAGGAGAATAAAGGAAATATAATTAACTTTTTTTTTTTAATTAAACTAAATAGATTTTTCTTTTTTTAGCTTAGAGCAATAAATGTAGATCTCCAGACTGATGCTGCTCTGCAAGTGGATATCTCAGATGCACTCAGTGAGAGGGATAAAGTGAAATTCACTGTCCATACAAAGGTAAAAACTTGGATTTGTATGCTCAACACTTCCTTAATTATATACAAAAGAAAATTTACTTAAACTGTTTATTGAAACAATCACTGCCCTAGTTCTGTAGGCCACATAATTTCTGCTACAAGCCAGAATGCCATTGGCCTTCTCGGCCACCTGAGCACACTGTGGCTCATGTTCAGGAGCTGTTGACCAGCACTCCCAGGTCCTTTTCCACCAGGAAGCTGTCCAGCTGCTCTGCTTCCAGCCTGTAGCACTGCCTGGGGTTCTTCTGACCCAAGGGCAGGAACTGTCACTTTGCCTTGTTGAACCTCATAGAACTGGCCTCAGTCCATAGATCCAGCCAGTTCAGATCCCTCTGTAGAGCCTTCCTGCCCTCCAGCATATCAATGTCTCCACCCAACTTGGTGTCATATGCAAACTGATTGAGGATATACTCGATCCCCTCATCCAAATCATTGTTAAAGATACTAAACAGAATTCCAAGATTAAATGGATAAAATATTAAACATATCTCCAAGGGCAGAGACTCCTCAATCTTTTTGGGCAACCTATCGCAGTTGATTGCTGCACTAATTAAGATGAGGGTAATTACTGCTGAATGAACTCATTTTTGTGTCAAATCCTTACCTGGATGATTCAGTTATATTTATAGGGACATTTCTGTTGTTCCTTCAAGGTGCTTCTTGTACAGTAATGAAAAACACTGGGTTTTTTGTTGTGGGATTTTTTTTGTCCCCCCTATAATTCTACCTCCTTTCCCCCCTCTAGAGTTCCTTACCAAATTTCAAACAAAATGAATTTTCTGTTGTTCGGCAACATGAAGAGTTTATTTGGCTTCATGATTCTTTTGTTGAGAATGAGGATTATGCTGGCTATATCGTAAGTACTGGTGTTCTTTTGGTTTATATGCACCGTTTTCTGTGGGCTGTATCCAAAGTACTGAAGACCGCTTTTAAATGCAGTGGAAACAGCAGGTGTTCGTTCCTTCTACAAATCAGATCAGCTTCTCTTATACTTAACTTTATGCAATTACACAAATTTCATGGTTGAAGCAAGCTTGGAGGAAAGTTACAGTAGTTGTAATACTTTCTTCCCTTTTTCTCCTAAGGAATGAGCAGTTTCATCTCTCTCCAAGTGTACTTTAGGCTACTGTGTTAAAAGTGTGAGAGAGAGTTGAGCTGTGGTATTGTTTTTGCAAGCTAATGTTTAACTTTGTTACAAGTTTCATGTTGCTTTTGTTTTAGCTGGATGGCAGAGTGAAATAATTAGACTTTTCCAGTTTTCATTATAAAGATCAGAATCTTTTTACCATGAATCAAAGTGGGGGATACCAATACAAATATCATGTAGAACTACAGAGAACTTCAGTACACAATAACTTAAGGTTTGAAGTTTATTTCAAGCCTCCAGAGACCAGAGGTCTCAAAATAATCACCTTATGATAGTGCACATTAAAAATGGGTGCTGCTGTTCCAACGTTAATTGCAAATAGGAATATTTGTCATCTTGGTATTAAAGTTAGGTATTCATTTTGTGTTTGGGGGGTGGCTGCTGATGCAGAAGGTAAACAGATATTTCTAATTCATTAGTGGGTATGTTATAATGAGTATAATCTGTGATGTGTCATACCCTTCTTGAGCTAGTCTTTTTTTAGTCAGCAACACTATTTGAAATAACTAGACTTTCAGTGTGTTAATAGCTAGTTTCAGATAGTTGACTGTCTAGATGCTGGATTTTTCTTTTTTGTAATGGGTTAATATAATGGGCCCATATCAGTAAACTAAAATTTAAGCATAGTTTAGCTTTGTTTTGTGTCCGTTTCCTGACAGCTATTCAGAATTAGTTTGACTGTAGTGTTTACTGTGTGCTTTGTTATTTCAACAGATGCATCTTTAATGTCAACAGTGCTGCAAGAAAGCACTAGTGTCTGCAAACAATAGGGAATGGTTTTCTTGGTTTAAAGTTTCAGGGAGTTATAAATGGATGGCGTGAAAACACTTGTGTAATACCAAATAAGCCAAACCAAAACTTATTAGAAAATAGTGATCTCGGATTTTAATTCATCGTCATGGGAAAACTAGGTATTATTTGGTTTCTGTTGTAATTAAACTGAAGCCATTAGTTAATACTTCAGTAATCTTCAAGGACACTTGACTAAAATTGGTGTAGTAATGTGGCACGTATAACTCATGAATGAGAGACTTTCTCCAGAAATGCTACCATGAATGATGAAAGAGAGAGTCATATATTAAAAAGCTGCAGGCAATCTACAGTTCCTGTACTGAATGGCTGTTGTTTGATTGAGAAGATGAGAGATTAAAAAAAATTGGATTCAATTTCAGATTCCACCAGCACCACCCAGGCCTGACTTTGATGCCTCCAGGGAGAAATTGCAGAAACTTGGAGAAGGGGAAGGATCGATGACTAAAGAAGAATTCACCAAGATGAAACAAGAACTGGAAGCGTATGTAGACTTGATTACTACTTTATATCTTTATTTATTTATATCCCAAAACTTTTAAAACCGTTTGCTGTCCCATGTTTCCTACTTCAATGTAATGGTTCTCTGTGAGATACAGGCTTGAGATCCAGTTGCTACATAACCAGGGTTAATCTTAGTGATCATGATCAGTGCCATTAGGAAAATTGTAGAAATAATTTCATGGAAGATATTCTGAAACAGGAAGAAAAAATTGGCTTGTTCTTGTACATTCTCCTGTAAGAAAGAACCTAGTTAGATCCTTTCCTTCACAGAACATCTGCAAAGGGAGGAGATAACCTCTATCTTTCTTAGTTTTGGTGTTCCACATTTTAAAAGCATAATGAGACTTCAAGGTTATGCACATAGGGATTGATGTAGGGAGTTTTGCATGTGATTGGTACTGGAAACGTACATGCCAACCTTCTGTTCCCCAAGAAATATGAAGATTACTAGAAAATATTTTTGACACTTTTTTTTTTGTTGTTTTTGCACAAGGAGAGTATACTTCCTGAAAACAGTGTTTTCCCTTACTATGAATTTAATTTATATTGAAATATCTGCTCTGAGGCTTCTTGTTCCATATTGAGTTACACAGTGAAGTTTCTCCTTGCTTCGTCCATTTTCCTTATCATGCATTCACTTCTTTGATCTTTTTCCTGTCATTGGTTTCAGTTTTCAAGTGTATATTTACACTGCTTCTAGACTGCTGCTATCCAGAGCTCTGAATTGGCAAGAAAAGTACATAGAACTCTTAGAACTGCTGCTTTCTCTCTGAATTCAGCTGCTGTGAGCAAATGTCTTAAAAAGCTCTGTATTAGTGATATGTACAACATAATTTACAGCAGAGCAGATATACACTTCATATGCAGAAAACTGGAAATTAGCAAAACACTATAGATTTTAAAGAATCTGGTTTTCCAGCGGCCCTGATCATGATTCTCTTGTGGTCTGGTTAGGGGTTGGATAACACAGAAAACTTTGGGTTTCTTCTACTGCCACCTCCATCCTCTGCATCCTCCTTTTTTGTCTTCACTGAATGACTACTACTCTCACTGAGATCAAACATCTCCCAACACTGGCCCTGCTGGTTTGCTGGTATGTAAATCTTAACCTCCTTGCACATAGTGGAAGGAAAAGTGATTATAATTTCACTGTTTGACCTCAGAACGGGAAAAAGAGCCCTTCCTCATTTTTAGATGAGTTACATCTTATTCACTGAATTTGCAAAGCAAAATGAATTATAGCAAACTTGTATTGATAAGAATGCCTTCCTCTTAATTAAATTGCAAGTGAGTAATTGCTTTGAAGGTGAGTTGGCTGAACTGGGCAACTATGTGATTGTTATGGTTAAATGTGATTTTGTTTTTTTGGTTGTACCTACCACTTAATTTCACTTTTAGAATCACTATGAAGCAAGACATTAATGTAAGCTTCAGCTCAAAAAGGCTAGGGACTCTAATGTGAAATAAAAGACTATCTAAAAACTATGTCAACATTTAAAGAAGTAAGGAGGGTGCGAATGGGCATGGGGATGGAGATGGGGAGGAAGGAATTTGCACATCAGTACATAATGCCTAGTGACCGTAGTCTGTACTTCAGTTTCTTGATTTTTGGGGTGCTGGAGAAAGGACAATGACATGAGGTTACACGTTCAGCAAGCCAGTGTCTGTTAGCTAACCTTAAAAATCAGAGTGTATTTGTTGACTCTTCATCAAAAGTCTCTCTGTAATGTGTTCAGGCTTCAAATTTCTCACTAGTGTTATTGTTATACCTATTTATTTATGTCTATATCAAATATTGGAGTGGTAAAGTCTATTACATTGGCTTATAATTTTGTACCGTTACTGAGGATCTCTTAAAGCTGCTCACTAGGCTTATCTCAAACTTAATTGCTTCATATGAAGTTCTTATGTCTGTCTTATTTCTTGTTTTTAGTGAATATTTGGCAATATTCAAGAAGACAGTTGCAATGCATGAAGTGTTTTTGTGTCGCGTGGCAGCACATCCTATTTTGAGAAAGGATTTAAATTTCCATGTATTCTTGGAATATAATCAGGATGTGAGTATTGAAAACTGAATTGCTGGCAAGAGAAATCAAGATGTACTTTTATGGTAGGATGGAAAATTGATTAAGAGGGCATTACCTCCTGGAGCAAATTACATCAGTTCCTTCATACCAGACATACTTTTATTGTAAAAGTTAGAAATTCATTTAATCTGTAGGAGTTCATTTTCTGCCATCTGTGGAACTAAATGCACTGTGCTCTAACCTCAGCATCAAAAATATTAATGGAAATGTACTATACTTTGGATTAAAAAGATGAGCTTTTGGTGGTGATTTCACATGACATTATACTTTTCCACTCTGAAGTTTTTTTGTTGTTGTGAGGAAGAATGATACAAGAAAGACGGAACACTAATTTTTAGGATCTGGAACTGTGGTATAAATTCTGTTGATAACAAAACTAGAGAGAATTTCTAATTAAATGTTCATGATGAGTAAAGCCTTTTTGTTAATGATGTAAGTGAAAATTTGATTTTTTTTTCTAAGTATTGGACTAGTATGGCTGTCCACATGTTACACACTGAGTTGAGATGGAGAGGACTCCTTGGATTCATAACTCTTTGGTGTTGCAGTTAGTGGTTGCTAATATTCTGCAAACAGTTTTTAGTTACTTTTTAAAATTGCAGGGATCAACATTGAATGTTAAAGAAATCATTACAAGGAGTGGCTCAGCTGCATACATACTGTAATCAGAATATATTCCAGAGGTTCCTCTGTTGCTTCATGTAGAAATGGTTGCTGCTTCAGGAACTCGGTTACCTAAACCGGGTGAACTTAGATGGGCAGGAGGAGTGTGAGGAGGCTGAAACCAGCATTATCCTCTGGAAGTGAAACATCTGTTATTCTACACTTAAGAGTGAGACATGGTTATATTAACTCAGCAGCTCTGTGCATGATAAATACTGTATATTGATTACTGAAATGGAAATCTTGTACACTTGGTATTACCTGTAGGTGCTAGAATATTGCTGGTCTTTTTTTTCTCCTTTTTTTTTTTTAATTCCTTGAACAGTAGTTTAGGTGATAAAGAGCAATCTCCTAAATAAGGTAGTCTGTCATTCTGGATGCATGGTGCCCTGTCCCCATTGATACAGAGTGTAAGACTAAGCAGAGAACAGGAAAACTGGTTTAGGTGTAGCAAGTTATGGTATGCAGTTCTGTTTAATTTTTTTTTTAAAGCTTTTATTACCACCAGAAAAGGAATGAACTTGATAAATTACTTTCTTTTTCAGTTGAGTGTTCGTGGGAAAAATAAGAAAGAGAAGCTTGAAGACTTCTTCAAAAATATGGTTAAATCAGCAGATGGTGTCATTGTTTCAGGGGTGAAGGTGATTATTGCTCCACATACCAAGATTTAAAATGTATTAACATTGTTGTCACCTTTTTTAATGAACCTTTTATATAGGTACAAATAGGGGAAGCCCCTGGTGGTCTAGTGGTTAAGGACACGGCACTGTAACTGCCGAGGCCCGGGTTCGATTCCCGGTCGGGGAAACTCCCCGGGTAGGTGGAGCCCGTTAGCCCTGTAAGGCAATCCACCTACGTCCTGAGGACCTCGCTGCCACTGTCCAAGCTCGCTTGGCCCCGGCAGGTGAACCTTAGGATTAAAGGGTGGGCTCAGTTCTGCGCGCACTGTGTCCCACCTAAAATAAATCCAATGCGCAGGCTGGAAGGCGTACAAAGACCTTCCACAGATCTTCGTTCGCGAAGTCTGGCCATTATATATATATATAGGAATACCTAACTTAAGAATTAGTGGCAGACCATGGGAAAGAAGTTGTGGCCTGGATGCAAGATAACTTAAGAGTTTGCTTGTGTGAAAAAGGGCTTTCGGTGTGCTTTCCCCCTGTTTTATGAAATTAAGCTTTTTTTTAATCCATAGATAATTGATAATCTGGGGATTTTTTTGTTTTGACCTGCCATTTTATTGTGACATTTATAGTGGGAAGGAGAACTAGGTTTGGCAACTGCTTCAGTTCAGAAATTAAATAACACAGTATGAATTTTACCAGCTTAGTAGAATCCTTCTACTGTTTCAAAGCTAAAAGCAGCAGGTGAGATGATATGATGTTTCCCACTAGATGCAAGAATGTAACTGAGACAAAAGGAAAAAGAAACTTCAATTTCAATTTGACTTTTCCAAAAGCTACATGGTTGTTTTTATAATAAGCATAAATTCTGCAGAGGATGATTTTTGATCTCCTTTCTTTCTAGTGGTAACTTTCCATTTGCTAGCAATGTTTTAAAATCCTGAGTTTTGAAGCTGTTGGAAGGTGGATATAACCATGGATTAGTTATGACTTGGAGAAAAATGTAATGTCCAAATAACAAGCATTTTTTGTAAGAACATTGTCCAAAGCCCATGTTGTAGGCTATTCCATGGTATTGAGCATCTGTGTTATTTTAGAGGGTTTTTAAAAGTAAATATAAACCAAGCATCTCAAATTGTAACACAGAAAATATTAAAATTTACCTGCATTTACCAAATTGAAAGAAGTCTGTCATTAAGATCAGTGTTCTGGGCTAGGAGTTCATATCACGTCTGCTGTAACCACAGCATCTGTGCGACTGAATGACTTTCATGCCCTCTCCCTCTTTTCTAGGTAGATGTCTTTTTATTAAGTACTTGACGTGTATTCTATTGTTCTGTCACTCTTTGTTGACCCTTGGGTAGTTAGTAGTGAAATTATATCCTTCACATGTAGTCATCTAGACCTTTAAGATGCTTCTTACAAATTCTTACTAAATTCTTAGTAAAACATCAGTTCATGATGTAAGTCGAGAAGAAGGCAGTTTATATAAATGGTGTTTTAGACAATAAAAACAGATTGCATTTGCACACAGCAATGTGCAAACTGACTCTGGAATTGCTCTGTAGAGAGTGAGTGAATACTGGTTTTTAATTGTTCTTTTTTTTTTTTTTTTGGTAGGATGTGGATGACTTCTTTGAACATGAAAGAACATTCCTTGTAGAATATCACAACCGAGTCAAAGATGCCTCTGCCAAATCTGATAAAATGACAAGATCACATAAAAGTAAGGGTTTTTTCCAGGGTGAAAATAGTACTAGTTAAAGGGGAAAGAAGTTGTTCATGAGGAGAACTAATTTGTAGTTTTCTTTTTGCATGTGAATAGTGAATTTTATTTTTTGAAGTGTAGCCTTCACATAGTCTAAATCTGAGTTTCAAAGTTTAGGCTTTGCTATAGTAGACTGGGTGGAGTAAGAACAGCCTGGTATGACACTGAAGATATATCGACTCTGCATGGTGTCTGCTTGAAGAGAAACACGTTATGTATTAATATTTTTTGAAGTCTGATTCTTATTCATTAAGGTGTAGAGGTGGGTAATACAGCAGTCCATATGATTTTACACCTAGTGAAGTTGTTTTTTATTAGATGAGGTTGATTTCACCACAGTGCAATTTCTCGGCACATTAGGCATTGCTAGCGAAGTTACCTTTGTTAGTAGCAAATTCCTACTTAGGAAATGAGTTCTAGACTGCGTTTCCATTTTTTATCTGTTTGAGTGGAGACTGGAATGTGTGGCCTGGTTTGCAGGACCCCTTTTTTTTACTGAGACAAAATTTTCCACTTGGCTGTTGATTTCTGTTCCTGAGCTGAGTGCTGGCTAATGTGATTTATGAAAACTCTAGATAGTCTTGTCAAGTGCAATGCATTTATTTCAGAAAATGAAAAAGCTCTGGGTTGGGACTATTGTCTTTGACTTAGGATTACTGTGTTTTGAGAAGCTGAGAAAAAAATTAGCTATGTTGCCCTTGATTGTAAGATTTTTGTGCCTAGATAAATCAAAATTGATCTACTGTCTACTTTCTTGAAGTTTGTGTTTGATTTACAGATTCTGTCTTTGCAATCTACAGTAATATAGTCACACAAAAGCAGGTCACAAATCATTTATTAATCTCCATTGATAAGATCTCTAAAGTAGATATTGAATGAGACATTAAACCAAGAATTTACTGAGTTCTTTTGATGCTTCTCTTGTTGTATGAAGACTGAGTCTTGTAGCTTTAGTATCTCTGCTAGGAGACAGAGTGAGTGAGTTATGGCTTAAAGAACTATTAAGGGGCCCTGTGTCTGCATTCAGTTCCCACCTGAAGTGGTTTCTGGTGTTTGTGTTTGCTTTCTTAAAGTGAAAACTGAACTTCATTCATAGTAGTTAAGTGCCAAGATTTATTTACATAGTGAGGAAGCCTTTTACGTTGGCTGTAGAACCAGGAAAATCATTTCAAATGAGGTTGTACAGGAAAAGAAGGGATCAATCAAACTCGTGACAGAGTGGTTTTCTTCACTGGTTTTCAGACTGAAGTCACGTAGGATGTTTGTTGACAACTTTTATCAAACTGCAAATTGGGACAAATGGCACCTTTTGAAATTCTGGCTAGCAGAGTAAAGCAATGACCTGGGAAGCGAGTTTTAGAAATGAGCAATCTGTAGTTTATGGATAACTTATGATCGGCAGAGAGCCGCAGGGCTTGCAAAGACACTGTCTTGCTATTTCCAGCAGAAAAATCTTATTTTTATGTTGAAATAGGAGGAATAGAAGGGGAGGTTAATAGCTTCCTAATACCATTTTTCACTGTAACCAACTGCACTGATAATGTATGGAGTAATGAACTGGGTGGAAGTTGACCCACTCATAATGTTAAAACAAGGTTATGGTATTTAAAAAAAAATTCTGCTTAAAGCCATATAAACTTCACAAATAACAAGCAAATATATTTTTCCCATTCGTTGCTTGGATCTGCAAGAGTTTTCACCATCCACTGAGTTTATACTAAAAGCTCTTTTAAAAAGTTACGTGTGCAGAAATTTGATTTTTACAATTACTAAAAGCAATACTTCACTAGTCAAATTATACAGCCTTCTTACAAATACTGCTTCTGATTTTGTTGTTTAAAGTGCTTTAAAACTAATGCTGTTTTAACCAGTGATTGTTGATGAGGTAAGGGTTTCCTGAAAATCAGGCATGTATTAGAAAGTGTGTTGTGCATATAGCACTATATTTTTGGTAGTTTGGAATTTGTAGCCAATTACCTCTCTCAAGCACACAGACTTGTTGTTGTTACACTGTAATTATTAATTTGTTTAGATAGCTTTAAACTCAGATTTAAATTCAGACTTTAACCATTGAGTTTGTACATCTTCCACCAAAATGAAACCTAACAAAGTTTCACAATACATTTAGCCAGCAAGTTCTAATTGTGTAAAATATCCCTAGGTAAATTACAGGCTGTGCAATTTGGTGAGGGCACCATTTTTATTGTGTGAAGTTATGCTTCCTAAAAAGTGATGTGACTCCAATTTTATTTCTGCTTTTGTGTTAAAGTATGTCCTTTTAGAAAAACTCTTCCTCTTGAAGGAAGAGAGGAACTTAAGTGCTGGTTTGTTTTTCTAGATGTGGCGGATGACTACAATAGAATTGGGTCTTCATTATATGCATTAGGAACGCAGGACTCCACAGATATATGCAAGTAAGATACTGTTAATAATTTATGGGGCACTTTGCTAAGTAGCAGTCTTAATGGTGACCTGCTGAGATTGGTAGCTTTTGTTATGAGAAAATCAGAATTTATTACAGCTATATCACATTAATATATTTTTTTCTCTAGTATTTCATTTGCAACAGGCTGGTTTTAATATTTTTGCTTTAATATTTGTCTCTAAAAAATGCTGTTTTCTGCAGTTTATAGAAAATTACACAGTTGAGATTAAAAGGTCCTCATAGAATATGAAAGAAACGCTTTTACCATTTTTTTTAAATAAGTGCTTTGACACGTGCAGCAAGCACAGGTATCAGTCTGAGCATATAGATTTTTTTGAGCATTCCCTGTACCAACATCTTGAAAAACAGGTGTGCTGTTCTGGCACATTTAGGCAAATAAAGGAATCTACAGAGATCCCCAGAACTTTGAAAATAGAAGGGGGTCTTTATGTACAGATGTTTGTCCTTTAATCTTTTAGTGATCTGCTTGAAGATGAAATTTGGTGTATCTGCAAGTAAAACTTAGTTAACTAACTTGAAGATGTCAACTCTTATGAACATGCACGTGTAGTTCATTAGCGTGATGTTAGTGTGACGACAGGTAGGAGATGAATATGAAAGTTAACTTATTTTTATTAATTTACCTGAATGACATACTTCCAAATGTGGTGATAGCTTACATATCAGTTATCTTGATAAGAGTATTTATATTTGTTGTAGTCTGTTAGGGTCTGTCAGAAATTGCATCTGTCTTCTGTCAAAATAGTATAATTTGACTGTAATTTAGTCTGCTGTTAGACTGAAGCCTTGTATTGTCTCTTGTGATGAAGATGTGCCCCATGTTTACTGTGTGAAGAAAAGTACAGTCAAATTTAAGTAAAGGACACCTGATAATAGTGTAAGACAGGTAACCAGAGTGCCGGTGTTTGGGCTTTAATTCACAAAAGCATAAAGAATCCTTGAGGAGCTGTGCAATTATTCTTTACTAAAACCCATCCATCTGCTATGCTTTGTTTGTCCTTTGCCTTTTCTTAGTTGCACAGTTTCTAGATGTTTGAAATGCTACAGTTTGAAACTAGCGTGTTCTCTTAAGTTTTGTGAATTACAATATTAAGCAGTGCTTTTGCAGTCTTTTTTGCCAGACACAGACTGTATTGTGAGTTCTAGAAGGTAATTAGACTGTTCAAATTAATGTAATATAAGCTGTTTCCTTTGTGCAGGTTTTTCCTGAAGGTGTCAGAGTTATTTGACAAAACAAGGGTATGTACTATGAAATGAATGTCGTTTGTCAGCTAGACATTAATATGTGCATGTTTTATGGGTGCTTCTCTATGAAGTGTTTAAGTAATGTGCGGTATGGAATGAGAAAGCATAAGATTTCATTCATCTGTTTTGTAAAATGATTTTTTAAAATGAACCTTAGGAATCTTCAGTCTACTAAACATTTCTAGGCAGTCTTCCTGTAAAGCACTAGTAAACCTGCTGTTCCTCTGAAATGCAGAGAGATCTTCCATAATTGTTACTAAGTATCACAGGACTTGTTATGGGTAAAAGAAATGAAGAAATGTAATCCTTAATCCAAAAAATGGTGGTCATGCTGCTTTCTTCGTGAGCCAAGATCTGTTTCTGCAGTTACTTGATTCGGAAATACTACTGCTGATGCTTCTAAGCAGATTTTCAAATATATTCTCTCTTTTGCCTTATTTGTTTGGCTTAGTAGAAGGAAAATGTATGCCATGTATCAGGAAAACTTTCAAATGCAAAATGTGTGCATTTCCTAATAGACAATTTTATCTGCATAAATATGTACTTGAAATTATCAGAAGTACTTGCTTTGACTCAAAATGTTGCATTTTAGAAATTAATTTTTTAAAATAGGGTTTAAAAAATGCACCTGCAAACTCTGTTTCTAAATTCATAGAAATATCTGTTTCAAATACAAGCAAATTAATTTACTGGTCTTTTTAGAGCATTTAGTACAAGCAGTTACAAAAATAGTCCACAAAGGTGCCTTAAAAATTGGTTTTCTTTTGATCTCAATAACATCATAAAACTTCTTGTGCAACTCTTAATACAAGCTTTTGTTTCTCTGAGGTTTTTCTAGTATATAATCTATATAGTTGATATTGGGGGGAAAATAAAGCTGTGTGTAACACAGAAAGCTAGTTGTCAATTGCTGCTCACACAGTATGTTATTGCTTACATCTTAATATTGCTTCTCATTTTGCATATTTTCTGTCATTAATGCCTGATCTTAGTTTTTGAAGATGACAAGTGTCATGTACTGTATATTTTACATAGAATTTGTATTGTACGAGTGAATACCCAAAGTCTGGATGGTTTTAAATAGGTGCTTTTACTTACTGTTTATCTGTTTGGTGGTGGGTTTTTTTGTCTTTTTTTTTTTGTTTTGTTCTGTTTTTCCAGAAAATAGAGGCTCGGGTATCTGCTGATGAAGATCTTAAACTTTCTGATCTTCTGAAATACTACCTTAGGGAATCTCAAGCTGCTAAGGTGAATTTATGGGTTTTTGTTTAGTGGCATTGTGTTCCTTTGACATTAAAAAAAAAAGAGAGAAAGTGTTAAGGGATGATCTTGAGAAACACACAGTATAGACAGGTGAAAATGCCACCACCTCTAGCCTGTAATTTCTCCCTTAACTGTAAAACCTGTATCTCTCGTTTGTAAGTAGTAAACAATTCAGTTGCTGACTGTGAGACTGACTGTATGGAACTGTGTGAGGCACCTGTCGAGGCCAAATTATGCACTAGAACAGAAAAACAGTCGAAGAGCTGTTGGTGAATTCTTTGTGTGCTTGCAATGTGTTTGGTGCTTGTAACTGCAAGCAATGCTACATTTTTTTAAATATTACAATTGGATACTCCATATGATCTATTAGTGCTGATACAAAAACACATGGCCCAAATTTGATATTCTGTGGCTACAGAAAATTTAAATCTTGTTGTTGTGGGATCTGAGGTAATGAGGTAACCTCACAGAATGAGGAAGCATTGGATGAAAAATATCTCTAGTTAGATGATCAGAGCAAAAACTGTTGTGCAGCAAAATGTTACTGATGTTTCTTGGGCCCTCTGTGTATTTAAAATAGATAATCTAAATGTAGTTTGTTTCTAATCTAAGCTGTGAAATTTCCTATAATTTGCCTTTTTAGGCTTTTTGGAGTTTCATCTAAGCCATCTGTTGCTAGCCTCTGTCATATAGGATGGAGGCCAAACAGTATTATGTTGTAGGTCTTGCAGGATGAACTAAGTGAATGCAAATAATTTAATAAGAATTGAAATACAGCTAAAAGAACTAAAATTAAGTTGATTTTTTTTTTTAAATTACTTGGTATATAATAAAGGTCTTGGGTAGAGTCTTATAAACTCTAAACAAACTATGGGGTTTTTTTGTAGGATCTCCTATACAGAAGATCTAGGTCACTAGTGGATTATGAAAATGCTAATAAGGCATTGGATAAAGCAAGAGCAAAAAATAAAGATGTGCTGCAAGCTGAAACTACTCAACAAATATGTTGTCAGAAATTTGAGAAGATTTCTGAATCGGCAAAACAAGGTATTTGGGTGGTCCTTGATCCTGTGTTACTACTTGAAAATTAACAGAATTTTAGGATGCTATTAATGAGAATACGTTTTTGTAATGTTTTCTAAGCAGGGCTATTACTTTTTAATCAGTATTTACTTATTTTAGAAAGTTCAAATAATACTTTTCTTTGCTTCCTCATAGCTCTATTAAGCAGAGCTAAGTCTAGGTGCAAACTATTTGTTAACCTCTTTTATTCATATGAATGAAATATGAAACAAAATAGTAACTGCCAGCAGTAATAGCAGTCAAATCTTCTTAAGTGTTGTTGAAATTCCCCTTTTGGTTTTATGTGTTATTCTGTGAAGGCACCAGTCTGTCACATATATGATACTACATTAGAGAAGGGAGAAATAATGAAATGAGATTTCACTGAAACTTACTGTCTTTTTTTAGGTTAATACTTTTGTGAGTTAGTAGTCATCTGACTCATTGTTTGGGGCACATTTGTTCAAGGTTTAAATATGTGTTCTTCTGGTTTTATCATTTAAGGGTTGTTTGAGCCAGTAAATCTGGTTGGTGATTCCTGTAAATGAGACAGTGGAGAATGAGTGATCCTGTTAGCCACAAAGCTATATGAAAAAAGCATAGTGTAATTCATTCTAGTTTTAGCTTAGTATATTCCCTAAAGACTTTCACATATCAGCCTTGAAAGAACAGTGCAGGTGGAATAAGAGAATTAAATGTAAAAAGCACTCTATTTTCAAAAGAGCTCTGTGTCCACGAAAGGAGCACCTAGAGGTGAGAAACTGCAATGGTGGTTTGCTTTCATCCAAGTGTGTAGCAGTATTTTTGAGCCCAGAATGTGCTGAGGTTAAACTTGAGGTTTTTCCTTTTGCTTTCTCTCACCCTTTACCTTTTTCATCTGGAAGGAAAGTCTGTTAACAGCTGAGGCCACTAGCAAGGATACTGTTAATGAGTCCACTTTTATTTTCTATAGAACTGATAGACTTTAAGACAAGAAGAGTTGCAGCATTCAGAAAAAATCTGGTGGAACTAGCAGAACTGGAATTAAAGCATGCTAAGGTAACTGTGATCTTTTTTGGCCTATGTTTCATTTTGAAATATTATATGCTTGATTAACCAAAATGGCTGTATTTGTTGTGTGAAACGCACTTCATGTTCAGGAAGGGGAGTTTGAATTTAAGCATCATCCAGAAAGGTGAACTTTCTTTAATAATAGAGGGGGAAAAAAAGTATAGGTGAAGTACCTCTGATAGATAGGTATGCTTGAGGTGCCTTTGGAAAGCTCATCTCTTCGAAGACAATTTTGGCTTCAGTTTTATGTTTCTTTCGCTGTTTGATATTTATAGCTACAGAGTTTGAAAACCTACCTATTTTTAAAACCTCATCTCACCATTTTACCATGGGACAGGAAGTGGTTTCTCCTGTTATCCAGATACTGGGACTTAATATACAAGATAGGTTAACTATTAAGCATGAGATCACACAGGCCTGAATTCAGATCAATATGATTGGTGTGCTTTTTGAACCTTTTTGCCTTTAAATTTTGAAGTGGAAGAACAAGAGAGGAGTGTGGCAGATAGCCTTTTCAGGGAAATTAATTTTTGCAGGAAAAAAGCTTTAAGAGGCCTCTAATGTCCTTAAATTTCACATATAAAAATATGGTTAGCTGCTCCGATTTCATAGACAAGTACAACAGTCCTAGGAAGCAGCTTTCTTTTAAAAATCAGCTTTTTAGCATTTCTCATTCTTATCACAAATCTGAAACTTCCTTGGTTATGAAGCTGTGAATTAACTTAAAAGGTATCTGTTGAAAGGACTAGTTAGGAGCTGTATTGCTGCTTTACAGTCTTTTCAGTAGTGTTGAGGGTGTCATTCTTCATTCTGCTAAACCCTTTGTTTGTAAAACTCATGAAACTAATATGTTGTGAAAAGGGTTGTTTGGGGGACTGGGTTTTTTTAACCTTTGTAGGTGTAAGTTCAGCCTAATGGGATATTTAGCTGCTAAAGCAAACGATAAGACATGGAAAACTTTACTCCTTTTTCAGATGAATAGTGCTTTCTTTAAATAGTCCTAAAAGTTGCAATAGTTATTGATTTGCCATATCATGCTTTAATAAGGGAATGAATCCACAGGCTTCTGTCCTGCTTCAGTCATTGACTCTTCATCATCTCGTGTAACTGACCCTTGCTGAAGTCTCCACATGCCTTTGAATGGAATGTTTAAACAATGTCTCTATCCTCTAAAGTATCCTTACAGAATCATTTCTATTAACTATGCAAGTTACAATCTTATACTAATATTCTCTTGAATTTTGACATCTAATAACTGTGGAAGGGAGGGGGAAGATTCTTAATTTCTGTAGCTTTCCGCTCTACTTGATATGTGCTTGGTGTCCTGAGTTTACCTGGAAGAGCTTGGTGTTTTTTAGCTGCTGTCCCCATAGCTTGTGTTTAAGACTTAGTTTTTCAGATTGTTTCTGATTTACCTTGTCTTAGTGAATTTACTGAAAAGGAGCATATAAAAGCTGTAATAGAAGCTTTGAATTGTAGTTCTGTTTCTGAAGGTGAATTGCTGCTGACCCTTTTTACTTCATCGTGGAGCACAACATTCATTAGACAGTTTTGAGTATTTAAAGCTTTACAATATAAAAGGCCATTTTGACCAAGGGAAAACTTGAAATGTTAATGAATATTGTAACCCATTGAAGGAGAGGATATTTCATTTCTCATGAGGTTTGAAAGTTCTCTTTTTTTCAAAGCCAGTGTTTCATATTTAAAACAAGCTAAGCTACTACAGATGGATCAGTTTGGTTGCTGTGTTTTTCTTTCTGTGGATTCTGAGGCTCTCATGTGGGGGATGCTAGGTAGCCCTGTTTTTGTCTGGGTTAAGCTGAGCTGTTTCTAGACACCTAATTCAATTCCTCTTGCAGTACAGCCAAAAGAGGACTAGTAGAAGCAAAAAAAAAAAAAAAATAATGAAAAAAAAGATGCTTTTTTCATGTAGGCAATACAATATTTAAGTCATATCAAAAGCCCCTGCTTTTAGGTTCTGGACAAAACACTTTGCCTGGTGCTGTAGCAGTCTCTGTGTTTCTGCACCTACTGGAGGTAGGCATGTGACATTTTAGCAGCAACAAAATGGTTATTGCTTAGTCAATAGTATGTGGAGCACAGCACTTGCAAAATTTGAAACATGATGTGTTATTCAGGTCTAAGGGTTTTTTTCCAGCAAAAACACTAAGTGGGGAGGAGGTCTGTGAACAACAGATAGCACTCCTGCAGGCTTTTGCTAGAAGTCTGCTGTTTGTGGGTTTGCTTTTGCTGCAATGAGTGTGTCCAGACTAGATGTCATGCAGATGCATCTGTCTCTGAATCAGTCTAGCCATGTATCTTCTGGACTTGGAGCTGCCTGGCACAGAAGACATGGAGGTAAAATATGATGTAGTTGTGGGCGCTGGAACTCACCTGAGAGGGTGTCTTCTGGAGGAATTCAGCCATAATGAAGGCTGCTGCATGACTTACTGTTAATAAAGTCATTTGCTGTGTGTGGAAATAAAAACACAAATCCCAACATAGAGGTCACTGTACTGAAGAAGTCAGGATGACCAAAGTATCGAGAGAAGGTTCTGAGGCGTGGCTTGCGTTTTGTGAGCTGTATCTGGCTGTGTAGCTCTAGAAGACTGGAGTGTGATAAGGAAATAAACTTTGAGTAAATCAAGGATGCTATATATACAAATACTAAGATTTCCCTCACTGCCCAGTTACAGTTATACTACTTCCCTATAAAATACTTCTTTAAATCTGCTTATATCCTTTCCTGATTGCAAGTCAAGACTTTTGAAAAAAGCTAAAAATCAGACTGTGGGTTGAGATTGCTTTAAGTTGATGAAAGTGCAGGCTTCTGCCAGGAAGTATGATGATGGATGACTGTTCCTTTCCTGTATGTTGGCACAATTATATGTGCAGCTGCATGGTAAGACAGAGCTTAAAGTTGCTCTGGGTTTTTCTAAGCTTTACTTTAAGTCTTGTTTTCACAGCATCTCTTGTACACACAGGTTCGGCTGGGAGGGTCTGGTAATAAAAGAGAGCTGCCTTCTTATCAGCAGCATGTACCCTAGATTTACTTAGAATAGCTCCCAAGCTGCAGCTTTACATTCTCCTTGGTCTCTGACCTATACTAAACAGATTGATGTTTCTTTTTGTATGGCTGTTCCAGCTGATTATCCCCCTCGGTAGTGCTTCTGTTTGCTAGTGCTGTGTTTCTTCATGACTTCATACAGCTGAAGCTAATGTGAGACCTGATTAAGTGTTTGGCCATTTTAATGCAAAAGCTGCATTTGGTGTACTATTCAGTATTTTAAACAGTTGGATTTTGTAGTGTTCCTGTGTTGGACTTCATGTCCAAGAAGGGAGGTTTGATAGCTGGTGAAACACATAATCATATACTTAGAGCATTTGTAGCCTTGGCTGTACTTTTAGTCTTTTGACATATGAATTGTAACTAAGATAGCTACTCCCTTCAAATAAAAACAAATATTAATATATATGCTCTTGCCTCTGTGGGGTTTTTTGAAAAATAATTTCTTGTGTTACTAGCAACAGATGTCTGTTTGGAACTGAAGAAGGAAGTAAGCAATATGCAGTGCTAAGGGATTTGATGAAATGTTTTGTCAGTAATTCTTTCTTTCCTGAAAAGGATGTTTCTGTCACTGTGGTTCTGCCAATAATTTTAATATCTACAGCTTAGGAGTCTGAGCTTGCAAGAAACACTTTTCTGAATTTATGTGAATGTATAGGACTTTGAGATAAAGACAGTTTAATAGGCAAGTATGTCAGATATTGCAGTCAGAAAAGATAATGTCCTTGATCTATTATAATTTAAATAAGGTGATTCTTTTGAACTTTATAAATTTTATCAAATGAAAATTAATTACATGCCTATTTGGAAAATTTTAGTAGGCTCGCTGGCTGAGTTTAGAAATGACTGATGTGTAAAGGACATTTTCATGGTTTAACCCTGGCTGGCAACTAAAAATCAGAAGAGGAAAAGCAAGAAAACTTGTGGGTTGAGATAAAGACAGTTTAATAGGGAAAGCAAAAGCCGCACACACAAGCAAAGGAAAACAAGGAATTAACTGCGTGCTTCCCATGGGCAGGCAGGTGTTCCTCCATCTCCAACAGAGCAGAGCCCCATCATGTTTAATGGTTACTTGGGAAGACAACACTCTGAATGCCCCCATTTTCTTCTTTCCCCCACTTTATCTGCTCAGCACAATGTCATATGTATCCCTTTGGTCAGTTGGGGTCATCTGTCCCGACGGTGTCTCCTCTCAACTCCCCTGCACCCCCAGCCACCTTTCCAGCATGGCAGTACGAGAAGCAGAAAAGGCTGAATAAGACCTGCTTGGCAATAACATCATCATCTCAATATTATCAACATTGTTTTCAGGACAAATCCAAAACACATCCCCATATTAGCCACTGTGAAGGAAATTAACTCTCCCCCAGCAAAAACTACCACAGATATCTTGGTACTGTCTATTTAGAACGCTGCACAATGGCCTGTAAATTGCCAATATATTTCATGCTGCTGTAAGAACATGGCCAAAAGACTCCTGTCACACTTTTGTTACAGGTAACATTTGCGGTTCACAAATGTACTTCAGACTGAAGTATTCCTTTTCATTAATTAGTTTATTACAGTCAATAATCAGCTTTTCAGTAACAGAGACCTTAGTTTATGAATTCTGTACACCACAATGATAGGCCACCAAGTTCCCATGTATCTTGTTTATATAGAACTTGTTTATATCACAGAATTACTAGCCTTCTATAAAATAGCTTGTGATGCTCCTCTGCCAATATAAGCATAAAAAGAGAAGAAAACTGTTGAAGCTGTAACTGAGATTGCTGCCTTCTGGGGTAAGATTGAGAAGGATTCAGTAGGCATAACTGGGAATCTTCTCCTTGGAAGCCTTTAAATCGGTTAATTGCTTAATCTGCATTATAAAAACCTTAATGGGGGATAGAATTATGATTTCTTACCTTTTTTGGTCTGAGGGATGTGTCCTGCTTATCTACCATAGGTCATTTGGAATGCTTTTAACTGAAAAAGTAATTACAAATGCTTTAGTACTTTTGTGGACTGTTTATGAGGGGCATGCAAATCACACTACTTATATGTTTTTGTCTGTCTGAAGTTTTCTTGACATGTTTCCTTTTGGATGCAAAATTTTTGTTAGAAGTAAGCAGCTTTTCTCATGTTCATAACTGGGCATTCAAAAAACTGTGTTCTGCATTTTATCTGAATCTGATAGGAATTACTCTTAACACTGTCAACAGCCTGACATTTTTTCTTACACAGAGATTTCAGATTCGGGAACAAATCTAGTCCAGCTATTTCATAGTGAAAAGCTAGTGGTTTAAAATGATCTAAGCATAAATGAATGCACAAAACAGTGCGAATATTGTGAATACCGTGTTGTTGTGGTGGTTTTTTTCTGCAAAGTAAATCCTGGCTTGTCAGTCATATTTGCTTCAGTTCACAAAGGTATAGGTTCTGTAAATTCATGCTGATACCTGAAAACCAGTCTGTTTATGGTACAGTCAGAATGCTTTAAATGAGATTAAAAACTGTGTTTGGAAAAAAGGGCAGAGCTTGGTTTAGAGTTAAGCTGAGGTAATGTTCTGATAATCAGTTCTGTAGCTCCAGCTGTTATTGCTAAACTCAACTTTGATGGCTAAATCACCTGGCTAAGCTGGTAAATCAGTCTGTTGTCTTTCAAACAAGGCCTGTCCTTGAACAGAGCTGTGAGCTCGGATGGCTGCTATAAGCAAGAAGATCCTGAATGCTATGAATTGTTTAATACTTGTTGATAAGTTCAGTATTCAGTGTAATTATAGGAATTACTACTTTTTGGGAATCATATTCCAGTCACAGAGTAATGGTATTTGCTATATAAAAAATTTAAAACTTTGCAACTGTGAACTTCATTGCTGAGAGAGTGCTCTGCAGTGAATAGATTTTGTGACTAGACTAAATCTTCAGGAAGAAACGTGAAAAGGGTACTAAGTGCTTATTTTTAAATCTCAAGTTGGCTCCATTTAGTTCCATGACACAATATTCCTACATTCAAAAAATCCTTTTAAAATAAAAGTTACTTACACAAGTATTTTTCCATATGCTTAAAACTTGTCTGTTCTGCTTTAGTAGTGGTATTGTTATTTATAAAACATCTGTCACAAGCGTAAAAGAAGAGAAATGTGGTGATATTTTTCTTTATTTTTACAGGGTAACTTACAGCTTCTGCAGAGCTGCCTGGCAGTGTTAAACGGTGACACATAAGCTACGCTCCGTCCTCCCACTAACAAGGGCTGCCCTCCTCTGGATTTTGTTTTCATGACTTTAAATAGGCATTTACAGTTCCCTGGAGAAAACATTTGACCAAGTGCACATAAGCAAGCTTCTTCTTTCAAAAGCATTAGAACAAACACCTGAAAGCAGCTCCAGACGATATGAACAGCATACTTGTTATACATACATATTCATGTTTATTTAATCATTATATGCTTTCATTGTTCAGAAAACAAATGCTCGGGTTTTGTGAAAATAGCCAATGTAATCATATTCATGTAATGAATACTATGATACAGCTGCAATATTATTTACCTTTGTAAGTAATTTCTGAAGTTCACCATTTGAAACACATTGTTCAAATGGCTTAAATATTACCATTAGATATTTGAATATTGTTACTATAATGACATTGTATACACTGTCTTAGTTTTTTTCCATGTACTGATATCAAAAAACTTATCTTTTTTTCAATTGTGAACATTTCTTAGAAATTTTGGAGAATTTTGTGTAACCTTTATAACTATGATTTAAAAAGAAAAGCAGATGCATTAGTATGTTTGCCTTAACTTGTAGAATAATCCAATTATTGTAAAATAAACCATGAAATCAATGATTTTTCTAAAATTATGCAGATATTGTATCATCTGTAAGCTTAATATTTTCTAGTAAATTAGATTTTTTTTTTCTCATCACGTAAAAACCATTGACTAAGTATTGGATTGGTTTCACACTACTTGCCCGGTACTTTTTCACTTGCATTCTCAGGTTTTATCTGTTTGTCTGTGACCTTCCTATCCAGTGTACTTAAATTGTTTTGAGCTTGGTGGCTGACTCTGCAATTTCTTTGGCAGAAATACTTTACAGAGAACTTCTTGGGGGTTTCTTTCCAGAAGGGGGAAGTAGTAGCAGAAGGGAGTTCAGAAAGTGCATAAAATATCTATGAAAGGTAATACTGCCCCACTGTGATACAGATAAAAAGTTTTGCTTCAGAAAAAAAGTGAAGGTATCCCCTATGAAGGAATATGTGAAAAGGATATCATTCTGCTAACTGGACTTAGAACTATGAAGGCAGTTTTAATAGTTGCATTGATTTGCGTCTCTTACTTGAACCACAAATTTTTTTCAAGAGGTGCTGTTCTGTTGTGTAACTTTAGGATGTTGTAAAATTAGGCTTTACTTGATGAATTGCTCTTCACAGTGGGATTGCTGCTTTACATGGGTTTGTAGGCCTTCAGTGGAGCAGCGGAATTTTGGGTGAATGGTATATTTGGAAGTGCAGATCAGTGTAAGTCAATGTCTCTGTGATTACAGATGCCCTGTGCTGCACACGGAGGTGAGATATTTGTTAGGGTTTTTTTCTCAAATAGGGTGAATTGCACAGTGTAGTATACTTACCCTGCTGCCTTGCACATCAGAACATTGCCGAGGAGTTTGCATTGTGTGTTGATTCATGTACGCATCACCTCGGGCTTGACGCCAGTGCCCAATGGCTCTTGGCAACTTTCCTAGTACAGAGTATTGCCAGCAATGCCTACTACGCTAATACTGTGCTGTTCATCTTCCAAATATAACAGGTATAATTCCTAAGGAACTCATCTATAAATAGACTATAAGGGACAAAGATGACCATGTATATACAGTTAACAAAATTGTAAATATTTTAAGTAGGATGTGGGAACAGTTTTTAGGTTAGTCTTTGCTGTTCAGTGTTACTAGCTCATTAAATTTTTTTCAATCCTCTTCGTATTGGGTGTGTCTCTTAAAGCTCTAATCCTGGCTCGGTAACGCCGGAGCAAAGTGTTTAAAACGTGACCTGAAGACTTGCAACTCCGAGGAGCAAAGAAAAAAGCCCCGCCGGACCGGTGCCCTCCTTCTCTCGGGGTCTGCCCCGGATCCGTGGGGCCGGGCCGAGGCGGCGGGGCGGGGCAGGGCCGGGCGGGCTCGGCCGCCGGAAGCCGCGGGGCCGCGCGGAAGGGGCTGAGCCGGGGCTGAGCCGGGCCTGGCAG
>VYXB01002528.1:384259-395112 GCA_013397135.1 Pachyramphus minor
GGCCCGGGCGCTGGGCCCGACCGCGCCGGGGCTGCCCCAGGCCCCGGGCCACCCGCGGGATGCAGGAGGATCGGCCGCGCAACAGCCGCGGGCTTTCCTTCCCTGGAACCGGCGTGTTTACGTTTCTGACGGCACCGATGGCGGTGTATAAACAGGCCCTGCGCCGAGCGGGAGCTGCAGGGACACAGTCGGCTGAAGCTCCTTAGCGTTCAAACCAGAGTTTTAATATCACCGAGCTAATAAAGTGTTTTAATAAGTACGTTTTCCATAAACATATAAATAAGTGCTTCACACTGCACCCACACAATTCAGGCGTTCGTTCTTCAAGTCTCCATGTCCGTGTTTTAAGCTGGTTGTAACAATTAGGTGTGTAACGCTTAAATGTTTGTAGCTCAGAGGATGAGGTGGATGTGCTCCTACACGGCACTCCTGACCAGAAGCGGAAGCTGATACGGGAGTGCCTGACTGGGGAGAGCGAGTCTTCCAGTGACGATGAGTTCCAAAAGGAGATGGAAGCAGAACTGGACACCACCATGAAGACTATGGAAGGCAAATGGAAATCACCAGAAATGGGTAAATCATGCTTAACAGCTGCTTGCATATAAAGTCATGAGATAAGTGGTATGAAGTTAACATAGTATTCCATGGTTAGGGAGGCTGTGTATGCAGTGACAGCTGAGTTTTTTGAAGCCAAGGGAAAAATCTTAAAGTGGCTGATGGTGTCTGTAGAAATCATAACGTTTCTGTGCTGTTTCAGCGAATGTGCCTTTTTTTTTCATTTTTTTAAGACTTACATTTTGGTGGTTTTGAACCTGTGATTGCCTGCTTTAGTATGATTTCTTTCTCTCAGACCTCTTTTTTCCAATATCTCTTTAAGTTCTTCCATGTACATTTAGAAGTCTCTTGAGCAGGTTGCAGTCTCTTGTACTTTATCTAGTGGTGCCAGATGGCTGTCAAGTTTTGGAGGCCTTTCTTGAAAAAAGGAATAGCATATGGTATATTGATTGAATCAGGTGGGGGAACAGGAAGAATATTAGTCGCTTCCTCCCTTACCTGCTTACAATTATTGCAGCAAATAGTAAAACTGTATTGAAGGTACCTGGGTTCTGGACTTTGTATGTGGTGGGTGCAAGAGATGGATGCTTTGGCATTTGAGTAGCATATATTCTTTTTACTTATTACAGAAAAGCTTGCAAAGTGTTCTTAATGTTCTGGTGAATCAATGTAGTATTCACATCAATCTAGGGACTTCACTCTGCATTCAACACATTTATTAGTTTTATCTGTGTTAGTGGCCAAAGCTGATCTTGTTCAGTTAAGAATATGTAGCAATATTTACACCATGACATCCATACAGCACAGGATAGGAATTTTGGTGCAGACAGGCTGTGACACATGCATTTGGCAGTTCACTAGGTCTTTTTTGAACTTTTGTGGCCCTGAAATTTTGGGGAACTTTTTTAGTGAATTTTATTGTAATCAAAGTTTGTGAAACAATGTGCTACACCTGTATTTCTTTCGCACAACTAAAGATTTGTGGTATGTCTTGTTTGTATTATATAGGGCAGAGATAGGCATATTTGACCTGGTGCTCTCTGTGCCTAAAGGGAGTGTATCTTGGGAGAAAACTTGCTTTAAACCTTCCTGAGGTTCATCTCAAGGAGGGAGTAGTTTTGCTCTGAGAGAACACCTGTACGTGAAATAACACAAGTGACGTGGATGATTAGGATGTGGGAATAAATTGGGAGAGCTTTTACTTAACACACCCAGATAGGGCAGAGCACTCTGGATAGAGGAACGAAAGTGAAGGTTTGTTCTGGGCTGTGTACTTGCTGTGCTTTTGTTGGTGTGTTCCTACCATTTTTCTCTGTAATTTCTTCCATAGGTACATCCTCAAGTACTGGGCAGACTGGACCTGCCACCACTTCAAAATACTATGATGATATTTACTTTGATTCTGATTCAGAGGATGAAGATAAAATAGGTAAATGATAGAGGAGAGAGGAGGGCATCTTTACAGATGCTCACTTTCACATCCTGTAGAATCCTCCTGAGGGCTCAAGAGGCTGTTCCTGAAGGCAGCCTTTGGGGAGGAATTACCAGCCTAGATAATCTCAGTGTAGTTCCTCCAACTTGATGATGTATCCCAGTGTATGTAAGGTGTGTTAATGCTTTGGGGCCATGTATTTGGAGGAGAGATGAGCTAGACCTTTAAGTTTCAGTTTAAATTTATTGTGAGGATGGAAAAGGAAAATCGAAAAAATATTTTGATAAGTAGAGAATTACCATATGCCTGATGGATGTAACACATTCTTGCACTAATCTTTCCAGATACCCAGGATATCCGGAAAAACAGAAAACATCAGCAGCGTCGGATTCTTTCCAATGATGAACTGCTGTATGACCCAGAGGAAGACAGTAGACACCAAGAGTGGGTAGACTCACAGAGGAGAGGGTAAGAGACCATCCTTGAAATGTAGGATGCTTAATATCAACTGAGAATTTTAAATGAGAAAGGTGAATGTAGAGAAAAAGCAAATGGTGTCAAATCCATGCAGTGAAACTATTTTATTTATAACTTACACCATAGGGAATTTAGAAGCCTATAAAATATTTTATGTGTATGTAATGGAAGTTGAGTCTTCAAAACTACACAAAACTTGCAGTTTTTAAAATCAGGATTTCTGACTTCTGTAAGCCAGTTTGGTCTGTAGGTCTCATCTAAAGAATGATGCAGTGAATTAAAAGTTGTAACATAATATGGCTGTTAATTAATATCTGTTCCTGCTAAATACTGTATTTCTAGTTTTGGAAAACTTTGAATTTAGCAAGCCACAAAATGTTCAGATAAAACAGCACAAATCTGCTTTACTAAGGGTTTTTTGAAGGGTAAAGTAGAAAAATTGGACTTGAGATACCTCCTTTGTCAGAGGAGAGGGTTGTTAGGCACAAATTCTCATGCCAGATGTATTTGTCTCCCCAAATGAAAATTCTCTGTAAAAAGTAAATGAAAAGATTCTGGTATGTGCTTTTCCCCCTGCTTTATTTATAGTGTATTTTAATTTAAAAAAGGTTTGATAGTTGAATTGACATGACCAACAACAAGGGCATGTCATTCATTTTTTTGTCTCTCCTTCCTCCTTTCTTGGATTGGTAGGTACCGTAACCAAAGAAGTGTTCCACAGTGGCAGCAGGCAAAACCTGCACCTGTCCCAAATAGTGATGCGGTTTTGAATTGCCCCGCTTGCATGACAACATTATGCCTGGACTGCCAGAGGTAAGTAGGGAACAATAAGGGTCTTTTTGTAATGTCTTTTTTCAGTCAGCGGTATTTTTATTGTATTCAATTTGATCAATGGATTTTATAATTCTGTCTTGCAAAGTGGCACTAATAACAAGAAGGCAGGTAGGTGTGAATCAGGTTGAGGGTTGGATGCTGGTTTGTAAGAATGATGATCAGTATAACCTACAGTGTGGAGATGTGGAAGAATAAGGTAGAACTTTACCAAAGTGGACAAGGTAAACTTTTCAAAAAAATAATAATCGTGGACTAAGCAGGTAGTTCAGGCAGATTGGGTTTTTTTAGATATATACCTCTACCCTTTTTTTTTTTTCCTTGATGTTTAGAGGCATAAAACTATTCCAGGTTATTTTTCTGTAAAAGAGTCTTGTTAAAGGAGGATTAAGCAAAGTCAATATAGTGAATTCTTACTTGGTTTGAGTCTTAACAGTTGTGGTTTTGAGATACATTTAAAAATGCCAGGAAAGTATTTATATGAGAATCCATACTGTGTTTGCTGCTGTCCAGTACCTTCATCACAAATCTAGTTAGTGCTGCCTACCCTATGCTAGGGAGAGGACTCTTGAACTGAGAGTAACAGGAGAAGGAAATCTTGTGAAATGAGGAATAAGCTGCTTATCATTTATTGAGTATTTTTGATGATTGACGATGAAATTACACAGCAGCCTAAAATCATTTAAGTACTGGGTGCTGTTTTTCTCTGTCTGCTTTGCTGGCACTGGTACTTCTTGACCCTGTTCTGTAATTAAGTATTTCAGTTTGCTAAGCTGACAGAAAACTCTCAATTTTTATTGTCAAACTGGTCTTTCCTGGCTTTAATCAACTGAAATAGCTCAGCACAGCATTATACAAGCAGTAAAACCAGCAGAAGTCAAGGTAGGACTTCTGCAGCCACTGCTAGGTTGGTTTAAGCTGCTGTAAAACTGCACCCTAGGGACGTTGTGTTAAACTGAACAAAAGCCCTGAATTTTGCTACATATTCCAGATACTCAGTTGTTAAGACTGATGACAGCTGAAAATGCATTTTATGTTTTACTATAGACATGCTTTTTCTAGTGTGATGTCTTAATGCTTGTTATTTATAAATAAGGAATTCCAGGCTTGCAAGAGGTTTTAGGATGTCAGTGCCAGCAGCTGCGTCATTTGCACTCCTGGTCTTTGGCCTAGTGCCAGCTATATGTAGCAATGCATAATTCTCCAGTACCAATACCATTGTACTCTAGGCTGGTTATTTCAGCAACAGCCAGCATTTAAAAAAAAAAAGCCTTAAAAACATAACAGATGGCTGCAATTCTATGATTTTATTATTTTTGTAGTTGTGACTTCTGTTTATAAGACTTCATATTTATTTGGCTTTCAGCTCTTTGTCATGGCACTTCGTATCTTTAATCCCATTTTTAGTGATGGTAACAGATGTTTTGGAAGCAGAGTTGTAGAAATGGTATGACTTGGATTTTCTCCCCTTCTCTGTAGACATGAATCTTACAAAACACAGTATAGAGCAATGTTCGTGATGAACTGCACTGTTAACAAAGAAGAAATACTGAAATACAGAAAGAAGGTAAAGAGAAGAAGTAAGAAAATGAAGCACAGCAAAGAAACTAGCTCTGTACAATCAAATCAAGAAGAAGAAGAACTATATCATCCAGTATTATGTACTGAATGCTCAACTGAAGTGGCAGTAATGGATAAAGATGAAGTTTTTCACTTCTTCAATGTTCTAGCCAGCCACTCCTAATGTGCAAATGCAAGGGGGAAAAGTACTGCACTCTTTTAAGAGTGTGGGAAGTGTCAGAAATGCAGGCATGTTAGCCTTTTTAAACTGTGGTCTTGTAAATGTGCATTTTCATCAGACAACTTTATAATGGTTGGACTTTTGCAAAGTTTATGAAAGGAATACAGTTAACTCCGTGCATTTGAGAGCAATATTCTTTTCTACCATCAGGCGGTTGCATCATTAAAATTTTGTAAATATCGTGTAAGATCTGTATATGATGATCATTCCTTGTATATATACTATCCATTATCTGAGTATGTATTAGAACTGCTCCTTGTAATAAAAACTGTATAGTAACTGGTTCTCTGTAGCTGCACTGGTCATGTTTATGGCTTGGGATAAACGACTCTTAAGTCAGGATGTTGGATGTCCTTAGGCTTGTGTTCTTGGTAGATTTGCACACAGGTAGGTTTGTGTTGTGGTTTAACCTCAGCTGGCAACTAAGCCACACAACTGCTTGCTCACTTCCCCCATCCCTCAGTGGGGAGGAAACATTGGAAAAAAAGGTAAAACCTCCTTGGTTGAGATAAGAACAACTGAATAGCTGAAACCAAATATGATTATGATGATGATTTAGTAAGGAGAGGGAGACAGAAAGTAAGTAATGCACAACTGCATGGCCAGCTTTTGGTAGTGACAATGATTTCTGTGAGAAGCTGGTAGAAAATTCTTCCATGTCTGACAGACAGTGCCAGCTGGCTCCAGGATGGCCCCACTGCTGGTCACGGCTGGGCCAGTCAGAAGTGGTGGTAATGCCTCTGTGATAACATATTTAAGAAAGAAAAAAAGTTACTGCACAGAAGTAATTGTGGCCAGAGAAGAGAAGAGTGAGAATGTGTGAGAGGGACAACTCTGCGGACACCAAGGTCAGTGGAGAAAGAGGGGGAGGAGGTGCTCCAGGTGCTGGAGCTGAGGTTCTGCAGACCATGGTGAAGCAGCTGTCCCCCTGCAGCCCACAGAGGTCCACAGGGGTGCAAAGATGCAGGTGCAGCCTGTAGAGGAGCCCACACCAGAGCAGGTGGGTGCCCAAAGGAGGCTGTGACCCCATGGGAGGCTCATGCTGGAGCAGGCTCCTGGCAAGGACCTGTGAACCCATGGAGAGAGAAGCCCATGCTGGAGTAGGTTTCCTGGAAGGACTTGTCACCCTGTGCGGAACCCACGCTGGAGCAGCCTGTGCCTGAAGGACTGCACCCTGTGGTAAAGTGACCCATGTTGCAGAAGTCTGTGGAGAACTGTTGCCCGTGGGATGGACTCAGGTTGGAGAAGTTCATGATGGACTGTCTCCTGTGGGAGGGACCCCACACTGCAGCAGGAAGAGGGCTCTTCTCGCTGAACAGTGGCAGGAATGTTTGATGAACTGACTGTAACCCCCATTCCCCATCTCCCTGCACCACTGGGGGCAAGGAGGTAGAGCCCAGGAAGGAGGGAAGGGTGGGGGAAAGGTGTTTTTAAGATCTGCTTCTCATTATCCTGCTCTCATTTTGTTAGTAATAAATTCAGTTAATATCTCCCAAGTTCAGTCTGTTTTGCCCATGACAGTTAGCAATGAGTTATCTCTCCTGGTCCTTAACTCATGGATCTTTCCCTATGTTTTCTCTCCCGTCCACTTGCAGAGATAGAGTGGCTTTGGTGGGTGACTGGTCAGCCCACCGCAATACAACTCTCCACCTGCTGATCAATACTCAGCTTGTCCATGAACAGCGATCGAGCGCCTCCCATGTAACTCCTACAGTTTATATACTGAGTCATGACATTCTACTGGATGGAATATTCCTCTGCCCAGTTTGGCCAGCTGTCCTGGCCAGGCTCCCTCCCAGCTTTTTGTGCAGCTCTTCACTGGCAGAGCATGAGACACTGAAAAGTCCTTGACTTAGGATAAGCACCACTTATCAACAACCAAAACATCAGGGCATTTATGAGAACAATATTCTAATACTAAACCCAAGCTACTGAGAAAAATATGAACTCTGTCCCAGCCAAAACCAGGATACTTTGATAAAGAAGGAATTGTCACTATACTTGGATTTTTCATTCATTAAGATCTCAAAAAGTTGAAACTACTTATATTGAATTTGCTGGCATGGATTGTTCTGCAATGGATCATTTAAATCAGCATATTAATGCCTAATAGTAAAGCTGAGTGTTTTACATGTAAATACGTATATGAAAAAAGTACTCAACTTTATTGTCCTTTTTCCTTATGATGACACATTTTAAGAAGAAATTTATGGTCAGATCTATGACCATAGCGCTAGTTTGTATGCGTTTTCTGTTTCTTTAGTACATTTACATCTTCTTTATGGAAGCATAAAGAGCTTCTGCTACTTATTTATGAAGCCACTGCATTGTTAACAATGGATTCTTCCCTCTTTTCCTCCAGGTGTACACCCAAGAGGTGAACTCCTGCTTTTTATTGCTAAATCTCCTCTCTATAGCCTGATACATTTTTAAGTCTACTTTTAACAATGGTCTGTCTGAAAAAAAAATCTCATCCTTGTGCTTTTTGTTGTAATAGTACTAGGAATAATTTGCCATATGTGCTTTGAGGAATTGTCAGAAATATTTAAACTTAGGAGGCAAGAACCTGAAGAACATACTTCTTTTGTGCCTTACATTATAATAAAATCTTGTAACTCTTAGGTTACCTTTTATAGTCCCCAGTGTAGTATTTCACTAATCTACACAAACTCATTCTACACTGTTAATGAGATTAGGAAGAAATAAACATGTTGGTTCTTCTGTCAGGATTACATGAGAAAAACATTGAACTACTCTTTTCAAATCAGCAGAAACAACCTCTGCTTGATGAAGTAGAGAACTGTTGATGCAGCTGCTGAACACTTGGTTGGTCAGTATGGTATGCCTTCCTCTGCATGTGCACCCTACAAATAAAATGAAGCCATACTGGATCTGAAGTTTGGAATATGCCTGTGTGCTGGTTTAAAGGTAAACCGGCACGAGAAATAAACCCAACAAAGGAGACTAAAAGAATGACAATTTTAATAACAATAATATAATACATACAATTTTATAGGTGAACAATTGATTTTAACCCACAAAACCCAGCACCCTGGGGCACGAACAGAATGGTGTTCGTCAGCCCCCACGCTGAACCCCCACGTGGGCCCCTCTGAGTCCAAAAAGCAAAAAAAACAAGAGGAGAAAACCCACCGATGTCAGTGATGGTTGAAGTCCGGCTGGAAGTGGTGGTTGCAGTCTGACCAAGAGTGGTGGCCGCAGTGCAGCCGAGAGCGCTGGTCCCAGTCCGGTCGAGGCTCTGGTCCTCCTCTGGATCCCACGAGTGGAACAAAAAGTCCCCACACCCCCAAGATTATATATCTTCAGGTTCAGGCTGGAATGCCCAGCCCCTTTCCCAGGGCAGGGAGTTCCACAATGGGTGAATGGGTGTGCTGGGTGTGAGGACAGGAACATCTTATCTCACAGGCCTCTTCACACCCAGCTCATAGCCTGAGGGGTCAGGTGTGCTCTGGGCAGCTGCTGCAGATAGTCTGTAGCTTTTGGGAAATGGCATAGAGGGTGTAGAATACATAGTTTGGGTTACAGCCACACAGTGATGAACTGGTCCCAGCTGTTCTAACTAGGACAGCCTGAAACAAGATCTCAATCTCAGTTTTGCTACCTACAAGTCGGACTCCTTAGTGGAGTGTCTGACTTGCAGTATCAGATAGCTGTGGGATCATCTAAAGTGAGAGAAATTATTACTGTGTGCCATGAGCAAGGAGGTGCATAAGGAAAATTTTGAATGTACAAAGAACTGTTTCTTCTTGGTAGAAGTATGGAGGAACAGATGTGATACAGAGGATATGGTCTGTGCTTTTGGGCATGGTGGCCTCGATGTAGCTCTCTTCATGTTCCAGGTGACGCTTGAAGGCTCTCTAGGTTAAGGGTCTTTGCACCAGCCTGCTGGAAACAAGAGCATATGGGAGTGTAGTTCAAGGGCTCAAGAATTGATGAGGGAGGTATCAGGATTATTACTAGGTGATGACAGTCCCTGAGCAGGGGTAAAATGGAGCTGGCGAAGAAGGGGAAACTCTATACAGAGGAATATTGCCCATTTTCTGAAGGGGCTAACTAGCAAAAAAAATTTCCTGAGTATGCACCATACCAAGAACGTGTAAGGGGTCACCCGCTTGGGCTGTTAGGGCAGATGCAGTGGGGGATTTTGAAGACAGCACACCTCTAGATATTACCTTTCCTCTTATCCCAGGTCCTTTCTTGCTGCTGCTTTTTGTTTGCCTTACCACCTGAATTGCAGAGTTAGGAATCATAGGAGCAGACAGGACTGGGACTTGTTTGCTCCATGTTGGTAATGCTGTTTCAGCTTTGAATGGGAGTAATGCTTTACTTGCGCTGAATACCCCACTTGTCCTTGAACTTTGGACGTGTTTATACAGAAAGGCGCCTTTCATGATTACCACTGCCTTTCCAAGCAGCAACACGAACACAGGCCTCCTCCAGCAGCAATTGCAACAAGGAATGGCAATCTTGGGTAAGGGCAACAGCTCCTGTGGACAGTTGCGTGGGGGTATTAACTGTGTGAGTGCTCTCATTTCTACGTGTCTTTTAATAAATCTGCAAAAATAAAGTGTGTCTAAATGTCTTCTGGGTGAATTAAATCCCTTTTCAGATTCCTGACACACGCAATAGCACAGTCTTAAGTTGTGTCTGCCAGCTGCTTTTCTTTTTCAGTTATCTCCTGGTCTTGTAATTGTATTTTGGAGCTGTGCAAATAACTCATATGTGCATCCTCCTGTGGTTGTATTTCCTTGTTTTTCATTGTACAAATAGCACAAGTGAAGGTAGGGGCGGGGTGGCTGCAGGAACAGAATCAGTGACATAATTGCAAATTGATTTACCAAGCAGAGTGAGTATAGTGGGTTGATTCTAGTTTTTAACTGGAAGCTAGGATGTGCACACTTGTCAAGTGTGGTCCTGGCTGGTGATCTGGACCTGCTGCCTGGTGGTTGCAATGCGTGCTCTCCTTAGTTAAGGTGCCTGATGATTGTGTCCATCCCTTTCCAGCCAGCTTTCAACTGGTGCCTTCTAGAGTGGCAGTATAAACTGCCAAGGGACTTCCTAATGATGTAGTCCCAAGCTGCTCTCTGGGAATTTTGTCATATCACAGGCAAATTAGCAGTCAGGGCAGGGGTATCCCACACCCTCTGGTTTCTGGCTCCAAGTGCTTCAGGGAAGTGAAAACCTAGCAACAGTCACAGTAAACAATTGATCTATCACCTCTGTTTTTTCTATTAATATGGATGAATGTCATTACAGTTGGCCGATCTTAAGGTTGCATTTATCTGAGCCATGTTTTTGAGTGGCCTTTACTCTCTGACAACGAAACCGAAGGCCTGTGCAGAGCATTTTTAACATGCCTCTCGTGGGCCCTGCCGAGCACAGGCTTTGGGTCTGCCGTGATTCCCAGATCAAATTTGAATAGGAGGTGTGACTCGGGCTGGCAGGTTACCAGGTTCAGGACCAGCCGCGTAACGTAATGAGATTGGGCCCGATGCGGGCGTTCCTCCAGGAAAGCAAGGGTAGCGCTGTGCCGGGAGTGCCCCCGCGGCTCCGCCGGGCTGTGGGATCATCGATACCGCCCCGGGCGGGCCCCATAGGCCGCGGCCTCTCCGTGCCGGTGTGGGCGGGCACGGGGCGGGGCCGGGGGAGGGCTGTCGCGGCTGCTCCGCCCCGGTTGCGCTCGGCCTGGGCCCGGCGCGGGGCCGCTGGGGGCGGGGAGCGCTATGGCGCTGGTGT
>VYXB01002528.1:395241-538030 GCA_013397135.1 Pachyramphus minor
CCTCCCTCCTCCGCCCGGCGGCGGCTCCGGGGCTGCCCCGAGGCGGCCGGACGGGTGTGGCGGCCCCGCCGGGCTGGCGGGCGCGATGCCGAGGGAGCGCTTGGGCCGCGGCCGTGCTCAGGGCGCTGCCCCGGCAGGTCTTGCTGGGGCTGGAGGAGAGTCGGGCCGGGCCGGGAGGGGAGCGGCGCGGGGCCGGGCCGGGGGCAGCCGGCCTGAGGCGCCGAGCGCAGCCGGAGCCCGCAACGGGCAGAGGAGCGGCAGCCTCAGCTCGGGACCGAGCCTCGTCCCCTCCTCGCAGGGAGGGGCTCAGCTCCTCTCCCCCCCAAACTAACATGCTGGCCGTTCTGGGAATAATCCTCATTCAGCTGTTTCGCATCCCGTGTCCGGGCGTCTGACGACCTAGTCCGTTTCTCCTCCAGCACAAGTTTATATCTCTAGAGTTATGGTAGCTTTTGTACTGAAATCCCTAGCTTTCTGTGAAGGATAGGTGTCTTTAATATTTTCTGTTGTATTTTTGCCTAGAGGAAGGTAAATGTGCACGCTGCAAAACCTTGCAAGCCTAGGTTTTCATGGTGCTTTGTCACGTGGCTTTTATTACATAGGTATTTAATCCTCGAGCTGGTAAGTTTGCGGGTCTCTTGGATCGGAAGAACTTGATAGATGCTCGTGCAAAGGTATCTGTATAAAGACTGTTTGCAGGTTTTCTTCTTTTCCCGGTCCTTTCTTATCAGCAGGATATTTTTTCAAGTATTGTTATGGCACGGCAAGTATTTTTGTCTGAAGTGGGGCTGTTTTAATGTTGACTTAAAACGATATCTCAGTGTGAATGACCCTGAGCCATCTGCAGTTAACGTTGAGAGACAAAGAGAAATGAATGAAAACATTAATAAAGAGAAGGGTGTAAGTAGTAGTGAGAAAGTGCTTTTACTGACATACTGCTCAGTTCTGTAAAGAAATTCACTTTTGTTATGTAAAAGTTGTTGCCCAAGTTATAGTGGTGCGATCAGACATTTATTTTTTTCTCCCGTGTCAAGTCAGTAGAAATGGAGATTATAAAAACTTACTACTCTTCTACTAGACTTACCATGCACAATTCTTTAGATAGGGGTTCTTACCTTTAAAATGTGTTCCTTGCTAACTTACCTTTCTCCTTCTATGCCACGTCTGTTTCACTGAGGAAACTTAATTTTTATTTTCACTAAAATTGTATTAGTATGAGTATTTTTTTCCTTTTTAATGTGTGTAAAAAAATTAAGTGAAAGTGTATGCATATTTACTTTCATAAAATGCTCATATTGTAATTGCTGCATAACGGACAAATGTAATGAGTGGCACAAGTATCACTTGTGATCTCAGATCAGCAAAAATGTTTTTTATTCTCAGATCGGACTCTTTGGCTGTGGGTGGGCCATGTCTGCCAGTTGCTGTATGGCTGCAGCACAGACACAGTGGCCTTGGGAACTAATGGTGTGTGGCTCTGCTGCGTGTCATGCTGCTGCTTGTGCTCCAGCATTAGAGGAGAGCGCTGATACGGAAATGCGGATTTATGTGTTAACCTTCATTTTAGTATCTCCTACTGTATAGGCTTCTGGGACTATAAATACATCAAGCAGCTAATATGCTCTAATAAGCACAGCTAATACCGCTGCTCTGCCATGGGGAAGTCAGTCATAGAGCATTTGTTACACTTTTGCGTGGTGACTTGATTTCACGAAGATGTAGAGCATGCACAGCTCCTCTGGTTTCACCTGCGGAAACTGAGTACTGCTGTCTGGGGTTATCATGCTTGTTAATCTACAGTGCCTTTTAAAGTGTTTTGGAGTAAGTTTACTGAATCTCTGCAGGTAGTTGGATGAAATCAACAGATTTTTATTACTTTCCAGTGCTTTTGAATTTCTGAAACCTTAAGCTTTCAGTGGTGTAATCTTTCAGTAATCTGATGTCTTTAGACAAAGCTTCAGAGCCCTAGACCTTCACAAAAGTCCAGTTGTACATATACTTAAAAGCTGTTGTCTCACTTCTCATGTTAGGCATTCAGCTAATAAAGTGGTCATCTTAAGATTTTTTAGATGATACCTTCATGTAAGGTTTGTTTTGCAGTGTGATCTGCTATAGTAAAGTACTACTGATGGAGAAACGGACCAATTATTTTAGTGACTTAGAGCCCTAGAGGACACTGGCAGCTAGAAATGGTTGTGAGGTTTCCTGACTACTATGCTAACAGTACAACTTTCACATCAGATGTGCATGGTAAATTGAATTTCTTAGGTCATTCTATTCCAGGAAGTTGAGATCAGCATCTCATGCTGTCTGCTTAAAAATGAGGTCATCCACAAATAAGAATGGCAGTATTCAGTACAGCTATCATATTATTGTGGTTTTGTTTTGTTTTGGATTTTTGTGATGGTTGACTTTTTTCTACTTGGCTGGATGGGACTGGCTTCTGCAGACCTGCTCAACACCTAGGATGATGCATGTAAAAACCTGTGTCTTCTCATTGCCCATTTTCTGTTCTCTATCATCCTTGCTGTCCTCTGGCCTGTCCTGTTGTGTCTGTGACAAGGCAGTGGATAAGTTGCAAGGCATCCTTTGCAGTTCGGCTAATTGCTTCTACCGGTGTTCTGGTTTTGGATGTTCAGTAGATTCTTCCTGTAGCTGTAATTTCTGAATACAGTTGACCTTGTCTGATTGAAAAAACATAATGTTGTAAGATAGTAACCAGTAAAGTTTTAATGCTGTAGTTTGTGATGTCTTGTGCTCTTCCTATTTCAAATGCATTTTTCCTCAACCGCAATTCAGATTCCATGCTAGTTTCCATTGTTGGAATGGCACTGTACACAGGCTACGTGTTCATGCCTCAGCACATCATGGCAATATTGCACTACTTCGAAATTGTGCAGTGATGAAGAACGTATCTTCAAGAAGTAACTGGGCTTTGAAATCTGTTCTACAAAGAAGAATGAACCTCTTAGTTGTAACAAGATTTCTACCAATGTCCAAAAGACACAATTATGACTCTGAAGACTAGGAAATGAGATATGTAGAGCAGGGACATGAGATGTCCCCTGTGTTGTGTTCATTCCTTTTAATTTTACAAGATATGCCCTTGTATAGTAGTTTTGTCTACTTTAACATTGTGATTGTACTTTGATATCAGTATTTTCTTAACTTTGTGACAGTTTCAATATTGCACTGTGAAAGCTTTTCTTAATTGTAATTTTGAGTAAATCTTAATTGCCTTCTATTTTTAATCTGAAAGTCATCTTATTAAATGGGGCTTAAAGCTTTTGCTATTGTATGGTATGTATTTGCCTGGATATTTCTATTACTGCGTTTTGTAAGAAAATACATCTAGATTCATATTAGAGACATGGATATATTCATCTAATGCTATTTACAGAAGTTAGTTTGTATGACTGAACTCAGGTGTACTGTTTGCTGTCCAAACTTTGTTCAATAGTATAGTTGTGCATATCACCTAAATTTGGAATTGGCGATTATTTCAGATTTCTGTATTCTGCCTGTTGGAGGAGGTTGGGGGAAATGAGGCATTGAAGCGGAGTGAAGACTGTGTTTGTTATGTTTCAAGTAGTTGTAGTTCTGGGCTTTATCTAGTGGGGGAAGATGGACATAGGCCCACATAAAGCTTTGGGATAGCATTTTAAATCAACCCTGTTTTTCTAGCTACCAATTCAATTGTAATTTTACAGGATACTTTATTATGTTCCAATGGTTATGGTTTCTGATAATTTTCACTTAACGGTGTAACTGTGTCTAGGTTTTAAAGGGGTTTTCTATTGCTGCTAGTATTCCAAACATGTTTTCGCTACAAACGACCAAAACATAAGGGTTTCAATGGACTTGAGTTACAACTACAGCAATAAGTAGCTGAATACTTGGCTGAAGTCCTGTCTTTTTTTTAATAGGGATTTTTTTCAGTTTTATATTCTGAAATGTAAGATGGTGACAACTTTCTTAAGTGGACGATTTTTTGTTGTTGTTGTTTAAAAAATAAAAATTTAAAAGCAGAGTTTTGATGCAAAACTTTCTTGGAGAAGTTAATATGTTTCTGAATGTTGCTTGCTTTTCTCAGAACTTTCCACAAGGGGAACAGTGATGCTTGACCAAAGTACTGTGATTTTAATGGCCCAGTAATAATATGTACTGCTATATCTTTTATGCAACTTCTGTTGAAATCAGAAATTATAGATGTACAGTACCTATAGAAATACTGCCTTTTAGGTTCATTTAATTTTCTCAATATTTTTCTTATGAGAAAAGAGTGGTTTCCCCCTTTATTTAAAAATTTCATGTGTATTTGGTTAAAAACCCTGTTGTTTTGGAAGCTGTAAACAGCCTTAAGCTTCTTAGGTGAACCTGAGCTTTACTGAAGTTGGTAGGAGTCTCCCTCTAAATTAGGGCTTCCCCTTATTAGTAACTGGCTATCAAAACTTGGGTAGGTTTTTGGGATGGTGTTTTTTGTTGTTGTTTGTGGTGCTTTTTCGTGGTTTTATTTAAGTGTATCCAAAGTTGTATGTGAGTGTTTTAAGCATATATGGAGTTAATGATAAGTTAACATACTCTTTTTGAGGTAACATAGCATAAGTCTGATCTCTTGGTGGATTAAATTGATACTGTGATATTTCTTTGCAAACTACTACCATGATTGATAGCCCCTTTCTCCGCAGTAGATGTTTTATTTGTATGAGGGGGGGAAAAGCCCTTCTGTGTGGTGGCATTAGGAATGTTAAGCATGATTTTTAATTGTTAAAAGTTTTATAAAAAAGCTTTGATATACTGACTTTTGTTAGCTGTCTGCTTTTTGTTGAGAATCAATTTCCAATCATTTAAGTTTGCTTGAGCAATATACTTGAACTCAATTTGCTAATTTGAGTACAGTCTTTTTTAGTATTTCTTTTAGTATAAATCAAGAATCTCATAGTCCTGGACTGTTCTTTTTAGATTCTGGATAGTTTGTTAAAGATGGAATAATTTAGTTAATAAAATTCGATGTATTACTAGAGTTTGAATTTCTAGAAGGAAGTTTCTGCAGTGTCTCCTTTTCTTAAGGTTGATGTAGTGAAGAGATTGTTCAAGTGGTGATAATTATGAAGCAGAGTAAGTTTTCTTTTTTTAAAGTAAGGGCATTGGTAGGGATTTAATTAATCATTAAATTTGAATAATAAATGAATCATACGACTAACAAATTGTTTTCCCCAGTCTGCTTTATTGTCATATTAGCTGGGGGATCATGTCCTCTGTGATAGAACCATAAGCTTTTTCTGTGCAAGCTGGAGGTCAAAGGAAGTTTAAATATAATTTGGAGGCATCTGGTCAATGATGCTTTTTTTAAAACATGTTGATAACAATTGAGCCATGAGTAATTTAGATAAAGTTGAAAAAAAACAGTTGTGAGAAATGAGAAAAAAAAAAATCACCTGAGAAACCTGCAAGTTTATGTTAGTCTTTTAATAGTAATAGCTCTTGGGGTTTAGATTGAGTAATTAGAAATAAGCATTTAAAAATACATTAACTGTGTCATAGCAGAACTGATAATTCCAGCTACATGGGCCAGCCCCACCTGGGGCAGGCAGATTCCGTGCCAGGGTACCCCGCCCTTGCAGGGTGACTTGCTGTGCTGGTGGCTCTGGGGCTCGGAGAGCTGGCTCTGCAGAGGCTCCTTGGCTGCCTCCAGGGCTGGGTACTGTAGAATTACTCGTTAAAAACCTTTGCAGAAGGAGCTGCCATAACCAAAACAGGTATGGTATTGCAGGAAGTTAGGCTGGAGCCAGAAACAGGTCCAGGACTCGTGTGTATTTATGGCTTGAATCAAGTATATATTTTTAAATAAATATATGCACACGCACTGTTTGTTTCTTTTATATGTATATAGATATACGTAAACTGTTTATTTCTTGTCAAAAATTATTACATAGAAATTAGTTTGGAGACAGAGGTTGTCGGATTTCTTTTCTGTTTTCTTTACCCTATGAACGAAAACATCAGAGAATCCGAAAGTGAGACTTTCTTGAGAAAATTTAGCAAGAAATCCATTTGTATATCCATCAGTATTAAAAAGAAATAGATGTGAAAGGAGCATAGGAGCTGTAAAGGTGAATCTTTTGTGATAGATGGGCATTACGTTACTGCAAATTGGTGCAACTGATATGTTATGAAGTGTTGCCCAGTTCCATGCAGGTGCAGTAATGAAATGTGCGTTATAAATGCTGAAGAAGGGGTACCTGCTGTTGGCTAACAACAAATAAAGGTTATATGGAGGTGAAGAGACACAACTTGAAGAGATTGGGTACCATGGGATGAGCAGGCTGTGCACAAAGCTGTGGAGACAGCAGCCATCCTCTAAAATACCAGAGGAGCATACTCTGGAATTGGGACCCCAGTAAAGGTTTTCAGTACCAGAAGTTCATTTTATCTGCTTATTTGCCCATGTTTTCTACAACTGCTGTTGTAGGAAGACAGTTTCTTCCCTTGTTGTTGGCATGTTATCCTGATACCAGTGTGGTGCTTTTGTTGTTGGTTTTTTTTTTTTTTTACAGACAAAAGAAAACCAAAAGTTTCATGCATAGTTTCTCTGTTTGATCTTCTAGGTCCTCCGTAAACAGCAGTTATTGCTGAGAAAAAAAGCTGCTGTCTTTTCTGCCTATTGTTTGTGTAGTGATGGTTTAAGAAGAAAATCTGGCATCATAGTGCAGAGCTGGATCCACCCTCCTCTCCTTGTAGTGGGGAGAGATGAAACTCTAGATCTGATCTAGATTTCAGCATGGAATTTTGGCAGAAACCCCTTTACTTTTCATGAATCAGTAAATCATCACAAGATCCTCAGTCTGTCTCAGCTAGCGCTGCATGATGGAATACTAAGAAGTCATGAATATCCACTCTCTCTGAGAGTTTAACTGGATAAGAGTTGAATAGGCCTTGAGTAAACCTGATTCAATTTCTTAAGTAAATACCGATTTCTTAAGTAAAATTAAAGTTGAGCTTTTTCTTCACAATAATTTTGCAGTGGCAGCCAGCGTCTATCTCAAATGCTACAAGTACTTAGAGTTAAACAAAATGGAGAATTGCATTATGCAACACCTTCTCACTAAATGTTTAACTTAATGTTGAGAAGCTGGGAGGTGGCCTTGGCCGAAAGTCAGACTGTGCTGCTACACCTCTTGTGGTGTCTCTGAGCTATCCACCACATATGCTTAACAGAATACACCTTATTAATGAGTGGACTTCCCATTGTTTACGAAAACCCCAAACAACTGCAAAACTAAACTATCTATAAGACACTATCTGGCACTTTATTTTGTTGGTAGTACTGCTTATTTTATTAGTGAAAAAAATGTTACTATATGTGTATCATTTATAAGATGCGTCTGTTTATGGATTGAATAGTTAGACTTTATAATATGAATTTAGAGGCATGCTTTATCTTGGAAAGAGCCCTTATGAATTATTGGAGACTCTTAATTTACATTTAGAACAGTTCCCTATGTTATGCTGTTGCAAAGGTTTATGGCCCCAGAAGCATATAAGTCCTTGACATTTTGGAGCCTAATAAACACATTCCACTTTCCCATGTGGAGAAGACCCTCTGTTAACAGCATTCCTAATTCTGGAGGAATTTTTTGATTCTAATCTAAAATTGCTTCATTATGTGAAATCAAAGGGAAGGTTCATACAGTGAAATATTGATAGCAAAGAAGAGAGACTGAAAATGAAAATTGCGTCTTTGGACAGCGAAAGGATGAACTGAGGGATGAAAATTCTACAAAACCTCTGGTTTTTGAAAAACTTAAACCTATATGAAATATTTTTTCCTGATGTTTTGAAAAATGTGGGAGTTATTTCCCTAAATAGAAAGTGTAGCCTTGTTTTGAAATCTGAAGCTGATACCTGCGCTAAATCCCCCAACTACTAGACAGACAGTAAATATTTCATGTAAATGTAGCAGTTACAAGCTAGGAGCTACCTAACATTACAGAAGAGTTGGTTTAAGGGGTAATATAATGGCCAGACTTCGTGAACGAAGAACTGTGGAAGGTCTTTGTACGCCTTCCAGCCTGCGCATTGGATTTATTTTAGGTGGGACACAGTGCGCGCAGAACTGAGCCCACCCTTTAATCCTAAGGTTCGTCTGCCAGGGCCAAGTGAGCTTGGACAGTGGCAGCGAGGTCCTCAGGACGTAGGTGGATTGCCTTACAGGGCTAACGGGCTCCACCTGCCCGGGGAGTTTAAACTGTGTGGTTGGAATGTGTGGACCTATGGATTCACCTGGGTTAGAGATCCATCATGTCATAAAGGCACCTACTAGTACGAGTAGGATGTGACCGATTTATTTATTTAGAGGTTTGGAGTGATGGTGTTTGGTATTAAAGAGGAAATAATCATTCTAAAGGCTTTACTGTTAGATCTTGTATTACAGAAATAGAAGTTTTGATTAAATAAATTAATGGGAAAACCTCAACACCTGTCATAAGCTAGACAAATAATTGTGGAGCAGTAATCACTGCATGGAATATAGGACATGCCAATTGCAGACAGATAATCACGGAGCAGTAATCACTAAATTGGATATAGGATGTGCCATTTCCAGGTACAAACCAAACATTAAAAATGTTGGAATAGGCTGTGTATCTATGCAGGGAGCAACTATCCTCTGTGTTGGTGATCATGGTGGTGATTTTCTGTCACGGCCTATTACTGGCTGACATATGCTTTTACAGATTAACAGAAGACTCTTGTTGATCTTCTGTTGCTCTTTTGTAACCTTGAAGGGTGTGGTCTCTGTACAATATCAGTCTTGTCACTGCGGTAAGTTTCATTATTCATTATTATTCATGTTGAGGGTGTTTTAATGGTGAAAAGGTGACTGATTTTTGTAGGTGTCTCTTTTAGGCTTTACTGCTTAAGGTTTAGAAATTAAGCATATGATTGATGAACTGCTTACTATTATCATCCAACAACAACAACAACAAATCATACTATTTCTTTTACCTATTAAAGAAGTTATCCAGATAATGAGATGTTTGTGGAAGAAGTCTGAGATTCAATTTATAGTTATAGTTGGTTGCTTTCTTATTAAAACTGATAGTTCTTGGATATGACTTCCTAAGCCTGAATGTTCCTGTACAAGCTCCTTGACCTATCTCATAGTTGGAACTAATAGGTAATCAACACTTTGCTAATATGCACACATTACAGGCGTCATCTCTGACATACCTGGTTTTTATTCATGCCCATATCTGCAGGTGGAATTGTCTTGGCATATTTTGCATTTTGTGTTCTCTGCAATTTGAGATGGACAGCATATTTCAGGCCCATATTTCACAATGACAAGAAGACACACTACATAGCCCCCAAAAGAAACTTTTTGGGGAAAAAAATTGTCTTGGCAATGATTGATATTTTTTGTCTTCTCTGTGAAGTTTGTGTCTACTGAGGCAGAAAAGCTGAGTTTTTATGATTACTTGAGAATTTAAACCAAAAGCTTCTGTCCAAGGTTTATCTTCCTTTCCTGCTTCTGTAATGATTGGTTGTTGTCTTCTCTTCCATTTGGATTGTTTTTCCTTTGAGCTGTTCTTGCTTCATATACTTCAAAAAGAAAGAAATTAATGCCTCAGAACACATTTTTCAATGATGCTATTTAATAGACACTGGTCAGGTAATGAAAGTCTGGAAGATGTCTTTGAAGAAAATATTCTTTCTCGTACAATAGGATTGTGCTATCAGATCATCTGAGGAACAATCCAAAGGCATGCATGGTCTGAATTTGACTATCTAGTTACATGTGCTAGACTACTGACAGCTTATTATTTTGCTTATGTTATCAGCTCAAAACAAGTATTTTTGAGAGAAAGCCTCCTGTGCCACATCCCAGAGCCTGAGATGTTTATATGCTTGGGTAGGACTTTGAATTTTAATCAGAATAAGCAGATCATTCCCAAACTCAGGATTGAATTAGTGGGTGATTATATGAACTGGAGTATGTTTTAAAAAAACATTTTCAAAACTCCTTGTGCGTTGTTTTAGAGTATTTCAGTAGACTGGACAAAAAAGTAGTGCTCAGCTCAGAGGGACTGAGGATAAAATGTGCAGTCTGTTTGTCTTAGACAAACAGGGACTGCTGACCTGATGTCAAATCAAATGGAAAGGTTGGCTCCACTAGAAAAGAATCAAGGGGCTATCTGTATCCAGAGAATAGGAGACAAGTTCTGCAGATAGGAGGCTTTCTGGGTCAGGACACAGCTGCACAGTCTGCCTGCACAATGTGATGGTGCCTAATGCTGAGGTCAGAAGTACCCTGCAGAAGGACTTGTGCCACTTCTCTGCATTTCCTTGGAAACAGAGTTATTAAACCATTGAAAACATTGCAAGTATTTGAACACGCTGAAATAGAGCACACAGAGACACCAGTTCTGGTCTCTGCTTTGTGCTGTGTGGTGTGAACCGGACATGGCATCTGGGCTTTCAGTAGTGCTTCTGCTCAATGTCATGTGCATATGTGAGCACAAATGTTCTGTCTGGTGCCTTTAGAAAAATCATAAGGCTTGTTCAGATGAGTGGCAAGAGTAGTTCAAGTCTTTTGTTCCTCCTCTGGCACGTGACTGCAGTCTGGGAAACGGATACTATACTGATTGGTAGTCTCTAATTTGATTGATAATGGTAGTATTCATTCCTTTTAAAGCCAACATGTATGCATCCTATAATATACCAGTGTCATGGATGTCTTTACCTGCTGCAAGAAGCAGTCTTGCTGGAAAACCCCCTTTTGTCTGATGTTTCAGCAACGCTGGAACTCTCCATAAAACTACTGATAAACCCTTGCACTGTGCATTATACTGGTTTCAACCACTGTATGCTTTCTCAAATAGTGTCAGGCCTAGACAGGACAGTAGACTTAAGAGGAAACACGGGTAAGAGAAACAGAAATCGATCCATGTGTATTTTATTTCACCTGCTGGGTTACTGGTTGTGTTTTGACAGTGGGAGGTTGGAATTACCAAGATAAAGCACAATAACAAGGCAAAACAAGGCATGTAAGTGATGATGCTATGGTCAGGGTCTGCTCAGACCTCTAGCCTGTGAGGGTGAAGAGGGTGATTTTTTATTTTATTTTATTTTTTTTTGAAAAGGCTTACTTAAATAAGCAAGGTGCATGTTAGTGAACTGGAAGGCCAAAAAAGAAGTGGAAATAAGTAAGGACAGGCTATAAAGGAGATGTGTAAAAGCATTGCTTAGACAATCAGATGACTTTATATGATTAAATGACTTATTCTGTGGATGAGAGTGGCAGATATTCTCATATGTTGACTTTAGAATGGCTCTTGACATAATCTCCCACAGTGTTTGCAGCTGGGCAAGAGGAATTTTGAGTAAAGCGAGGGGACTGTTTGTTGGTTTGAACTGGCTGGATCACTGTACTCAAATTAATTACTCAATGTTAATTTGTAAGATGGTGTTCCAGAGAGGGTTCGGAGGGATGCCGAAATGGAAAACAAAACACTGCTGAAAGCTCAGAAAACCCAATATTTATTACTAGGAAGTGGCCAACAAACAAAGAAACCAAGAGACATGAAAGAGGAAAGGAAATAAGCCCTCAGTAAAACCTCCCACTCACGCAGGGGCTACTTAACAAGGTTGTCTTACCGACCCCAGAATGACCAGAATTTCCCCATGGCAGAAACTGCAGCCTTGGGGTGTCGACAGGCTCACAAGGTAACGGGTGTCCCCGCTGAGGTAACGTTGTCCTCCATGTGAAGCTTGAGAGCACTCCCACAGGTGCTGTCTGCCTTTTATATAATTTAGCTGGTTACCTCTACCTGGGCAGGTGTGGCCAGCACCGGCCCAGCCAGAGGCTTCTGTCCCTCCCCCCGTTATGTCAGTGGTGCCCCTTCTGCGCACGCGTGTGTACATTGGAATTCCCCCGCGCCTGCGTGATACACCTGGAGGGGTCTTCCCTAAATGAGTCTGGGGGCTCACTTCATCTCCCTCCTCTTCACTTTCTCCTTCAAGTGCCCTTGGTGGGCCAATAGGAAGATACCAATTAATTTCAGTTTATACAGAGTCCTGTCTTCAAGGACGAAGTGCCTGCTTATCAAGCCTTGTTTTCCCACTACTTGGCAGGAAACAGAACAAACTTTCACAGGTGGCTGGGCCAAACACAAACCAGAAGAGAAAACATCCACATTCCCAAATATAGATGGCTAAAAGTGGAGTGTTCTGTACAGTGATACTGGGGCTGATGTTCAGTATCTTCATAGAACACCCTGATTATTCAACAATGTTCCTCTATGGGGGAGGGTGTTAATATGCTGAAGGATAGAGCCTGGGCTCAGAATTTGGCTGACAGAAACCTGTTTGACAAGGAAAAGTGCATAATTCTCAGCTTTGCTGAGAGAGATCCTGAGAATTAATGGTGTGTGCTAAACATGATCTAACAGTGAGTTCACAGCATAAATATGGCAGCATACACGTGAAGCTACAGTAGGAGAATGTGACCACCAAACCAAGAGAAATCATTATCCTCATCCTGCTGCTGAGGCAGCTGCTGCAATAGCGTGTCTGGTTTTGGGCTCCTTGCTTCCAGAAGGATGGTGAGAAACTATCCAGAAGAAGCTATAAAGATGGCTGGGAGTTAAGAACGTGTTTGCTAGGGAGATTGTGAAAGCCCTGTCCTTGAAGGTTTTCAAGACTCTTCCGGACAAAACTATGACTAACCTGATTGGAGCCGGTGCTGGCATTAGTCCTGCTTTTAGTGGGAGGTTGGACTAGGTGATCTCTGGAAGCACCTTTGAACCAGCTTTTCTATTGTTCTTTTTATAGACTAAGGAAGAAGTCAGGTGAAGGAGCAATACAAAAAAATTTACATGGATCACAATAGCAACTGAAGCAGTAGGCATTAGGAAAATTATACAGTATACAAAGTGTTAGAAATGCATAGGGTGACAGAGTGACAGCAGAGGGAAGGTGCTGAGATGACAGTGGTCCCAATATGATCTTTACAGCAACATTGCATTTCCCTCAATGCAATTATTAGTCAAAAAACCATTTTTGTTAATGAGACTGAAATCAAGAAAACAGAAAGCACTATTTTCTGAGCTTGAAATGAGAAAAAGAATCAAGAGAGGCATCTGCTGCAGTAATTGGCAAGTATGTTTCCTATAAAACTGAACAACTTGCAAGCTGAGCCAAGTTATTTACCTTTTCATTAGCTCTGTTTTCAGAATAGGTATCTCATGGACTTGCCCTGTACTTTGTTGATGTTGTTCTCTTGGAATACATGTCCTGAATTGTCTTCTGGGCTTTAACATTGATTGATCCTTATTCACGTTTGGGCACTTCTGTACTTGAGACTTAACATGTCATAGCCTTGAATGACTCTGCTGTTAAAAAAATCCAAATATCTCCTCTCCATTTTCTAATGAAGAGAATGAAAAGAAGAATCTATTTTCCACTAATTCACTTTGAGGCTGTTCCCTGTGGAACTTGAAAATAGCTTATTTATGGGACTGGTTCATTTCATGAAAGGCCCGAACCATAAACCAGAGAAGACAACCCTGCTTTTGCACTCAGTATTTATGGAGTAATATTTTTTTCCCTTTTGGTTATTATAGAACTGCTGTTGATGTTTTTTTGTGAATTCCTGACCGATATGTGCTTAAGAAGAATTGTTAAAAAGGAATGCTGTCTTGTCTCCCAGTACTGGATCTTCATCAATAAGAAAAAAAAGTACTTTGTGAAGAAATTTTTTTTGTAGGGGTCAGAACATTTAAAAAGTGCCACTTAGGTGGCTTCAGTCAGAGACTAGACCTTTATTTTGTATCTTTTTGCAATAGTTGAAAAGAGAGGGATTTAAGGATTAAATTTTAGGGAAAAAGGATTTTTAGTTTCGTTGGACTATAAGGTCTCTGAGACATTGGCAAAAACAAAGATCCATGTAACTTGAATTCCTCTTGCCACTATGTCCAGTATAATGGGTATGGGATGTGGTTACGCTTTCTAGCTGAAGTTAATGCCCGCTTTACTTATATACCTAAAATGCAGTAGTATGGTCACTTACCTGGGGAGAACCCAGCTTCCAATCCTTGCTTTCACATCCAAATAAATTTAGGAGAGTATCAGGGGGATGATAGCATCCTTCTTAGCATGTGTCCAGGCTAGATATCCCTTGACCACACGGTGTGTTTGACCTCAAGTACATTATCTTCCAGCTTTTCTTTGCACCCGACTGAAAATTTTGCTCGGAATTAGATAGATTTTTCATTGACAACTCAATAGATAGTGTCAGGGCACCTACACCTGATCCCTGCAATTCACCTGGAAACAACTCTAAATGCAGTGACTTGTTTTGAATGACAGCAATCAAGGAGTTAAAGCTCACCTCTACCATGTGAGTGAAGCTTGTGAAAATAGTCCCTGCTCTCCATTCAATTAGCCTGTTTGTCATACCAGCTTGATGTACTGGTATAACAAGCCAGGATGTCAAGTGGATTACAATCATCAAACAACTGCTATGCTTCTAAATGAGCTGTAAATTTGAGGTTTCTAGTCAAACCAACCTCCCAAAGCCATCAGCAAATGACAAGCCCCTAAGAATTACCCTTTAACAAGGATGCTGTCAGTAAGCGGGGGAGTTTACACTGGTGAAAAGGAAATGGCACCTGTCTGTCTCCAAGTGGCTGATCCCCCAGATGTTCCCAGCTGTGTGCTTTTGCAGAGCTTTGTTCCACTTAGGGGTTAATTTTGGGGACTGCTAGTACAGCAAAAAGCAGTGCATAGTTTTGAAGAGAAGGGATTCTATTTTCATGATCAGCAGGGTCATCTGCAGTTTTGGGAGCCAGAAGGTGGTCTGATTGTTCTTGTCCTTACATGTCTTTTTAGGATGCTTTTTATGTGGATAATATACTTGTGAAAATAAAGGAACAAACCAGGTAATCTGTTGTGGGGTAGGGATGCTACCCTTCCGATAATAAAGATTTTCCTTATTTCTAACCATAATCCTACTTCCATCTAAACCTATTGCTACCTATCCTGTCTGCCATGTGCAAAGATGGCACTGTTCCTTTGCAACAAGTTTCTATATACTTCAAGGCTGGAGGGACAACATGGGGAATTAACAATCTTCTATAAGCCAAATTGCCTCAAGTCTTTTCTGAAACTGGATGTTTTTTCATCTGAGACCTTATCAGTGCAAACTAAAGCAAGAAAAATGGTATCCTGAAAGACACATGAAATCATCCTGTTTATACATCCCTTTCTGATGTTTCCCTTTTCACAGCAGCATTATATTGACTTGCCTTTTGCTTCATATCTGTTGCCTTCCCATCCTCTTAAGAGCTGTTATCTTGCCAGCCATTTCCTGCTCCAAATTCATTAATTTGGATGTTATTATGAAAATGCAATGCTTGATATAAGTTCCTGCTTGGTTTGGCTCCTTTTTCCTTTACTTGACTGCTTTTCATTGTGTTTATTTTGAATCCTGTTTGTCATCCAGTATACTTGGCAGTTCTCTCTACTTTCTCATGTGCAGATTTAATAAGGTTGTTTATTCAATTGTCCAAATTATTAATGAAAGCACTGAATGAGGCTGGAAGTGCTGCACATATCCATGAAATATCTACCCTAATGCATCTTTCTTTTTTGAAAGGGAACCATGGATAATTGCCCCTTAGTAATAGTGTCTGATGACTTTTTCAGCCATCCTATGGCTATGGTTCGATCTAATCTTTGCTTCTGCAGCTTACTTACATGATTATCATATTGGGTAACATCAAAGGCCTTTACTGAAATTCAGTTTTGATGTCAATTTTTTTCTTTCCTGTCCGCAAAGCCTGTTGGTCTACTGTGGAGGGAAATTAGTTTGGTTTGGTATGCTTTGTTTCCTACCATCATCTGCTGTAGTACCTTTTGTGGTTTCACAAAAGGTATGATTTATTCCTTTGTTGTTGTTTTGTTTGTTTTTTAAAAATTATGCTAGAACAGACAACATCGTGCTCAACCAACATGAAAAAGGATGGCCAGGTTGTCATAACCTATTCTTCTTATTGGGGCTTTTGGGTTAAAAAATCAAGCGAGCTGTGAATATGCTTTTATTTTATTTTTTAATTTTAAAATATTTTTCTTAGAAATACTTAAGTAACAGTGCCATCTGTAATCTTGTATTAACTATCCGCATACTGCTGTCTTTTTAGTGAAGACTCCTGCATGATGATACTAAATATTGTGGACTTGTGCCATTTTTTTTATATTTTTCTTCTTTTTTGAATTGCTATTCTGAATTTCCTATTCTTCTAGCTGATTTTGTCCCTAGGCACTCCTGCTAGTCTCTTATTCTCATTTTAGTGGTAAGACCTAGACTGTTTTCTGTATACTTCCTTGTGTTTATCTGAGGTCAGTAAAGAGCTTTTGTGTAATTTCTTTGAGGAACTGGCATCCTAATTCCTCCCCCTTTTTTTTTTTTTTCCATTTCCTTAACACAGAATAAAAGTTTGTAACAGGCATTCTTTTTTTTTTTTTTTGAATTTACCTTGTGTTGATGGTTGTTTTTTAACACCTTTTACTCAGCCTTCCAAAGGATCACTCATTCATATAATTTTGTTTTTGCTGTCACCTTTGCTTTTCCAGTTGATCCCTCCTTATATTTAGTAGCAAATCTAGCAAGACTTTCTCATGGTGCTGTACCTTTTGTGTCAGAAAGAATTCCTGCTATCACCATCCACAGGGCTGTGTCTTGCTGTGTTCCCCTCCCAAAAGCTGCCTGGGGAAGTAGTTCCCTGCTGTTACTGCTTTCTGTGTGATGTTGCTTAGTAAGGGGGGGTGTGTGTTCATGGGATGCCTCCTCGATATATGTTCATCTTTCTTTTCCTTTTCAGTCATCACTGTTACCACAGGGCAGATTTGACACCTGATGTGGTCCAGAGCTCACAGCCTTCTCAAAATAAAAGACAACAACTTTTCTCTTTAGCTTACCTGTCCCTCCAGAAGAAACTGCCCATTCACGTGTATGTGATAGAGCAAGCCATATGGTCCATGGACAAGTATCTCTCCCTAGATGCCATGAAGTCCACTCTATACTCCTGTGGAGCCATGTACAGCTCTTGCAGGCCATGTTGGCCCATACCAGATGGTGGGAGGAATAGTAGATGGGGAAGAGATGCATATCAGTTATTAAGGAGGGGAGGATATGTGTTGCCAGGCCACTGAATATGCAGCAAGTAGATCATGTGATGTAGTCAGTTACAGAGCTTGATCATTTCTGGTGCTCAGCACTACAGCCACTGAGGTTTGAAATATTGACTAGCACCCTTTTTCCCACCTGGGATGCTGCTTAAGCATCTTTGCAAACACCTTGTATTAAATTATGAGGAAAAATAACGCAACTTTAAAAATTTTTGCAAATTGCATCCAGAGCTAGTAAAGTGTCTGCATTGTTACAGAAAGGGAGGAGATCTTCAGAGGTATGATGCTTCCTGTGCCACTTCACTCTCCTTTCAAAGGGAGATGCAATATGACAGTTATGAAAGAAAGAATGACAGGAGCCCTCAACTAAGCCAGCACTTTTCAAAATGGAAATGTGAATGACTACGAAGTATGTTTGAGACGAGAAAATAAACACACAACCCCATCCTCCCCTCCAAGGAAAATGCTCTCATTTTCTTCCCCGAAATGTTGCCCTTCCTGGCAGGCATGAGACGTGTGCAACATTAGCTTTGAGCTGGTGAAGCCAGCTGGTGAGCCAAGGCTGAGGTCTCCATAGACTGGATGTGTTCTTTGTGGAGCAGGGGAAAACTGGAGGTCCAAAGTAGTGGGAGGAAGATAAGGAGGTGAGAGGTGAGTTCTGGGGAGAAATCCTGAGCTGAACACATTCTCTCTAGTGCTCATCTTGACCTGAGTAAATGAGGCAGTTTAATGTTACTTAATGTAAGCATATCTATCCAAGGCTACCTGATACAGGTAATGAACTTGAAAGGAGGTGAGTGGCACAGAATGTCGATAGAGCTAGTCTCTGAAGTGGAGAGCAGAGCTTTGCATACTGAGGCTGGAAAAATTGTCAGATTGTCATGACAACTTGAAATGCCAAGTTCCGCAGAAAGCCTGATGCTTACTGGTGAAAATTCTCCTTTTGGTGACTTATGGGAAACTGAGTAGGGACAGAGAAACAGTAGTGTAGGATATACAGATAATATCAGTGGACCATAATTTTATGGCACTTCTTTTTTGTCAGATTTTGTTCATATTCTTACTGGGAGAAAGGTGTCCTAGCCTGTTTTGAAACTTTGCTGAAGCCAGTAGGGGTACAGCCTATCAGTTTGGGTGCTTCTAAGAAAGGGTGGAGCCCATTGCCTCCCCTCTGTCTCTCTGCTTTGTGCACAGTTGTAGCAGATGCTGTGCCTTGGCTGTAGGCTCAGCTGTTCTAGTGGGACTTACTTCCATATGCTTTACGATACTGATTCCAGTCTCTCAAAGCCGTATGAAATTCCACCTTATCCTTACTTAACACCTCATCCGTACTCAATTTGGGCATTTACTGCGCTGCCACCTCCATGCTACACCATTGCTGATGGTGCCAACGCATCAGCACCATGCAGTGCAACTCGAATGTGATGGGTGAGACCAGAGCGTGCCCTAGAAAATTAGGGACAAAGTTTCCCACTGCTTTTCTTCTGCAGATCAATTTCCACTAGTTTTAACACAGAGCTTGGCAACAGCTGAGGAAGTGGAAGGTAACCAGGGATAACTGAGAAGGAAAATGATCAGATTTTTTTAATTCCTGTAGACCTATAGTGGTGCTAAACACAATCTCTTTTGGCATAATGAAGGACCAAAAATTGGGTAATCCGATCAAATTAGTTTTATATCTTTTTTCCTTCTGCTGATATTAACTAGTTCCAGGTTGGGTTAAACTAGGACTTTGAATTAAAAACTTCCCTCCAATGAGCAAAGGCATTTCTAAAGGATGGATTAAATTTTTGATACTTTGTGAGAACATATCTTTCATAAAGACTTCTTGGCCTTTTTTTTTACTTGCCTATAAAAATCCAAAGATTTCTTAAAAACAGAAGTGTATGTTCCTAATGCCTTATATGTTCAAGATAGAAGCAAAATTTTCAGAATTATATGTGGTGAGTGGTTGTTGATGGTGAACATCCATATATGATTTTCCCTGCTTTTGGTAAGATAATAGGATGATTCAATCCTGACTTGAAGCATGGGCCATTTTGTATGATACAGTATTAAAAAACTGGTGATAACCTGAAAGATAGGATTGCCTGGCATCGAATGTTTATGTCTTCCTGACTTTCTGTTCTATATTGACTTATCGCAGAGTCTGTGTGTCTCTTTTGTTGCTGTTTTGTCCTCTGTGAGCATACTATTTCTGCGATATATCCTACCATACACACATTTACTGCTATATTCTGGGTGTCTTAGGTCTCTTCTTATGTACAAGAAACTGAAATAATCCTTTTTCTATAGGACCTTACTTCTTAGTTAGCCTCCACCACCTTGCTGTCCCTGGTCAGCCTCAACTCCTGTTTTGTTGTCTGGAACTGGCTTCAGAGGATCTTTGGGGACTGGGAAATGTGGAGTCAGTGTCTGTGACAGCAGTGCAGCTCTGAGCTGGTGGCCTCAGAGGCAGACCTGTTTGATATCTTCCTGGCACTTGTGAAGGGTGGGAGGTGTGCTGCCTAATGGGATGGCGAGTTAGACGTCTTTTTGTTATGGATCTAAGTATTTGTGGTCAAGTCTGGGCAAGTAGGCTCTAAGGAGAGACTAGGTAACGATACAACAGCATGGAAGTATATAACATTGCCTGGTAAGGAGGAGTACTAAGGTGAAGAATAAATATCCTGGCTTCTGGCCTGTGAGTTCAGGCATATGGTATTTGTACACTGTCTTTAATTGCGCTTTTATCGCAGCTGGTGAAACCTCAGCAGGAGAATATGGAGCCAAGGAAAGCTCTGTGCTCTGAGGACAGTGGACCTGAGTGCAGATGGCTTGTGCCCACAAAGGCACTCAGCTTTTGAGCAATTGCAGGAGTGCGTTCTCTGTGTTTTCTTCCTGTGACGCACTGAGAGCAGAAGGGTTATGAATATTTTATGTCTTGTGGGTTTAATGATAGCTTTGATAAACCTGGTCTTGTTCATCCCAACTGAAGTTGACTTTCAGTCATTTTTGGTTTGAAAAGAGCATTTCCATTGAAAAATCTATGTTACAGAGGCATGGACCCATATGGTGGTTTGTGTTTCAGTTCAAATCTGGACATAGCTGCAGTGGTTAAAGGGTAGATCTGAAGGTAAGTTAAACATGGTATTCTTTCATATCTCTCTCCTCTTCTTGACCTGCCATGCAGTAAAAGGGTCACACAAAGATGGCTATGCCTGGGCACAGCACAGGAGAAAATGCTCTGATCTCATCACCATCTCCATTTTGCAAATATACCCAGAGCACAGCAGTGACAAACTCTTATTTATCTGGTTCCTAATTCCTGTTTGAAATGTGTTACATGCCAAAGTTTATCTGGAGTCTCCAATGCCTCATTTTAGGTCCAAACCGACATTAATTAGAGACATTAAGCTCTCTGCTGCTCCTAGGTTTTTCATGCATAACAGCTGGAGTTTGTTTATATTACAACTTAGTGCCAAACAAGGCACACCCAAGTGCAGGCTCTGCACACAGTCAAAATCTTTAATAAACAAAATGAGGTTAAGCACATTCTTTATTAAAAAAAAAAAAAAAGAGGAAAAGAAGAGAGGGAAGTCCTTTCAGTCTTGAAATCCTGCAGTTTTTTATTTCTTTTGTTTGTTTGTTTTGTTTTTAATTTAATGATGTTTTGAAGCCAGAATCCTTATTTTTATGAAGATGAATGTTGACAAGACTGCTTTTGTTCTGTGTCACCCCTCTTTTCCCTCTTTGCTCACTCTTTTCTCTTTCAGTTTTAAAATGTTTAAATGTTTTAAATGTGTGTTGCTGGTGATTGTACTGCAAGTCTGTTTCCTGGTTCATCCCATTTCCTAAGTCTTTGGTTGGTTATCCTTTTCCTTGTTTTAAGGCTATTGAGGCAAGGGCATTCATACTTTAGGTTATGAATTATATCTTCTCCATATTTATTACCCTACTCTTCTGGCTTTATTTGGTCTGATTTTCAGCATATCCTATAGAATAACTTTTTCTGTCTGCTTACCCAGGCCTCTTTTAGCTTTCTCAGCGTCTAGATTTATACTTGTATATATTTGCTGAAGTTGCTTTCATAAAATAGCTGTAGTTATTTCGGTTAGGAAAGAAGTGTGGAGTGCTGGTTACAGATTATCTAGGAGGCCTTCTGGTGAGCCAGACTCCAGATATTGTTTTGGCTTGGTCTGCCATGAAATTACTCCTGATTAGTACTTACTCCCTACTCCAGACCACAGCTTTTGGATATTAATAGAGATTTCCCCTAATTGTCAGGAAAGGCTTGTACAACCAGGTTGCTGACTATTTTTATCGGAAGTGTTTGGTGTGGGGAAGGAAAAAAATACCTGCTTTTGTAGTTTTCAAAAATCCATATGAATATTAGCTCCATGGTGAAACCTGGCAGAAGTATGTGGTTTTACTGTGTCAGATGCATTTGTTGGCCACCAACAGTGCTGATTTTTAAAATACAAAGAGCAAATGACATGTACAGCTGAGACATATCCCATTCCATGTGGGAAGTCTCTTGTTTTGCTGTCATAGATGATATTCAAAGGATGATCGTGACAGTGCCCAGGTAAGGCCAGGTAAGGTATCTGTTTTCTTTCTTTTCCCTGAGCTTGCTCCAGCAGTGCAGGTCTGGCATGGATATGCTCCTACCACACCTCTAATTGCACTGTGGTTTTATGTCTAATCGAGAAGGTATTTTACCTGAGTACTTGGTTTAAATGTTTCAGCTGCTCTTGGGCAATACATCCATGTTATTTATTGGAGATGGGACTGGTATGTGATACTGTTCCACCCTATGGTGTGTGCTTTCAGTGGTGAGGTGATCTTGAGCAGACTGGCTGGTGCAGTCCCCTTTACTTACATTTCTTCAGCAGTGTAAAAATCAGCTTACAAATGGTAAAAACCAGTTAGTCTGTTGTAAGAGGAAGGCAACCCTTACTTCTCTACGTGTTTGTGGGTTTTTAAGTAAGTAAGATATTTATTTTGATGAATAGAAAAAAAACAAGTCAAGACACTGTTAGGGATGGCTAAATCCACTGGAAAAATTACACTGGACGTTGCCTTGCTCGTGTCCCACCTAAGTGCAGAACCAACTGTGCAGATCAGCAGCATCTGCTTTGTTGAACTAGACTGATGCCTGTCTAACCTGAGAGACCACCAGTGCTGGCGATGTCCTAACATCCCTGCCCAGTCTAGGGTGTTCCCCTGCTTAGGGGAATGGCATAATGTTAAATTAAGAAGTTGTTAATAATGAATAATCTTAGTGACTCCACAGTCACCTTCTCTTGGATTTTGTGATGGACGTGGAGAAGGGAAGCAGGCGTGGGTAGTGCTGTGCCTGGGCAGTGGTTATCTCTCATAAGTGCGTCCTGCAATCCCTAGGGATGGTGCTGATGATGCATGTGGAGTTACCTCTTAGCACTGCAAAGGGTAGGTTGAATCTGCAATGACCCATGATTTTAGATGTTTACTGTTTTTTGATCTTAATATTGAGGGGCAGTATAGCTCAGTAATGATGAACTTTGCAGCATGTCATGAAGCTTATATTCTGGAGGCAGATAGACAACACATGCAGGCTTGTCACCTTGTCAGCATAATAATAGTAATGGGGTTACAATGTCAGCAATGTTAATTGAAATTGCAACAAAGCCAGGTGTATAAAATACAATGCAATAATCTAGAGCCAATTAAGCTTCATTGTAAAGTGACAATGAATCTAGCTGCAAATGATTCAAAACTGCAAACTACGTGACAGTGGGATTAGTTTGTTTGCATTAGTACCTCACTGTGTTTATTAGACTGGCATGAACGAACCAGTTTTGTCTGAAAAACAAGCAGCACTTTCCTAAATTTGTCCTTGGTTGTTGATTTGTACCTCTTGAATGAGGCTCACCATTTTTTCAGGATGGTTGAAAAATATGTTAAACTTCCTTAGCAATTTCTCACACACTGCTCACTGCCTAATTTTTACTTTGGTAAGATTATTTGTATTCAGGCTAATCCCCATCCCTAGGTTGTACTGGATGTACAGGGAAAAAAAAAGGGGAGACCATAATCCACAACTGTTAGATGAGATTTATCTCATATAACACCTGAGATATGAAGTATACTGCCCAGGTGAGATGCCAAATTTCTGACAGTTCTTGTTCTTTCCTATTTATAAAAATAATCTCCTTTCTGTTCCAGGTGCTAATTCAGTCACCTGAAATTGTCCTACAGGACAGACCCATCTAAATGATGGTGGAAATGCTTAATTCCAGTGTTTCAAGGTTAGCATCATAATGCTTCTGTCTCAGTCCCACCTGCAGTTCATAAGGATTCAAACCTTTTAAAATGGAGGATGATAGCTGTGACTCATGGCCAGTGTATCTTGACACTTACCCTCATGAGGAGATTTTTGTGACTCATTTGAAAACAGGATGAGTTGCCTGATGTGCAGTCACTGTACCTCTGAGAGTGAACCTTGTCCTCCTCAAAATAGGTTCCTATACAAAGTGTTCCTGTGAGAAGTGCCTTGATGCTTGGATGACTCAAACAATGAAAATAGCAATGGGGTACCAAGCCTATTCAACAGTAAGTGCCATAAAGGCTGAGCTTCTCTCAGTTGATGTTCTGCCTCATGTTATTGCTAGAAAAGAACTCCCTTGATAAAACTTCAGGAGACACCAAAATTGTTACTTCTCAAAAATACATGAGAGGCAGCTGCTTGTCAATAGATTTGTCTCAACTGCAATACTTGTCATTTCTCCAGGGTATCGACACACCACAGTGAGCAAAATGAGAACAACTCATCCTTCCAAAGATATGCCAGGAACAGAAGAGCTTGTCCTTAAATGAGCACCTCATATAGGAGGTCAGTCTCATGTGCTTAGTCATACGAGAGGTGAAACTGAGCTCTTCCTTGTGTTCCCATGGGCCACTTCTTGTAGTTACAGCAAAGCTGAATCCATTATGGTGACACAGCATTGGTGCTAGGCAGTTGTTCAGGCTGTGGTCATTGCAACCACCTCATGCTGTTTTTCCATCATTCAAGTCCTTTAGTTCTTTATTTCGTCCTCCTCCAAAGAAAGTAAAAGTATTTGATCTGACCTCAGGCTTCTGCTTGTTACAGACTTCTATGCTTCTGTCTCTTTGGTTATGAACCAAGCTCCATCACAAATATCTGTAGTTTTAATGCTATGGGAATAACACTCTTGGCATATTGTTATTACAACAGTATATACTGTATATCTCAGAATATCCCACCTTACACCAGTGAAATAAAATATTTGTGTCCTATTATGTGCACAGTATATGTGGTGTTTTAAAGGGTATATTGCAGCCCCAATCTTCTTTCTTAGACGACAAGTCCATTTCCTTGCACTTACTCTATACTTCCTGGGTTTCTAATCATCTGTAACATTTGTTCCAGAAACACTCCCAGTGTGACACATCCCTTTTGTAATGGAATGATCAGAACTGTGTGTGCTTCTATGGCAAAGAACGAAAAATTGATTGGTACAATGACAGTGAAGGAGCCACTTTCTCCTGGAATAAATGTGTGTAAAAAAATAAATTAATATTTGGAATTGAAATTGGGCGAGACCACAGGAGAAGTAAGCTTATTTCTGGGAGGATGGGTTGCATGGCCTGAAGTTCACATTGTACTTCAAGTTACTGGAATGGAGCAGAAGTGATGGCAGGACCTCTAGTGCTCTGAGGAAGGAAGGTAAGAGGAGGTTATACTGGTCCTTCCTGATTCTTCTCCGAAGACCTGTTTTTTTTCTGCAGCTAAGTCTCCTGGCTGTCAGTCGCGGCTCTGCTCAGCCCAAGACAGCCCTCTGCTGTGAGCAAGTGGGAAGCCTCGCAGCCTGACCTCAGCAGATCTGCATGAGCCCGATTTTTCCAGACGCACTTTGTACTGACGTTGCTCACCTTCTTTCTTTAGCTCAGGCTGGTATATACTGTTTGAATATCAGCTCAGTGCTATGTTTTGCTTGGCTTGAAAAAAAAAAAAATCCATCAATTCTCTCTAAAATTTCACAGATAAACATTGTCCTTGCTTCACTCCATGAAGAACATCTGCAAGGAGAGCCTGAGCCCGCACTTGCATGAGCACAGGTAAAGGACGCCTCTTACATGGGGACTGTTTTTACAGGCTCTATCAAACTACCTCTCTGGGGAAAGATTTGGAGCTGCAAATAAATTACAGATAAAGTTACTTCGATAGTTGCAGTTTCTGGGAGATGACACCTAGTGGAAGTACGACCTTCTCAATACTTTTACCATTGACAGAAGACTGTGCTAGTAGATACCTGAATTTACAAAGGCTTCGTTTGTGTCTGCCTCTGCATCTTCACTGTTGAGGGTCAATCCCTGCTGTGTGTTCATGGGAATTTGCTGCAATGGCCCTGTTTCGCATGGCACACCTTCTTCTCTTTTTTTTTTTTCTCTAGTGGAAAGAATAAAGGAAAAAAAGGATGATAAATGGATAAATTAATAGGCTAGAAGGCTTTTGAGTCCTTTGAAAAGTATGTGGATGAATACCTCCTGACCATGTTCTGCTTCTGTATGCTTGTAATACAGAGATTAAAAATCTGCAGAAAAGCAGGGGGTGACCTAGACAGCCCACAAAGGGTCCCCATCAGTCTCAGCATCTCTTTGTGTAAGAGGCATAGTGCTAAAATCAATTTAAAGGAATACAAGGGGAAAAAGCAAATCTCATATATGTGCCAGGCTGGGGGAAGGCGGGGGGGGAGAAGGGCAAAACAAAAAAGGCCTCAAAGTTCCCTTGTTTTGTATGTTACTTACACTGATGTTATTAAACCAACCAGTGTGCACTCCTTGCAGCAATGGGAGACCCTGTTGTTAGAGAGAAGGGCTGTTTTCCAGCAAAGCACATACATAATAGCGCTTTCCTCTTTCCTGAACAACATACACAACTGTACTTTCATCCTAGTGCCTGTTTGAGGCATACTGAACTCTTCTGTAACTCACTTCAACTCACATCTTTGAAAGGTCACATCAACAGCAGGCAGTTGTGGAAACTGGCAGGTTTTGCATAGGATCAGCAGGGGTATTTCAGGCTGGGCTGAAGAAGTGTTTGTAGGCACCTGCTTACAAGTTTATGTGGGGTTTGTTTATGTCACTCCAATGCTAGTACTTTTACTTTGACAAGCATTGCAATTAAGAAAAAGAAAAGGAGTGATTAAAAAAAAAAATACTGTCACAACACAAAAACCTCCTCAAACTAGGGGATATCAAACCCTTGAATTATTTACTACCTATGTAGTGAGTATGTACTTTCCTCATCATGGACTTTGTTACACAGAAGGCTGTAGTAGCATGCCGTGTCTTCTGTCAGAATGACGCGTGATGGTGCGAGCTGAGCGCCGACCTGCAGACTGCAGGAGCCCACATACATTTCTGCCGGTTCTGTTGCTCAAACTGCCCAGAAAACCAGACTCTTCCTCTGGCACACACCCAGGCTAGAGCTTGATCTGCCACCTTTCCCAGTATAAGTGGACAGGAGGTAGATGCTTCCAGGTCAACTGCAAACTGCTGTTGCTGCTTTTCCTAGTGGTGGGGTAAATGACTAGAAAGACGTGAGTAACTACAGGGCTGCAAAGACAGTGAAAGATAAGTTGTCAAACTTAAGGTTCTCTGGGATCAGTTAATTAGTATTAACATATGGTGGCACCTTTGAATTTACATCACAGGTGGATGCTGGATTTAAGTCCTGCTGTGCACTTAAATCCCTTCTGCATTCCAGCATTTTCCCTGCAAGAGTTGGAAGGACTCTGTAAGGTTGTCAGGCCTCCTCACCAATCTCAGTGGCAATGTATACTTGTAGTCTAAGTACAAATGATTTGTAAACTGACTTTGCAGACCCTTGAGCTCATGAGTTAATCTTAACTCCAGCCAAAGATGGACCTAAATTAGAACTTGAGCTTTTAGTCCTAAATTTGGGGGAAATTTGAGTTTTGACCTGACCTCTGGTGATGTGGTGTCATTTCCAATCCCAGGATTTAGTGGCCTGGGAGTCCTAACTCTGTATCTCTCAAAACTTTGATTTCCTCTTGTGTGCCTGGCACATGACAGTTCTGCAATCGCTGGATCTGTTTCTTTCACAGTCATTCAAAGTGGTCAGTAAATAGATGCTTTGGGCAAGATGCATGAAGCTCTGCAATGAACTGGCTAAGGCTCTCTTTGTTTTAAAAGTTTGGGTGTGGAAACCACCCAGCTTCCCTACATGATTTTTACTGCACAGCCCTTGCTCAGTGTTTTCTTCGTTGGATTCAGCAGGACCTTGATGAGGCTGTGGCTCTGCTCACTCAGCAGTCCATCCTCAAAACATGCTTTGCTTGTTTTGTGCCTGAATTATTTCTGCAGCCTGCTATTAAACATCTAGCATCAGTTTGCTTCAGAAACAATACAGAAAAAATGTCTGAAAGGTAGTTTAGAGGAAATGAATCTCAGGCATTGTTGCTTTTATTGTGTATCTCTGTTCTGCATATGACTTTCAGCATCTTTATTGGTTTGTTATGTGGAGTAAGTCTTTGTGTGCATAACCCCTGGGGCTCTTGTCCCAATAATTGGACAGTGTTGTCTTCTGCATAACAAGAAAACTAAAAAGAGTAATTATTTGTTAGTTGCCCTATTACAATTTTATTATATGATGATAGGAAATGTCCTGATTCTCTAAAATTAAACAAGAACTGAGAGCAATTTTAGAATACATCAGACTGCAGCCAACAGACGTAATTGTTACTGCTTTCCTCCACAAAAAAGTGCGATTCAGCCTCATGCACATTGTAATAGGACAACTGCTTACGTAAATAGAGCAGGCTAACAGCTAAACAATTTCTGGAAAGACATAGCAAGTAAGATAAGCACAAACCACTGATATTAACTCTGAATAACCTTATCCCAAGATCTGAATGTCTTATGTTTCTGCTGCATTATTTTATTTAGCTGAGACTCACTTTTAATGCTTTGTTTAGAGAGTATCTTGTCAGAAATTCTACTTATTGTTAATAAATACATGAAAAGAAATAGGCTTCAACAAAAAGCAGATTAAGCCCAGTTTCATGGGAAATGCTATTAGCTCCTGTCAACAACTGCTGTCTGTTCATGCAAGATAATAGGTACCCTCTCTGGATTGTTTTTAACTTGCTTTGGATGTATGTTTTGTAAAATAAGATGGAATTTCTGCTTGTGGCTGTAGGACGTTATCTTGGTCTTTTTCAGCTTCTGTTTGCATCAGTTATCTTAAATTTTGTTGCTTTTATTCGGAAGTGGATCAGACCCCTGGTTAAAAACAGACACGTGTTCCTGGATACCTGCGTGCAACTTGAGGGGAATCTAGCAAGATCTAAACAATCTAGACAAGAAAAACCATTATTCATCGTATCTCATTTAGCAGGCATCAAATTTTACATTTTCCCTCTGCCAGCTATTCATTCTCCCACCCCTTCTCATCAGTCAAATGCAATTAATATCCCCTTAACTAATTGTTGACTTTGATTACCCAGTCTAGTACTATTACTAGTTTGTTTCTTGACATTAGCAAACCATGAGCAATGATTTATAATTCAGTTAAAGTAGTGTTGCTGGCATGCCCATATACTTGAGTTTATATGATCAGGTTTTTTACCCCAAAAGCCTTCCAGACTAATTGAATGTTACCATGCTGTTTCCTTATGCTTTGGCTCTCTACCAGCCTTAGTATTTCTGACCACCTTTTACTGTGAATTTCTTTCTCTGATTAAGTCTTCTGCACAACCTCTTACTGACTGCTCTTCAAGGAAAATCCCATTTTTTTTCAATTTCATTGTCCTTGTTGCTCATGTACCTTTCTTGGGAGTTTCAGAAGTGGACTGTGACCTCTAAAATAACATCATCTTTGGCCTTTAGTCAACATCTTGTACCATCTCAGTTCAACAGAGTCCTTCAGCTAGTGTTCCCCACTGCTCAGAAGCACCAAGGAAGGAGAGCTGTCAGTCTGAGTAGATGGTTGCTGAGTTTAAATTATCCAATTTGCTGAAATGCCTGCTGGTAGCTGTTGCTCTGCTTCTTCAAACACACATTTTTGCTATGTTTGGCCTGAATGCAGCAAATGCTTCTGAGGTGTTTGAGTAGCTGTTCAGTATGAATTGGCTCTGAGAGATCATTGCTGGAATCAAAAAAATCAGATGTGGAGAAGGTCTGAAGGAGTGTTTATGTTCCTCATCCTGCAGCTGAAGTAGGATTGATCACAGTGATGCCTTGCTCTGTAGAGTTTTCAGCATCCTGTGACAACCACCTTTCTATGGGTTACCTGCGTTTTAGAAGCAATGATTCTTGCTATAACATGTAAACAGTTAAAATATGTATCTAAATGTTTTATTGCAAATCTAGGAAGAGCATTGCACTATCTCTATTTGAATTAGGATGCTAGTGCAAAAGCCTCTCCTGAGTAATTATTCATCCTGCCCTCCTGGAATGAGTTTGTGTAGTTGTCATGGAGGACTACCAGATAGTCAGGAGCACTGGAGCTGTGTATTGATTTATTTGGCTGATACCTACTTAATCTGGAGTCCACTTTGTCTTTTGCCATCTTGCTTGCTGTGGGCTTGCAGGGTTTCTTTTTCCACTGTAGCACTGATGAGAGCACATCAGACAGGGCTCCTCCATGGGTCATGGTTCACCGGCTCACACTGTTCTGTCTTCTACAGTTTTTGTGGCTGATTGAGTAGCAGAGGTCACCTCACTGCATTGTTGTTAGATTTTTTTTTTAATTGTTACTTTTTCATTTTGTTAAATGAGAAGTGTCTTCTTGTAAGTACATACTAATGGGTGAAAAAAGCAAATTTCAATTCCTGCATGAAAGTCATATGATGGTATACTCATAAAACATGGGAGTGGCAATATCTTGCCCTCAAAGAAATGCAAGATGTTCTACACAATTAAAAAGAAAGCTATGCTCCTGTGTCTGGTTTAAACATGACTTAAACTCTATCTCTACAGTGCACATGGAGAACATCTTGCACCAAATGACTATTTAATCATTCTCTAATCAAAGTTTCTGAAACTTTCCTAGAATGTAAACTTTTTGAAAAGACTAATTACTTTGTGGAGATCTTGTATCTGCATTTCCTTAGCTCATCTATCCTTTTGATGGCTACCAACATTTTTATGACAGTAGCTTTTTACTTATGGGGGAAGAAATACTCAGAAAGGCTTTTAAGATCTTGTAGTTGGCTTTAAACACAACAATTAATATTAATGAATCCCTGCAATCAAACATCTAAGTATTCATTAGAAGAAGAATTTGTTCCTCTGTTTTCAGCTGAGGCTTTAAGGATGTAACTGGAGCTTCTTTCCCTCTTGTGACCCAAGGAATACTTAAGTGTTCCTTGAAAAATAGAACATCTTCAGTCTGGTGGCATTGACACCATCCTGACCCTATATGCTGCACACCTGTGATGTGAGATGTGAGTTTGAATTCTCAAGGGACGTGAGAGAAGCTGTACCAAAATCTCTCTTGTGGTAGGTGAGAATAGTGGTCATGGAGGTTCATCAGAAAGAGCTTGCTTAGCTCCTTAACTCGAGGGCCAACTGAAGGTTGAGTATCCAGATCAGAGAGGAGGAGTGCTTCTTACAGCAGGTCTCTCTGGTTTAACACATGCAATTCTCTTTTGCATTTCCCACCTCAAGACAGCTACCTACTTGCAGGTTCGTGCTCTGAGTAAGGCAGAGGTGGTGGGGCTGTGGAACAGCACTGCTCTGCTTGAGCAGTACCTGGGCTCAGGGCCTCCGTTTTAGACACAGTTTGACATTGTGAGAGAGCTCTTTGAGCCAACATAAAACACAGGGCGAATCTGCAACTGCTCCTGCGCAGGCCAGCAGAACCTGGGCACCTGATTCAGGTCTCTCCATTCTGCAAGCTGTCAAAGTAGCTCAGAGTGATGAGAAACTAAGTACTGTGCGGTCCAAATTCTTTGGTGAGTCAAACTTGGAGACTCTTTATCACTTGTATATTTTAATGTCATGAGTTTCTGGTGGCCAGAGGGAGGATTAGGATCTCACTGTGTTAAATGCTGCACAGACATGTAGAAAGAGTCTTGCCCTGAAGGTCTTCCAATCTAAATACAAGAAGATTAAAGATTAGAGAAATGGAAATATCATGCAAGAACAATAATCAGATGATAAGTGGCAAATGTTGCATTAGTTCCACATTAGATTTTCCCCTTGTTTCTGTGTTGTATTCCTTTACTCTTACCACCAAAGACAAGCAGTAAAGAAAGAAGAACTGGTGCTTTCCACTCCTGTTAATTTATCTCCCCTATGGAAAAAGAGCAACTGGCATTTTTCTTGGTCTCTGGGTTTTGTTTTGGTTGTTTGATTAACATTTATTATTATTAAAAATATTACCATCAATAACGGTATTTTTTTTTACTATTGTGGTGCCCAAGGTCTGCAGAGATAGGAGCCATATTGGAAAGATGCCTTATAAGCAGGGGAATAAATCCACTTCTAATTGGTTCAGCAGCCCTTATTCTGCTATTTACAATGAAAGGTAGATACTTTCTAGGGGAACAATTTTCAGTAATAAAGTGTCATCTCCTTCAGCCCCAGCCCACTTCAGGGACAGTTGAATTTTGCTGTCAGGACAAGTCTGCATTTTCCAACTTTATAGCTATGTAATGATTTCTGTGCATAGACTTTCTATGCATAGTCAATAGGCTTCTCCGGAGATTTTGCCTCACTTAAGTGAAATACAGCAATCAGCTGTCAATACTGAAGCTGCGTATGAAAGACAGTCAATTTTCTTCCTATGTTCTGCCCTCCAACACTGCCTATAGCTCCAGTAGATTGTATTATTTAATACACCTGTGAATTTAGTAAAGTGCAGTACATATGATGGGAGGCTTTGGGTAAGTTATATTGGCATCTGGCACTTGCCGTGGTAAGATGTAGGAGGATTGAAAGAAATCATAGTCCCACTGAAATCAGCAGTAACACTCACTGTACTCCAGTGAGGACAGGATTTCAGGATGTGAATTGGTAAGGACATGTTCCTGGCTTCTCTTAGATGATTCCACCTGCAGAAATTTTCTTTCATGTCTTGTGTGGAGAGGGTCTTAAACTTAATTTTGGTTTATTATTGCTCAGTGGTCTGCTAAGATTTAAATCTAACAACCAATTTTTATAGTGACAAGGTCCCAAACTTCAAAGATGATCAGAGCAGCATCTTTGAGAATTTAAAGGAAAGAAAAGTTTTCCTTCAAAAAATGGAGTGTCTAGGATGCTCAGTGATACAAGACTTTTTCTTTTACTTTCACTGCTGTAAAGAGCCCCACATTTTCTTCCATTTCTCTCGCTGAAGCCCCCTTCTCCACTTCCTCTGCCAGAATTTTCCCTGGCCCACTTGGATGTTGTGAAATCACATGTTTAAAATGATCTAAAGGCCTAATCTTCAGCAGGGTCTGGCTTTAGAGAACACAGCTCTGGGGACAGTTTGGGAAATACCTGTTTCTCCTCTCTGCTTTCCACAGCTGGCACTAGATGGTGCTGTGACACTGGGCTTCTCTTCGGAAAACTTCATCAGTTTCAGCCTGCTGTTCTCTCCAGCGCATCCATCCCACACGAAAACGTGGGTACAGCAAAAAGTCCTTTCCTAATCCTGAACATGAGCTTTTGTCAGTGCAGGGTCTGTTCCAAACCTGGACATTGTTCAACCCAATCTGCTTGTTTCTTTTTCTTACACAAATGGAGCTGCTGTTCTTGTATTTCCTTGATACATGTGGAGTATGTGACATGCATCAGAAACCTGAGGTTACTGGTAACCAGAATATCCCATATATCTCTCTAATCTGTTCCTATAATTCCCCATCTCTCTCCCTCCTCCTTACATGCTCCCATTTCTTAACTTACTTCTTCAAATGTTGTTTAAGAATATGATGGAAAACCCCTTTAAACAGATCTGTTTAAAGCAATTTGCTGCACTTTTCAATTAAAAAATGGCTGGGATAGCTCAAAAGAAAGAAATCAATATTCCCCACTACAGAAGACTATACAAGGCAGGCTTTTCAGTACAGTGCAGACAGTGCCATAAAAGGGCCGTGTAGAGAGATTTTTCAAGCGTTTCTTAGTTTGCTGCCTAAGTGCTTTAGATTTGTCTTGATATCCTTCTGCAGTTCTTTTCCTGAGCCTGCTTGGAGCCAACTCTGATGACTGCATGAATGAGGGTAGAGGCCTTTGTTTGGATCCCTTCTATTCCCTGCCTCCTGCCATATGATTTCTGCTGGTTTGAAATACCAGGCTTTACTGATGTAGTGAGATGTAATTGTAAGAGAGATGTCGATTTGTGTTTGGATTAAACCAACATGAGCGTACAGGCTTTCCTCATGCAGGTGGATGTGGCTCTGGATCTGGCCGATGAAGGAGGAGGGGCAGATGAAGGGCTTGCCTGGTGCTATTGTGAGACTTCTTCTGGGGGCATCTCTACCACTCACTGTTGATAGCTGGCTCCTGGTCCAGCCATGAGGATGGGCCATCGGCCAGCCCAATCTCCTCCAGGAGACACCTGGAAGTAGCAGTGGGCAGCTGTGGGGGAGGAAAGGACTTCCTGAAGTCTGTCCGGATCTCTCCAGTCTATATCTCAATAGACTTACTGGAGTTACAGATAAAGTAAAAGATGATGATGAAAAAGGGAGACAGAGAAAATCATTCTCTCATCCCATTCAATCTGAGGATGAGGTTGAGCCTTGAAGAAGGGGCTGAAATAGCCAATGTACCTAGGAATCTAAACCTGTGGGTGACAGGCCCGATCTTCAGCTGTCTGTTTGGGTTTCTTCAAGGTTTTGCTTTTGTGTGTGTAATCCAAACCTGTCTATGTCTCCAGCAAACAAGCATGCAGAATGAGGCACAGGTCCCAGATGTAGAATTTGAAGGGCTTAAATCTCTCTCTACTCCAGATCCAGAGGCAATGTGAAAGCTCAGCAGGAGATGTGAGGGGTTCCTAGGTGAGATTCATGCCTCCAAATTTTCTTCCTCAGTCTTTCTTCAAATCTTACCTCCATTTAGGGTGAGTCTTTGCAAAATGTGGTGTAGGTGTCTGTTTAGCTCTAAAATATCATTTAACATGAGAGTATTTTCTCATTACTGCTGACTGAGGTTTCACACAGTGTTACTTAAAATGGATGGAAAAGAGCCATTGAAATGGTCTCAGCATAGAAGTTTGGTAAAATGTATTGCAATGGGACCATTATATTAAAGAGGAGGAAAAAGATGGGAAATTTTCTGTGACAGAGACTGAGCTTGAGGTGCCCTCAGAATTACCCAGGCAAAATTCAGCTGAACTGTATATTTCAAAAACCTAGAGACAGGAGAAAGAGCTGTACAGATTAGTCTCTCATTTGTGGGAAAATAGTTAAAATGACAACAAAGACAAGAAAACCTACATTTCAATTTCAATACATCTGTTTGAATTATGGCTATTTGGTACTTTTGAGAATAAATTGCATTTGAAATGGAATCTTTCTAATGACTTATCTTTCAGACAGGTATTGTGCACACCTTTTAAATGCATTTTACGTGTTTGGAGGGGGGAAGAAAAAAGATGAATTATGAAAAAGTTAAGAGGAAAATAATTTCAGGAGGTAATGGATGAGCTCTGTCTGGAAGATTAATCAAGGCAGTTGCAAGAGAGTGCCAAAAGCATAACTGAAGTAGAACTAAATATCTGATTGTAATTAAAACTTTAGCCTTCTAATGGCTCCATGAAAGATATTTTAATAAACGTGAAATGCACTTTCTAAATGGCACGCTAACTTTTAATGACTTGGGTGTTTTGTTTGATTAGTAACCTGGACTGTTAAATTAAAGCCAACTGCAAATGCATGATAAAATATTGATGGTTTCAGGCAAATGAATTGGGGGAGTTATGCTTGACAGATTTTTGGTATCATTAAGGATTTTAACTGGTGGAAAATATATATTGCTGGTGCTTAAAGATAGTTAAAGAATATCTCGTCATTTATACGCCCTAGTTTTAATTTTGCAGTAATAATGGGAAAAAAATCTGAATTATTCACAGATGGTTGGTCAAGAGAGGTCACTTAATTTAAAAAGTGTCGTTTTAATTACACCTGTTTCTCATTTCTGGCACAGAAAATTAAATATTTGGTGGTATTTGGTTATTTCTTTTCTTAGAGTGCCTGGAGCTTTTCTGAGGCTTCTGTGTGTTTTGTATGTGTGTTAAAGATGGAAGAGTGACATGCTAGAAAGAGTTTTATTGTTTCCAGTGTAAGTAGCTTTATTGGAAGTTAATTAAAAAAAAAACCATGATAGCGTCTGCAGGTTCAGAAATGAAACATGGGGTTTCCAGAGGAAACAGGGATGATCCCAGAACTCAGCCTCTTTTAAAGACAGATTTATTGTATTATCAAATTTCAGCAGACTTTATGATATCTGCACATGACTGAAAAAGAGAGTTGGAAGGTTATGGGGAAACCACTTGAAGTTTACCTGGCTCCTATTTGCATCAGCTAAGAACAGGTTCTTACACCTAAGGTGTGCTCGGCTTTTATTGTAATGCCTTAGACTTTCCACAGACTTTATTTCTACTGTACTGTACTCTATTCTTCATGCAAAGAACACAGATCAAAATAAGGCGCAGCACTCACAGCAGGGTTAATAGAGCAGTACCTCAGAGTAGTTATAATAGATGAGATTTCACTGAAGAGGAAGGGAGTGCAGTATCTTTTGCATGCATGTGCCAGAGTGGCAATTGGAGTGAAATCATACTTCCACTGAACTCAAAGGATGTCTTATTGGGGATTTTCATAGGACTAGGTTTTCTAAAGCTCTGCACCATCTTTATATCTTTCTGTTTCCTTCTCTTATTCTGGTTTCTGCTCCGTGTGCCTAGGCAGTTGCTGGCTGTGCTTTGGATATTCCCATGGCATTGTTCTCCTCACCCCAAGAAACTCACAGGCTATACAGCAGCACCTCTACCTCATTTTCTCCTTCTGATTTCTGTCCTATGGGCAGTGGCCAGCCTACAGCTAAGCAGCAGGAGGTAACAGACAAGTCCTTGGATGGCTGAAAGTGGTCTAGGGTCAAGAAATCAGTAAGGGAGGAGCTTGGTGAGACTTTGGCCAAAGCTGCATGTGAGTACCTCAGTGGGGTCTCATGGAAGAGTAACAGTCCCCTTGGCTTTCCAGGGTTTCCAGACCTGGGTTACAACCAAATTCAGTCCCTGATAAGAGGGAAGCTGGGAACACAGCAGGTACTGACCCCTTCTGAGGATGCCTGAGGCAGAAGTTGGGAAGACATTCAAAGAGAAATGGTGTAAGCCAACGCAAAAGTAGGCAGCTACCATCTAAACCAGCATCTACAGTCATGAGAGTATTTGAGATACCTTATAATGCCACCTGGAAGTAATGGGAAATACCACAGCTGAAGGACTACTTAGGGGGAAGCTCCAGGGCTAAGATCTGTTTGAACCTACGTATGGGAAGAAGAAACTTGCCACAACATTTAGGTAACGTCTATCGGCACATAGTCCTAAGTGTAAGACTGTGTGGCTCAGTAGGTTGTGAATTGTTTTGCAGTCTTTTGGCCAATATAATTTATCCTGGGCAGAAAGGACTTCTGAGTTACTGAGAGAAAAAAAGTCATCATATACACTGAAAGAAAGCGTTGGAGACACTGACTACTGCTGTGTATCTGATAACAATTAGTTATCTGATGCTGGTGTCCATTGCTACTAGAGAAACCTTCAGACTGCAAAACTATGATGGTAGTTCTTCTGAGTTTCATGTTATATTTCTCTTACTTGTTTCTGCATGCACATTAGAAATCACCCAATCCACCAGACATGTCAGGATAATATTGTGCCTGTGAATATTTCAACCAGAGCCTTCCCAAAATTCTGTACCTTGAATTGCAAACTCTTCTGGGCCATCTTCTCATTGAGTCATGTGCAATACTGAGCACACTCCTGGTGCACAACTGATAAATTATAAATCTCTGGAGACTCCCATTTGCCAGAGAAAAATGCATCCATATTCAGTAAAAGATTCTGTCACTCTGTTGCTGTTTGCAGCTCTCTTGGATTTATATATTCAGCTGATGATGAGCCATTTGGTATGATGGGTGTGATGTGTCTTTCCAGTTGGACAGAATGACCAAAAATGTTATTAAATTCCACCAATCTGCTGATGGAAGACAAAATCTGTTCCCACACAATATCAGTAGTAGCAGCATAGGAGATAATGCAATATTTATTTATGTACAGGAGGCCGTAGATAAATTTTCCATATTGTGAGCCTTGTGGAATGCTGAACACTCATAAATGATGTACTAACTTTAACCTGGCAGAACTGGCAGATTTAAACATAATGATGTTCCTGACTGGCTCAGTTTTACTATCGTCCAAATGGCTTAGTATATAAGTAAAAGCATGTCTGAGTCAGTGAATGCCCATTTTTGAGTGTAGCCAGATGGATGTCTACTGTGCAAGCCCTTGTTTGATATCTAAATTTGTCTCCCACTCTGTATCAGCATGCTTGGAAGAAAACCTTGATTTAAGCTGGTTGTGGAGGTTCCATGTTGTGTTTACAAATCTTCTGACATTCAGACAAAAAGCTAGCTTTATTTCTTACCAGGTGCAGAGAAACACATTTTACAAATTATTTCCCTAAAAGCCACAGACTAAGTGGGGAGTGGAGTTTCTGCTTGTTGGTTTCAGCTGGGGTGGTGTAGGTAGTGTGGCCTTCTCTTATTTCTTCCATTGTAGAAGTGGGTTTCTCTAGCTCTTCCCTTTGAATAGCTCATCTGAATTTTTTCAAATCTACCCATGCAACTTTTTTTGTCGCAACCACAACCCCTGTTGTGGGTTTTTACCAGGGATCAATTTTTTCTTGAACTCCCCCCTTCATACAATTACTATAAGTTGAAAGAGGTTTTATACAGACAAAACAGAGGCTCGATATAAGAGATATAATACTAAGATTTATTACTAGCAAGACAAAAACTAAGAAATAACATATACTACAACAGTACTAATTAAACTAGCTTATCTTATGAAAAAGAAAAGAATATCAGGTTATTATTTACAAATTTGGTGGCTCGGGGGTTTCAGTCTCTATTTTCCCCTGTCTCTGGAAAGCAAGGGCAGGAGAAAAAGGTCTCTCTCTCTCTTCCGTGGAGTTGGACATCTGGCCGAGTGCCAGGTCTAACAAAAGCATTTCTCTTAGTTTTTTTTTTCAGTCCAAGAGAAAGGTATCTTCTTTTGGTAAAATCATAAGTATTTACAAAAGCATTTCTTCCCCTTTTTGTATCAGTCCAAAGGGAAAGAAAGGGTCTTCCTTTGAAACAATTACTGCAGCACTTGTAAAGTGTCTTTTCTGTTATCTTGAGGATGGCTAGATTCCTCTTAATTTTCAAATGGCTGAATATTTTCCCTTTAAATTCTGATGGTTTTTCTCTTCTACTTCTCAGACTTTTCTCTTTTTCTTCCTTTTATTTTCTGTGTCCTGACTACTCTTTGCCAATGTATTTCATCAGCTTGACTTTGCTTGTTATCACACAGATGCTGCAGTGTACTCCAAAGTCCTTCCATATTTACCTTGCTGCTGAATACCACATTTTCAACCTCTCTGCATCCCTGACATAAGAGACCCATAAGAGGTCAGGCCCTGAAGCCTTCATCTCAAAGATAAAAAAAGGCTGGGGGTGGAGAGTTGGGAGGTAAGGGCGGATCAAAGGTCCCATCTGACCCTGGGGGAGGTTTTGGGGAGTGCCAGGCTCTGTGGGCAGAGATCTGCAAGGAAAGATGCCAAGATTTACTTGCTGAATAAGACAGGAGCTGTATCTCCTGTCTTTCTTTGGCTCTTGTTGCCTAGGGACACCCAAACATGCCAAAATGTCACAAGAGGACAGTGGTTTAAAGTCATGTGAGTGATGGTGATGTGATAAGCATCACATCTACCCATTTTGTTTTGCCCAGCCTAGAAATTCTGGCAAGACTTAGAGCCAGGGACCAAAATCTCAGTAGTGATGGGGTCTTCACTGTTAGTGCTTTTAAAAAAACAGTTAGAGTGTGGTAGCACAAATGATTGCTGTCCTTCTTGGGTTGTATTGATACACTGATAGACCCCCTATTACTTTCCAGGCTTATCAGTGCCCAAGGTACTATGAATATCATAGGCAGTGGAAAGGAGACTTAGGATATCTTATGAACCAAGTTTTGCAGTCTGAAGCTACTCTTTTGCTTTCATTCAGTGGGAGTATGATGCCTCAAATGGCAGCAGCTTGTCTCAAGTTTCTGCCAGAATCTTTTTGCATTACACTAGCTGAAGGCAAATTCATGAAACACATGAACAAAAGATGTTATGTGGTGAGAGTAGTCTTAAGAGACAATATCATGCAAAGAGATACATTTCCAAAATGGCCACCAAATTTTGACATGTAACCTCAGTTACCCACCTTTCACACTGGCAGCTGCTCACCTAAAGAAAATGAGGACTGGACTTTTGCCAGTGAAAACATCCACAGATGGAGTGAGAGCGCAGAATCTGAGGCTAGTGAAGAACCAATAATGACAGCTAAGGAAGCCAGAAAGAGACTTTTGCAATGAGCTCTAACCTCCTGTTGCCACGGTCCATGCCGCACGTCTAGAACCAGGAAATAACGCTTCAGTATCTTGTCAGAACGGCTCTGTAATATTTGGACTGAAGCTGCTTTGAAAGTGTGATCCTTCATGGGATTGGTTTTTTTAAAAAGTGGAATGAAAAATGTTCTGTCACGTTCCAGGTTGCAAACTGTAGCTGGAGTAATAAAAGGTCACTTTGCCATTCAGCATCCATTTCCTATTCCTTTGAAGTCCAGCATTTACTAGCAAGTAAACCAAGATACTTCAAAAGTTTCACAGCAGTGTGGTGAGGCAGAGACATAAGTACATGAGTAAAATAGCTGATTATCTGGTACTGCCTTTGCCGCTAAACAAAATGGGGCTTACCCTGATTTTCTGTACATCTGTGCTCTGTGCACTCTTCAGAGTTGTCTCTGGCTGTCTGTACCATATCTGTTATACACGCATACATGTCTTTGAAGTGTGTGGAGAGAGAAAAAGAAATGCCCCTTCTTTTGACATTTCCTTTGCTGTGCTGCTTTCTTTTGCTTGGGAGAATTAGAAAATATTTCATCACCTATTCTCTGTCCCCTTCCTCCTTCCCCCTCTCTTTCTCCACTTATCATGTCGTGAAAAGAGAGGAAATACCTAGAAAAAGATATTTACTATCCACAAGCAGAAGAAAAGAGTACATGAGGCTGCAGTGTTTCTTAAAAGGTAATTTCTTTTGCTGAGCTCCCCTTGTAATCAGATAGAAACATCTAGAAATAAACAAGCCAAATAACTTTCTCTGGTTAGAGCCAGGAAGGGAAATGTTATTAAAATGATCGCAGAGCCTTTTCGCATGGATTGATTTTCTGTGCCGTGCCATGATGTGAGGCCAGACTTGTGCTGGGCACAATGCAACCTGTGGACTGCAGGGGGCAATCCAGCACAACCCAAGCTGGTCCATCAGCCCTTGAAATAACTATTTCTGACAACAAAGGCCAAAACTGCGGTCACGGTTTGGGGACTGTCAGTCTACATTCTAGCTCAAGGATCAGTCTCCTTTGTGTTCTAAATATATATTGGGCAAAAATCCCTTCATCAGCCACTGCTGCATCTGCTGGGTGCACAGAGTTGTCCGTTTTCTCACGGGCAATGTTTATTTGCACAGAGAAGTTGTGCTGATGGTGAAGTGCTGCTTTAGAGACCGGCTGTCCTGCCGGGCTCCTTGCTGGTGCTCCCATGCTGTGTCATCAGGAGGCTCAGTCAACTGGTGTTTTGTTTCCTCCTCCTCTGAGTCCTGTCACAGCCAAAATAAAAGATATTTGGCAAGCAAACTTATGGTAAGCAGAATTGCTGGAAACAGTCATGTTGGGTCCCCAAAAGTGGTGAAAGCCTATTGGTATGATGGGACACCGGTATAAGGGCAAAGGCACAAGAGCAGGTGAGGAGAAGAGGGGGAACATCTCTGACAGCAGTCGCTTTCTCTGTTTAGCCCCTGACACACTTGATGCAAGTCAATGGAGAAGTCTTCCCCTGCTCCAGGTTTGCAAAGGGATGATTTAGTGGTGCTCAGGGACAAAGCAGCGGTGTTCAAGGCAGGGCAGCCATCTGCACTGGTTTCAGTTCAGGTAGAGTTAACTTTCTTCACAGTGGCTAGGGTGAAACTGTGTTTTGGATTTGTGCTGAACACAGAGTTGGTAATATAGATGTGTTTTTGTTATTGCTGAGCAGGGCTTACACAGAGACTTTTCTGCTTTTCATATGGCCACGCTGGCAAAAAGTTGGGGATGCATGGGAGGTTGGCAGGACACATAGCCAGAACAGGTGACCCAAACTGACCAAAGGGATATCCCATACCATATGATGTTGTGCTCAGTATATAAAGTGGGAGTAAGAAGGAAGAAGGGGGAGATGTTTTCAGTAATGGTGTTTGGCTTCCCAAGTAACTGTTACATGTGATGGGGCTCTGCTCTCCTGGATATGGCCGAACAGCTGGCTGCCCATGAGAAGCAGTGAATTAATTCCTTGGTTTGCTTTTCATGTGTGCGCAGCTTTTGCTTTTCCTATTAAACTGTCTTTATCTCAACCCACAAGTTCTCCAGTTTTACCTTTCTGATTCTCTCCCTGTTCTCGCTGGCGGGGGAATGAGCGAGCGGCTGTGTGGGGCTTGGCTGCTGATTGGAGTTAAACCACAACACCATCCCAGTGCTCTCCAGAGGTGGACAAGGGGATTTGGGCAGGAGACTTGTTGAGAGCCTCCTCACTCATTTGTTTTCTGCATCTAGTTAAGGGCTGTAGGCAGCTTTCTCCTGAGCTGCTACCTACCTGCTGCCTCCAGCTCTGGGCCACGCTACCTCTGATATGCATTGAACCCAGTCTCCCTATCTGAGGATGTTTTTTCATGCAGGCCTCAGCTTACTCACTGCAGCTTGGTTAACTTGCCGTGCCATGTGAGCACTGCCAGTGGCAAAGCACAGTGGCCATGCTGCTGTGTCATCTCTCCCACCTGAGGTAGCGTGCAGCCAGCAAGATGGTTTGGTGTTCAGCAGGATGCACAGGAAAGTCAGAAGCAGCTCAGGGAAGGAGGAGGAACTAAAGAAGGGACTTTGGACAGAGGGGCAGGAGGTGTAGTGCTGACTGTGGGCTGATGGAATAGCCACAGGTTGATGACTGTAGAGTAAAGGTGCTCAGCGAGGTTCGCTCAGCGAGGTTCACTCGCCTGCTGGCTTTGGCCTCTACAGTATGAGTCATCCTGGGCCATGCTGTGGAGAGCTTGGCTGAACTCTGGTCCTGAGCCATGGGCTGTCTTGCACAGAGGGACCACCTGGGGGTCAGCCAGGCCTGCAGCTGGCCTGTGTGGTTTCTCTGGTGGTATGGTGTTTGGGTAATATGTCTCGCTTGCCTTTGCCCCTGAGTGCTGCAGGTGTCTGTTGAGTGCTGGGTGCCCAGCTCACCATCACTCCTGCTAGTGAGTGAGACATGAGCAAAAGTGGTCAGATTTTAACTGTCCATAGAAGTCCCTGTCCAGTCTTCATATTTTCTAAAAATGACACCCGAAAAGCCCTGCATGAGACTCAAGAGCCTCAAGATAGATATAGAGAGAAAGTTGGTAAGAAAGGTCTTCTGAACTTGGACAGGTTGGATGATGATGAGGGCTCAGTGCCTCCTGAGTGCTTCCCTCCTGCACAGGGGAATGGGGTGGAACTCTGTAGCAGCTATCCAGCTGCAAGATCAATGGAGCTTATTTTACTCCATTTGCTAAGGATTTAAATCTTGTGGTAAGATTCTCTCTTGTCAAAATGCAGAGATTGATCAAAACTTGTTCCGTGGTTATAGCACATTCAAAGCAGTAAGAGGCCAGCAGGTTTTTTTCTCTGGTTATTTGCACTAACCAAACAATGTAGAAAAGTTAAGATTTGGGAAGTTTTTTTTGACAGAGAGCTTGTCTATTGAATAACAGTATTTTTTTTTTTTAAATGAAAGGAAATGGATTTATTTGTGTGTTGTGTGTGGAAAGGAAGAAAAAAAAGAAACAGAACTAGAATTAACTGAGGTTTAGCATCCACAGACAAGCCAGGCTTCACTGATAAAATTTGTGAGGAGCCCACTGTTCTCATCTAAACTTTTCTCAAGTCTGAAGTGTCTATGAAGGAGAAAGGATTAAATTTCCAAACTTAGATTTAGTAGTGAGACATTGATGTTACTGTAAACCTTCCAACTTAGAAAAAGAAAAGGAAAAAAGAAGACTTTTAGAACGGTTCTGAAATTTCAAACTCCTCGTGTTGGGAAGCATGTGGGACATCTTGCCCAGGTAAGTCCTTTCCTCACCCAGCATCAATGAATGGCTCCACACTCCTCCCATGACTAAGAGTGCCTCTGCCTTCCCTTGCTGCCCCTGCTCCATTCTGGGAGAAGCAGCTTGCCCCTCCAGCATGATACTGCTGTGCTTCTCTTGGGAAGCAGTCACTTTGCCTTTGGTAGTGTTTCTGCTTCAGGTTTTATAAATTGCTACCATCCTTGCACAGGGATGCACAGGGCTGGCAAAGTGGAGCTTTTTGTTTGTATAGCTGCCCTAGATACAGTTTTATTATTAATCACATCAAGGGAGGCTCAGAGGTTTTTAGGGCTAGAAGAGACCATTACTGTAATTTAGTTTAGAAAATGTCTTCCACAGTGGTCTTTGGGTTTTGTTTTCCTTTGCCCTTAAGCCTTAAGGTGTTATTTAACTTTTTCATAAACCAAACAGAACCATAGAGAAATCATTATCATAGTATTTTAAAAAAGTTTTTCATTTACTGGGTAAGTTTCTGAATATTATTTTGAGTATTGAAATAAAAATTTATCCTGGTTTTGAATGGAAGAACACCCTCCAACCCGTCTTTCTGGTAAAAATGCAGACAAACTGCTTAAATGAGGGTGCCTCAGGGACATCCAAGGATGGGGGCATGCACATAGCACAGCAGGATCTGTCCAGGGAAATTGAGGAGAGTTTTATCTGTATGAGAATAATAAGCTGAAGTGGAATAAGCAGAATGGGGGAATTCTGCTCACATTTCTGGCAGAAGCAAAACTTTCAGCTATTCTTGATGTTCAACTCTCAGGACTTGTTTAATATTCAACACTGGTTTCATCATCAAAGAAATTGAGGCAAAATTAAAAATTCTTTTCCTGGGTCTGTTATTTTCACAGCTTCTACTTCCTTTCAATTTTGATACTGCCATCCATTTTGATAAAAGAAAATGATGTGTGAGGAACAAGGCAAGCAGGAAGAAGACAGAACAAGAAGTGCTTTTCAGCACTGACTTTACTTCTGCAGAAGTTTATAATAAGGTGTCTGCAGATCACTTCCTACTGAAAGCTCTTGTGAGTAACACCCTGCTTGCAGAAAGTGAATTAAACCAGTCCCACTGTGCATGGTCTGATCTCCAAAGAGTTGGTCTCTCTTGTCTAGTGCTGTATAGTTTTTTTCTGCTATTTTCTACTGAGCACAGAATCACAGAATATGCTGAGTTGGAAGGGATCCACAAGGATCATCAAATCCAACTCTTAGCCCTGCACAGGACCATCCCTAAGAGTCACACCATGTGCCTGAGAGTATTGTCCAAATGCTTCTTGAACTCTGTCAGACTTGGTGCTGTGACCACTTCCCTGGAGAGCCTGTTCCAGTGCCCAACCACCCTCTGGGTGAAGAATCTTTTTCCAATATCCAGCCTAAACCTCCCCTGACACAACTTCAGGCCATTCCCTCAGGTTCTGTCACTGGTCACCACAGAGAAGAGATCAGTGCCTGCCCCTCCTCCTCCCCTCATGAGGAAGTTATAGACTGCAATGAGGTCTCCCTTCATTCTCCTCCAGGCTGAACAGACCAAGTGACCTCAGCTGCTCCTCACATGGCTTCCCCTCAAGGCCCTTCACCATCTTCATTGGCCTTCTCTGGACGCTCTGTAAGAGCTTAATATTTTTCCTATATTGTGGCACCTGAAACTACACACAATATTCAAGGTGAGGCCTCACCAGTGCAGAACAGAGCAGGACAATCCCCGCCCTCGACCAGCTGGCAATAGTTTCCCTGATGCCCCCCAGGACATGGTTGACCCTCCTGGCTGCCAGGGCACTGCTGACTCAGATTCAACTTGCCATTGACTGGGACCCCCAGGTCCCTTTCTGTGGCACTGCTTTCCAGGGTTGCCCTATCACAGGTGCAGAATCTGGCATGTATGACTTCTGTGTTGTTTTTCTGTGTGTCTTGTCTGTACTCTCCCTGAAAGCTTTCTGTTGGAAGAAAAGCCTTCCAAAAGCTTGTTAGGCTTATTGATCTTGATTGACTCTTGTGGCTGGCTCTTAGGGTCCAGGTAAAAGCTCTTTTCAGGGAGCCAGATTTACAAAAGCATCCTCTCTGCCATTTGTTCCCTGAATGAATGGGTGAAGGAGGAGCCCAGCCTGTGTGCCAACAAGGTTGTGCCAACCTTGGAGGGCAGCATAAAGATGGTCTAGGGCTTTGGAGGGACCTCCTGAAGCTTTGAATTAGCATCAGCCCTGGCTACCTCACTGCTTCGTAGTGTGACCTTGAGCAAGTCATGGTCTGTACCCATATGCTGTGGTCAGGAGCTGCACAAAGGATGTGATGCAACTCTAACTTACACTCTCAGACTGCATATGTGCTGCCATCACAGGTGAAACACTTCCATTGCATCAACCTGGGCAATGCAAACTCTGGTAGCAGCCCAGCTGCAGCATGATGTGCATGAATTTCTCTTGTGGGACACACAGTGTGTTTGTGATGGCTGCATAGGTCATCACAACCTAGCTGGTGGAAGAGGACGGAACTGGGAGGTTTTCTGTAACAAAAGGAAAATTGAATGAATTTGTGCCAGTACTCTAGATTTTAGTAGGCTAAGTACAAAAATCAATGTTAATGTAACATTATAACTGAGCTTTTAAACCTTTTAGTTAACCTATGGAGCTCAGCCTGTAATGTCAGAGCCCGTTTTTGAACTGTAGATAGGCCAGTATCTAAAACACTACTCACACAGACAAACGGTGAGGTATTTCACTTTTCTGTTACTTCAAAGAAATTTTGCAAAACACAAAATAAAATTTGCCTCAGAACAAATAAAATATATGGTAAGTCTCACTTTAGGGACTGAAGTTCTCAAAAAGTTCCCACATGTTTTCCAGAACAGAGAAAGAAATCCAGCTCTTGTCTGTTAAGTGTTTGTTAACATTAGTATTTCTCAAAGCCTTCCAGCAGAAGATGATAGATCTCTGAATGTATCTTTGGACAAGATGCTCTTTAGCTTAAAAACGTCCTTCTGTGATCATGCATGAATGGGTATGACGGGCTGCTGGTCCCAGCCAGGCCACAGGAGTGGCCACTGCTTTTGCTGGTGTTGCTGTTGGAGTCACTCTTGTTGCTGTCAGTTAAAAGTTGGTTCTGTAATTATAATGAGTATTCATGCTCCATGTGAACTATCAGCAGTTTTGCAAATACTGTCCTTTACATGATGCTGCTCTTTGCATAAGAAAAAATGTTTTGATTTACATAACCTCTGAGGGAGTGGCAAACAAAACCTGTAGCCTGATTGTTTTTCCTATCATTACCTATTTTTCTGGCAAAGTGTCACTTTGCCAGTATAACCTGATAATATATTGCAATTAATAGACATGAATTTACTAGCAGCAGAACACAGGCGGCATTTGCTGTTCTAGTGACCTTTGTCCTCTCTTTCCTTAATAGCTCATGCAACTCGTACAGTCCCAACTGAAGCTTTGGATTCTCTGAGGCTGCAGAGGAGATAAAAGGCTGTGTAGCAGCCCAGAAGGGTGTGCTACATCCCCTTTGATGTGATCCATTGTGCAGATGGGCCCAGATGCACTTGCCTGTGGTTAAAAAAAGAAAATATTTTTAAAGCTGTGTAGACATTATCATAGCTCATATGTACGGAAGGGTCAAGCTAAGGTTGTCATGGGGATTGCATCTGAAATCCTGATGGTACTGAAGTCTGCCAAAGCTTTGACAGCACCATTAATTGAGTTTCTGTGGTTGGTAAGCTTTCTCTCCTAATGTTATTTTTAATGCCACACAGAGAAATCAGAATGCAGTGGAGTTTCCGGAAGGGGACTGAAATGTCAGTGCCCCAATGCCATTCAAATAGCTGTGATGGGGTGGGCGGAAGGGGTGAGGGCAGATGCTCAGTCCTCGCTCTTAACTGGCGTGGGCTGGGAGGCTGCTGGCATTGTCCCAGCCTGCCCAGTGCCATTGGAGAAAATGCCGTGTGGGAGCTGGAGGTCCAGACTAGAGATCATGGTCCCATTCTTCCCCTCACTGGGATGCTTAGGGATGCAGAGCCCTGGGGAGTGGAACCTATCCTCCCTGCCATGATGGCTCTTTTTGGGGTGCTGTGGTTTGGTCTTTGACATGTGGACAGGCCGTGCCATCCTCGGAGTTAAGGACTGCATTAGGCGTCTGGTGGGTTCTCAAGGAGAGGCTCCAGCTCTGAAGGGGATGCTGTACAGTGGTTTCCTGTTTCTTTCTTCTTTGAATTTAAACTCCTTAAAAACAAATCTCTTCACTCCCCAAATAAGCTCTTTACTTCTGCCTTTCAACCCTAAATAGCTTAGCATATAAGTAGCTTCTTTTGGAAAAAAAGGTTGATGCTGTCTGTGTTTCTGTGATCAGATGCTCAGAATGAGTCTAATCCTAGTTTTGAAATTGATTCAGCTCAATGACCTTGGGCAAGTTACTTAACCTCTCAGTGCCCCAGTTTTTCCATTTGTAAAATAGAGGACTGAATACCCTTGTGAGCTGGGTAAACATCTCCTGAAGCTTAATTTAGATATACCTGTTTTAGAGGGCTTTGATCTCTGTGGTTATAAGCACCATGGAAGAGCAAAAACATACTTCTCGCTAGGGAGCTTAATCTCCCAACCTGCTCCATTTTTCTGGTGCACAACACAGCCCAAACAGAACCTTTCTGTAGCCATTAAGCACAATGCCAGCAGGAGGTTCATACTTGCTAGGAATGGTGCTAGAGCATCTTAATCCCATCTCCTGCTTGGAGATACAGTGGAGTACCCCTATACTGCCCCAGCTGGGCATTAGGCTAAAGGGGAACAACTGAAGCAGGGTGTCAGGTGTACTTGACCCTCCTGATTTCCAGACCTATTTGATTTGCAACGTGACATGTGCAGGCTGGATGAATTCTGGAAGCAAAGTGGAAGTGTTGGCATGCCTGTTTGCATACTAATACAATCCAAATGCCATTATTTTTCCAGCTTCCACAGCTGTGTTATGACTGTACTAGAGCTGAATTCTAACAACCAGGCAAAAGGTTTGTTTGCATGTATATGTGCACCGAGATTTTGCAAGCAAAACTGGAAAGCTTTCTAGTTGTTGCAGTTGTTGTGCTGTTTTTTTGTTTTTTTTTTTTTTTTAACCCAGCACACTTTTGTGCTTACATTAAAAATTATGGATCAGCTGTATTTTAACAACTGTCTGTTCACTGAATTTATGCAGTTGATGGCCTCAGAGCTCAGTTTGAAAGGTTTCCCCCTCTGTGTTGCAACTGGGATTTCTTCCATAGATTTTTTTTTTAAACAGAAACAGTGTTTTATCTTTGTATCTTTGTCTTGTATAAAAGATAAAAATCTATAGTAATTCTTTCCTATGTAGCTGCTCTATTTTTCCCATAAAACACTCTTGCAAATAAGTCTGCAGATCTTTCAACACAATGCCTGAAGCATCACACATGATAAATCCTTCCCTAGTCTCAGTTTTCTGTAACCTTCCCCATTCCTCACAATGACACACACTTTCTCTCATTCATCTTTTATTACAATTCAATATTGTGCTTGAATATAATTAGTTTGTATGCAGTATACCCTTCCCCCCATCCTTGTTATTTTTTTTTCTGAAAAAGGACAAACTACTTGTTCCCATGCACATTTCATCTGAAAATTGACTTCAGTGTTATAGGTTCCAATATATTTACACAACAGGTAGGGAAAGGTATTGGGAAAAGAAGAAATATTTTTAACATCATAAACCTCTAGCAAAAATATGTATGTAATAGAATCTGGTACTGTGGTATTACACACATTACAACTGTCACTGTGACTTACAGCCTTAGTTTAGCTGAAAGAAAATCTATAACCCTAGAAATGCGACAATGTCCAAGTCACAGTTCAGAGTAATAAATGTTTTTCACAGAATACTGTAATCCATATTTCCAAAGCTGATACAACAAAGGCATTTCTACTAGAAATCTTTCAATTTCATGGGCGGAGGCTCCGAAAGGGAGAGAGAATGGTTAGGAGAAAGGATAAGCAATAAAATGCCTATGTTCAGAAATATTGGCCCTCTGGCTACTGCCTTTCATTGATTGTTCTTGCCCCCAAATTACATCTTAATAAAGTATAGTCTATCTTTTTATACCAGTGTAAGAAAATCAACTTTTAAAGTCCCTGTTGTCATTTCAGGGCAGTGGGTTGCAGGCAGTTATGGCATGAACACCTTGGCATTTCCTGCATCATGGACATCCTATATGGTGACCACTGGTCCCTCCAGGGCAGATGATGCAAGGTATGCTTTAGTGATGGTATGGTCTGTTTTGTCTAGTCAGGGCTCTTGAACATATTTCTTCATGTCTCAGTTCTGGCAGCTGCCAGCCACTGTACCTGTTGGGGTCCCAGGTATGGAGTCTCACTGCCAAGTCCCTCACCTCCGTGATGCCTTGATATGGTGCCTTATCCCAAAGATTTATCCCAAATATTAATTTTTGATTCACCTCAGCTGCATTTTCACTAGGAAAGGTGTTCTCAGACCAGAGTTAGTGAGAGCCCTGGGGTGTCCTTGTGTCTCTGGCTTTGGTTTGACTTTGTGTGTGTGCCAGAACAGTGAGGCTATCCTGGCAGGCCTTCCTGCCGGAGACAGCAAACAAATATATCACACTACATATTTCCTCTCTTAGAAGGGTATAGTTTGAGTAGCTAAGTAGCTTGTGTTTTGGACTCCCAAGACCTTCATTTGTCTCTGCCTTCAAACTTCCTGGCAAGCTTGCTTATGTCTATTAATTTTCTAAAACCCATGAAAGCAAAAAAAGAGCAAATTGCATTAAAGTAATCTGTAATCATTTGAGTTACAGTATGAGTGAAATACTCTCGTAGCTGAGCAGTTAAAATGGAAATGCAGTATTGAGAAGCTATATGTGCCATAGTTTATTGCCAACTATACACATTGCAGAGCATCAGGTTCATTCCAGTCAAGGTTAGTCAGATGCTTGTGTTTGGTTTCATGTTAAATTAAAAAGAAAGAGTGGGGAAAGCAAGGAAAATGGAGACACTGGTAGCAGGAAAAATGTAAAAATGGATGTTTATCAGCCCTTCATTTAATTATTTTCTTCCCTGGTGGAGTTGAGAAGATATGCTGGCACCCAGAACTGAGCAGGGTGTGTTTCCCAGCAAGCATGTGGGTGGCGTGGAAAGGCCAGTAGGTTGGTCTGTGCTAAAGAACTAAGCTTTTAATCAGAAATGCAGAAGCTCAGCATATCTAGTTGTATTATCATCTTGAAGCATTGCAAGTGCTTGGTATATAATAGCACTAACATTGCCCCTACTATGCTGAGACATCATGCTTGCTTTAATGCATAATACTAAAAATTTCAGCTTCACATAAATTAGCTTTATTAGCTACTTTACTTAGTCATCATTCCTATTACTGCTTCATTAGATAACTGATTCATAATCATTGACTTACAAAGAACAGATTGCAAAGAGTTTTCCCCTCCCATCTGCTCCTCACCTTCCCATGCTTCAGTGTGCATTCAGAGTAATGCAATGGTACGGTGCATAACACCGATCCCTTTTGAATCTTGATGTGGGACAGCCTGAAATGGTCTGTCCTTGTAAAGCTCCGTTTCCACTCAGACCCTACTGTAGGAGATACTATAATCTTGATTGGAGTGTCTGACTCACAGGGATGAGCTAATGTTTTTGGCAAGATCCTGCTTTCTTGAGCCAGAACAATAATTTTTTCTGGTGCTCGGGTAGCTGTGATAGGAGTCTGAAACAGTGAATGTGTGTAAAATAATCAAGACATAAAAATATCCTCACAAAGTGGTGAGGCTCTGTACAGCTTATGTGCCCTTGGTGCACAGAAGACATTGTGAGTGCTTTTTTCCATCTCACCAAGGTGAAAAAGCAAATTATCTGGCGTTTATTCGGGAGACTACGTGGCTCTGAGACCAATTTTTACATCCATTGAGGCCTAACTTTAAAGTTGGGTGAAAGATGTGTTCTTTCTGCTGACACACAGTTATCAAGCACCTGGGGTCTCAAAAAAGTGCAGGGTTTATCACACCTGTTCATTCAGGTGTTACGCTCTTGTAGGCTTTGGGAGCAATTTGAAGCAAGAAGTTCAGTGTTTTGGAAGGAGAAGGTAGGAATGTTTTCATGAAAGAAAACTGACCTGGTTCTTTATATTGCTTTTATTTGCTGCTATCCTTTGTTATTTGATTGTTTTGTCAGCACTATTTTCAAGTGCTGCAGAGTTTCTCTAGTGACTCCTAACTCCTTGACAGCATATATGTCACACCAGCTGTCCATGGGTTTCTTGCTTGGAAAGAGGTGGCTCTTGCAGTTCTTACAAGAAAAGCTGTGCTTTTCCTTCAGATTTCTTGGAAGGAATTTCCCCCCCTCCTCAGGCTATTTTTTCACAGTGAAATGGGCAAGTTTTGCTAAAAGACTCTTGTATGTAGCAGAAAAGGATTCTGCCAGGACATGAGCGTTGCACAGTTAATGCTTGCAACTCATTGGACCCCAAATGAGAGGTTCTGGCCTCGTGATAGGGTTTGTACTGGTTTCCCTTGCTGCAATGAAGAGAAAATTTGAAAATCCTGAATGCCTTGTAGAATTCCTATGACCTTTCGGTAACTTTTTAGACACCTGCACTTGCTAAGCTCTAATATGCATGTGGTCACTGAACTGGCACTCCTCAAAATTAAATAGACCTAATGCAAATTGCTAATAATCTGAGAAAGCTTTGGGCTAAAGAGGCTGTAGTAAAATTTCACAGGAGAATCCTCTTCTGCAGGCTACGTTAAATGGCCTTGTTAGATATTTGAGTATTGAGTGTCATTATGTAGTGATTTGAGAAAGGACAGAAAAAAAATGTAAGGCTGCTAGTAAGATTCTTGCAGCAGATCTATTATGGCTAGTCTCTCTAGTAATAATTTAGAGTTTTAATTTTCTCAAGTGTCCCACAGGTTTACTATATCCAGCCAGGTGCTTCACAGACAAGTTGGTAGAATGGAAGTTTTTATGACCTGTCCCACTGTGACTTTTAAAGCTTCACCCCTCTCTGCCTCCGTATTTGTGTACTACATTCATGCACACACATGTGCACATCCACGTATTCACACACACAAGGAGTCTCAGGGACACATAGGAGTTTATCAAGTCCTGCACAGTTCTTAGCTTAATTCACACCTTTCAGAAACCAACAGCATCTTGATGCAGGGGCTTCTTTTTCCTTGGTTTTAAATATATATGAAGAACAGAAACCTGAGGCAGATTAATTGATACAGAAGCTTGAAGAGTAATAACGAGTTCCTGATCTGAATAGCCTTCCTGAAAAAGCACCTCTCTCTCTCTCGGTTAATCGATCAATATCTATTTTTTGAAAAGTGAAGAACCAGCTAAGAAGCTGGTAAGACCCCTGGAAGAGAGTGTAAATACCCTGAACCTTGCAATTTATATCAACAGGTGCAATGCAGACAAAGTTTTCCACACCGGTCTTGTGATTTGGATCTGTTGGTGAAAAATGGGGACAGGAGGGTGCATGCCTTGGTGTCTTGGCTGCAGGGATACAGTTAGCTGGTGCTCCTTGGACAAGGATTCCCAGCTCCCATGGGCCACTTCCCATGAGCAGAGCTGGCCACAGGTGTGGAGGGGAGGGAATCTGGAACTGGAGATTTTAAACAGAAGTGTTGAAATTAGCTTCAACATTTGCAAAAAGTCTTTGACAGAACCTCTTGCAGCAAAGTCCCCAGAACATGAATGTCGACAAGGAAAGAGCCCATTGTTATCAGTGATGTTTCAACCATTATTTTATGAATATATTCAATGAAAAGAACTAGCTTGTTTCCAAGACAACAAAATTCAAACCCGATCCATGATTGCTCTAAAGGAGGCCTCCTGTCATTTCATTCCTTTGAAGAAACTCACAATTTGATGGGCAAAATGCCAGAAATAATTAGACAGAATAGCACCATAAACCCCAATGGAAATAAAATATCTGCTGTAAGAATTTCCCACCAGAAATCCTGAAAATCAAATCAAAGTCTGGATAAAATCTTTTCTGTTGAGTATAAGAACGAAGGGGGAAAAAAAAAGGGCTGGGAGAAGACAATCCAGTTTTCTACCTCATCAAAGAGAATACTAAAAGCTGTGTTTTTGACTTGCTTGTGTCTTCTTGTGAAATAATAAGTGGGCAGGGCAATCAAATTTAAAGCAATATTCCCCAAAGCAAGGTCAAAACTGCTAGGAATGTTCATTTCATTTTTATTTGCTTTTCCTGCGAGGTACACACCATGGCTATAATTTCCCATTCTTTATGGGGAGATCAGAAGATTTGTGCTGTGCTGTGTAGGAATCAATTCAGTCATCCTGGCAGCATGCCAATCTTTTTTACATTATTTGTTAACCCACGTTATTGAGGAATAGAATAACTGTTCCATGGGATAAACAAGGGAGTTCTTCTTGCTTCCTTGACCTTGATTTCACGCTCATGCCTGTCCTTTCAGCACCCATATGTAGATAGTGATCATCTGTGTTAGACTGAATGAAATAGCACTGCAGATCCTGTGCTGAATCAAATCACTGAATCGGTGGTGTGTAAGCAAACCAGCAGCCTGCATTGTTTGCCTCTGCTCTTGCAGCATAGAGAGTCTCAGGTATTTCTTACAGAGGGAGTCTCCTCACTTTACCAGCAATAAAACCAGGCACTGTGACAAGACGTGTATTTGCCCTTTCAGAAATCACAGAATATTCTGAGTTGGAAGGGAGCCACAAGGATCATCAAGTCCAACTTTTAAGTGGATGGCCCATACATGGATCAAGGCCACAAACTTGGCATTATTAGCACCATGTTCTAACCAACTGAGCTAATGTCAGGGTTATTTTCTTCCTGCTAGACCATTTCTATAATGCTTCAAAGCTAAATGCATCAATCAAGCCATCCTCCTAGGAATATTTCTGAGTTTTTTTTAAGGAATCTTTTTCGTTAAGCTTGTGAACAGTGACATGTTTTGGTAGTTTTGGGACATGCATTAGGGGTATGTTAAAACCAACGTTTTGAGTTTTGCCTAAGTAAGCATCACAGTTTTACATTTACCAGTTCTGCGTTGGGAATGTTTCACTTAAATTTTCTCAACAGAAAGCAGGCTTTGCACAGCCATATTTTTAACAGAGAAAATGGAGGGTAGATTCTGTTTTGCAGAACTATTCTAATTCAAAATGTGCTTGATCAATCAAATCATGTAGCTTTGGGATTGAATCAGCATTCATCTGTGTCCCAACAAGCAGCTGCAATGAACTCTGCTAGTGGAAATTTGTGGACATTGTGCCCCACTGCTGCTCTGACCCTAAACTTCCTGGCCAGCTGCATTTTCAGTGCTACACAGAACCTTCCGACTGAGAGAGCCATGCTGGAAGTCATGGTTTTTGTGGTCATGCTGGGGAATGCAGTGTGGTAAAGGAGAAAGGGCAGCCTGGACTGAGCTGTCTAGGAGTCTAAGACACACATGAGGTTTAATTTCAGTGAGATGGAGTAGCAGTACGTTGATATGCAGTCTGCACCGTGAAGTGCCAATCTGGGTTGAAATCCTCCCTGGCTGATGTAATTCCACCGGGGAGTCAAATCAGATTTCAGAAAAGAAATATTAGTAAGGGCGAGAGAAGAGGAAGAAAACTCGCAGATTTTTTTCAGAACGCTTTCCACTGCTAAAAAGTGGTTTTTTAATCCTATTTTAAACCAGAAACTTTTATTGAAATCTTAGGATTTTTTATAGGACAAGCATCCTTCATGACAACAAATCCCAGCACTAAGTTGCAGACCAAAGTTGATGGCATTAGATGAAAAAAAAGTGCAAAACACCAAAAAATGGAGAGTGTGGAGTTGACTAGACTCTGACACCGGGGAGTCAGTACTTACTCAGAAACAAAGAAGCAGAAATAGTTGTCTTGTTGTCCCACACCTAAGAGCCACATGTTGGCTGGGAAAATCTGGGAGCCAGTTGCAGGGACAGCCAGCGAAGGCCAGGCTGTTGCTGTCCAATGTTACAAGTCTGGGAAGATGCAATGGTGGTGTGTGGGAGAATTGCGGGAGCAGGGCTCTAGAGCCCTTTCAGCTTTTCTCCTTTTGAGACTTCTCTTTGAGGCTCTGTGCTGTGGTTGGGTACGCAAGTTGAAAGATAGTCCTCTACCTGCCTGTCAAGGGGACTTTTAAAGTTACTTGAAAGGTGCTCAGCAGTACTACCACCTCATTCTCCTGACCAGATCTTGCAAACCTGCAAGAGGAGTCAGACCAGAACTCAGATGCTGTTTTCCACTATGATAGTCCCAGTCCTTTCCTGATGAGTTTGGGCTGTGCTCCTTACCCTGAGTGCAGTGGGGCATTCAGATAACAGTATTCAGCCAGACTTTGTGATGGGCAGGTCAGGTCTGGGGATAAAAAGAATTTCTGCCTTTTTTGGAACAACCAATAAAGGGCCTCAAATGCTGCTTTTCAGAGTGGTGTTTTTCCATTCCACTCTTCTATATTCTGATGCTATAATCTGAAAATACCTCTGCCTGACAGTAGGTTGAGACAAAGATGTTTACAAAAGCACTAAGCTTGAGAATCCAGGCATCCAGCATCACAACAGGAACCTTAAATTCATAAGCTCCCTCCTTTAAACTGATGGAAATGGATCCAAACAAAACAAAGCAAAACAAAAGCAGTAGGTAAACATGTTGGAATGTACAATGGATAATGGATATTGAGGGATGATCTAGTCATGCATGCTAAACAGATACATTTATGAGTATAAATTTAATTAGCATCTGGAAATTAACAAGGCTAGAAAGAAGGGCAATGTGTTTTTAAGTGAAAGCGATGAATAGGTACTGTTAGGTGCATATAGATAAATGAGGATTTAATTCATAAGACATAATGAGCCAGGTGCTTATAAAATAGTTTGTGTTTTTTTTTCTGCTGGATATCGCAGAAGATAATGGTGTAACACTTCAAGGTCAGTCTGTCTCTACCTCTTCAGCTCTTTCTGGGGAAAATATTTTTAAAATAAATAACTAAAATTGACTTCTCCTGTAGAAAACTGCTGGTTTGTTATTTTTTTAAAATTATTCATCTTCACTAATTTTGCATTCGGAACTCCAGCCAACCTTTGTAGAGGAAGGATTTAATTGCTACTCTAATTTTCATTCTTCAATGTATATATTGATTGTGGCACGTTTTTGTGGAGAAATGCTACTCCAAGACTGTGTCCCCTATATGTACCATATGGAAATGGAGATGCATTTCCAAAGCAAATTTCAAAGGTATTTCATAATGCTTGAATCTTCAAACATTGTTTTCAAAGCAGAGCATCGCTTTAAAAAGCAAAGCATTGGTTGAAAACCAGGACTTTATGTTTCTTTAAAAGAAATCCAGTTAAATTGAGTACTGTATGATGCTATGAATTGCTTTTTTCCTGTCACTTATAGGATTTCCATCCATCTCCTTAAGCATTTCAGCAGATATTACTACCATTTGGACTGAAAAATTAATGATAGGAAAAGATCCTGTTATCCCAGTGATGGATAGGACTGTAAAGGTTTCATGTTGGGTCTTGATGATGTTCAGCAGAGTGAGGGAAGATTAGGGCAGTCTTTTTTTCTGTTTTCCCCTGTTTCTGGGAGTGCATCTGCTGTCTCTGGGTGTTGTTGAGGTGTAAGCTGCACAGACCTTGTAGCTGGGTAACAGAGTCAGCCTCTTTGTCTTCATACTCTTTTTCCAAGTGTTGCAGCAGCTTCTTGGATTTCCAGCAAAAAATTGATGTGCTTTCTTGTTGTTTATGCATTTTCTTGCAGAACTGCTATTCTTCAGAAAATGGAAGCCAGAGAAGAGAGGTTTCTCTTTGCAGCTGTGACACAAGCAAAGTACAAGTGAAATTTTATGAAAGAAAGTAAAGGCATTTTTCTTCAAACCAAATGTCACAGGTCTACTGCGAGTAATAGTTGCATGCAAATTTATTCAGGAAGAATGATTTCTTTCTCTCTTTCAGTCTCTTAGAAGGAAAGGTGTTAAGTACCCTACATAGGCATTGCTCCCAGTGTTTCATGCAATCAGGAACCAACTTTACCTTGAACAGAAATGAAAGGGATTCCACTAGGAATTCAAAGAATTTGAGGAGGATCAGTATTTTGATCAATTTTTGAACATAGAGTTTTGTATTAACACACCAGTGATGAAGTTATCTGCTTTAAATGGCCTAGTGGTGGCGGGGGAAGACTGAACACCCTCTTACTGACAGTTCTTTGCATTGTGACAAATTTAATGTGGCAGTAAAGAAGGGTTTATGTTTGTACAAATGCCTTTTACAAACAACAGTTTCCATCCATTTAATAATGACCCTGCTTTTCTCATGAGAACAGCACCATTACCAAGCTGTTAGTATGGTTTCTGCAGCGCGAGACAGCACTTGCTGCGGTACTTAATTGTCTCGCCCATCTGTGGACCGTGAGGCTCACCAAAGACACCTGCTTTCTCAAATGTTGTTTTTAAGGATCAAATCCATTGCAGTTGATTGCATGAGGCCTGTTACTTTGGTTGTATTCTAGGAGAAAGCTGCGTAAAGCCAGGCTTTCCTACTAGGCGTGTGACTTAGCAAAAAAGTCTCTAATTAAATACCCAAGAGGCACGTGCACAAAAAGCCCACGTGCGAACATCTCCTTCTTTTCGTAAAGTATTAAAGTTCAATAAAGCATTTGTCATAAATTGAAGCTAATGGTTAATTTAATGTTGCTTTATGCTCTTTTGAATATGAAGAGTATTACCTAGACTTGTTAGGGTTAACATGAGCAGGGGGATTTGGATGTTGTCTGTTGTTTAGTTCATGAAGTGAAGGCTTTGCTTTTTTTCCACCATTTTTTTCCCTTTCTTTAGGAAACCCCCAAAGTTTTAGGACAGACTCAGGACTGGCAGGCCAGATCTTGAGTTTGGAAATGATTCCAAGCCATTGTTGTTTGTCTAGCTCCTGCCAGTCAGGGAAGCCCATACCAGCCTCCTTCCAAGCCCAGACCAGCCCCTCAGGCACTGCTGGCTTATGCAAAAGCACATGGAGCTGTTGGCAGCCCTGAAGGCGCCCTGGTGTCCCTGCCTTCACATGTCCTGGCAAGGGGCATGTGCAAGGCCACCTGACTTCTCACAGCTAATGAGCTACTCGGTCTTTTAGCATAAGGTTGGCTCCAAAGAGAAGTTTTGGGGAGAGATTTGCCAGAAAACCTTCCCAGGCTTGCCTGCCTGTGAAAAAATCTGATTACAGGGAAAGGGAAAAATTTCTCAGGGTGGTGCTACAGGCCCTGGAATACTTTGTGTTTGCTCATCAAGGCCAATTTATTCAAGGGCCTGACCCAGGAAAAGTGTTTGTGGCCAAGAATTGTGAAATGGGAGTGTCTGTGCGGTCCTCTTTCCAGCGTGCAGCCTCTGCCATGTCAGTGGCACCACCAGCAGCTACAGCATCACAGGTGGCTGAAGACCTGTTGGGAGAGGTTGAGAGCCAAGCTGTGGAAGCAAGGCACCCAGAGAAAGCACCTTGTTGCTTTCCTGCAAGTGTGATTCATTTCCTTACACCTTACAGAGCTGGAGAGGACAGGCTAGGTGCTGAGTTCTGCTTTGTGCTTCCTTTACGCTCCTGAAAAGCGTATTTTAAAGCCAGAACCTTGCAAATTATTTCTTGGGCCTTTACCCCCCACCTCTCACTGGGCTTTAGCTCTGAACATCTGGCTGGATGGAGGGATTCCTGCACTCTTCCTCTGCCGTGGGGAGCAGAAATACACCAGTCTGCCCTTTACAAACAAATGACTGACTACTTCATACTCAGTGATTAGTTCATCCTCACTGCTGTTTGAAGAATACCTGGCCCCCTTGCCCCCAATCCCTGCCCACCTTCTAAACAAACACTTTTATCTACAAGGTGTAGCTTACCTGATTATATGTGTGAGTTGGTATATATGGTCCTTAACTTTTTCATGCATTTCTGAACTGTAGGTCTGGCAGAAATAGGGCCCTCTGAATCCACTAGGTCTCGACATATAATATATTGTATTTTAAAGCTAGTTATACCAACCTTGAAGGTTTGTATAAATGTTGGGTAGGAAGTACAAGATATACTTAACTATTCCTGAGCTTTGGAACTGCATGCCACCAATTTAAACAGAACTGTCACACAGGTGGAGTACTGTGGTGCTGGAGTAGTGCTATGTAAGGGGGACTTGCTCCTGCACCCATTTGTGTAAATGGTAAAAGCTTACATTGGCTAGAGCAAAGGCAAATCTGAGAAAAAGTCACTAGGAATTACCAATAGCATCATGGTATTTGCATTCACAGTTGCTGAAACTTCCATTCATTGAAAAGGTGACTTCTTGCTGCTAAGAATGAAGGTTTTACTGGACTATGCAAACCTAGAGTGGAAAGTTAAAAGAAAAACCCAGAAAGAAGATATGGTTGCTGAGTTAATGGATTTTTTATTCACTTTCTGTTGGCTCAGACTGTCAGCAAAGCCTCAGGAACAGTGATGAATACTGTGTAATGTAAGGTCCTAAAGTGACACTGTGAGACAGACCAGTGTTCGGACTGCATAAGGCAGGATAGGACCAGGCTGGTGTCATTGTCCTTCTACCAGACCCTTTGCAATTGAGGGCCTATCCCCATCCAAGGCCGGACACCCCAAAATTTGTAAGAAGATAAATAGGTTTGTCAATGACAAACCTGTAAGTGTCTGGTTAGCTACATTGAAAGAAAGTTTGGGGTTGACTTGCTCATAGTTTACAAGACAAAATGGAAGGTAGCCAAATTCAAATCCAATTCACACAGGTTGCAGTGGGTTTCCCATCAGTGGTGATTCTTAAAACCACGAGAGTATGTTTCTAAAAAGCTATTATTTAGTTCAAACAGAATCCTGACAAAACCTCTGAGACTTTTGTTATTTTGGGAAATCCCAAGAAAAAGGCCACATCTGTAAATTTTAGTATCTGTGGTCTCAGACGAATTGATTGTCGGCTGGTCTTTGGCAAGTGTGAGCGATAGGAGTGTGCTGGGTTTTGTCACCATAGGAGAATACCAGTAAATTACAATATTTCTATAGGGAGGCAGAGGGGTGTAAATGGACACAAAGGAAACTAACATTACCTCAGTCTAGGAAAAAAACCCTATTGTAATAGGAAATAACAGCCTACTAAATTGGACTTCAGTTGCAGGCAAGCTCCTAGAGATTTTAAGAGCTGAGATCACAAAATATAGGAGGAAGTGTGCTCTGATAAAAGTTACGAGTGTGCCTTCAGAGGGAATAAGCCTTATATGGCAAGGCTAGGAACATTATTTTGTGAAGCTCATTGAGAGGAAAAAATGTGAAGGAAAAGAAAAGAAAACAAATGTAACCCATTTGAATTTTGCATTAGGTCAAATAACAGTGTCTAGAATTGAGAAAAGGGACCCATTTCTGAAGGTATAGGACTCATGTGATAACCACAGATAAGCAGAAGAGTAAGAGGGAGTAAAGAAGTTATTGAAGAAAATAGAAGCATGATCCTTAAAGAAGTAATTTTCTGTTTAGTTTGCTAAGGGTAGATTCAAAAGTGCTTGATGCTAGTTTACCCTCTCCATACTGCTGACAAGTTAAAGGTCATTTTAAAAGGAAACACTGCCAGATCAACACTTGGCACCTTTGGAAATTCTGTAAATGGTGTCTGGATCCTGTGAACTGAAAATGCATCTCATTTTGCAAGAAACATGACTGTAAACTAAGAAAATGACAAGTGAGGAGGATTTAGATTAGCCTCCCTGTACAAGCACACTGTACAGGTGCAACTGTATCTTAAAAAAAATATTCTTTGTCTCCCCCTCAAAAAAGCCCTCAAAACAAACAAAGAAAACAACGCCCAAACAAAACTGTAGGGCAAAAGGTAATGGGTAGGACAAAACAGAGGGAAACTATAAGTTTATGAGACTATCAGGTGTCTGCTGGAATAAATTCAAGACTCCTATTTTCTGCTCAAAATTTAAAAGTAAATTCTGAAAAGTATGACTGAATAACACTATACTAAAGACAGATCAGGATCTTTTCCCTGACATTAGAGCTACTCTACGTTAGAGCTGATCCATGGAAACCAACAGAACTCACTTGAATCCCTCTCCAAAATGTTTTGTCCTAGTACTAATCCATGAGGTTGATTTCAATGTTTATGGTTTTCCAAGTTTCCAGAACAGAAACTGTTTAAAACCAGGCATATTACTGCAACCATTAATGTTCACAATTACAAGCTGAGTCAAATTACTAATGGACTTCAGATCTTATTTCTACCTATTTTATTTCTTTGTTTGTATTTCCATCCTCAGATTATGTTCATAATATTTAGTCAATAAATTAAAATTAAGACAGGCACGAGAAGTAATTCTACCATGTGTTTTTATTTAATCTAGTGCTTTTTTTTGTGCAAAAGAAATACCATGATGAACATGAAATACATTATTCTAATAGGGAGGTTAGTTTTGGCTGACAGTTTCTCATCCTAGTTAGGTTTACTATGCAGTTGAACCACAAAGTCCTGTTAGAAAGCATTGCAGAGGGAACTGAAGGGAATCTGGACAAGAGAGATTGACCCATAAATTATTAGCAGTTCTGGACTGTTCATGTTTGGAGGCAGACAGATTAATTGTCGTGTTGCCTGCAAACAATCTGCTTACCACTCTTCACACTCTCTTTCCTACCAAGGCATTTTTGTGAAGAGGGAAACCTGCTATTCCACTGGCAGCCAGGAGCTACCGATCTCTTCCTGGCTTCTTGAGGCTGATGATCAATTCAAGAGTGGTGGTAGTGAGACATTGGTTCAAACCAAATCACTCTCTGATTTACTAAACTGAAATGGCTGTATACTATACACACACTCCCTGGAGCAATTATTCAGGATTCTCGTCATCTGCATACTTTAAACCTTTCTGAATTTTATTGGGGCCATATTATTACCAGTGGAAGCTCTCCATCACTGCTTTGAATGCCTGCACCTTACAGTGGCCATGAATTTCACGTCAGACATCTGCGCTCTGTGAAATAGCGGTGGTGTTTCCAAAGCACACTTGTACTTTGCCTGCATCTGTGTGAACAAGAGACCTGTGTGAAGTATTATCTGACTTACCAAGTCACTAAAAATAAATAAGAACGGTCTCAGCCATAACATATAAAAGGTGAGCAGGACAGAGAGGNTCTATAGTAGTATAATCGACACTGCCTCTGTTTCAAATTTGACCAATATATTGACCTTCTCATCACAGAAGTTTCACTGATTTCCTTTTTAGCTTTTTCTCCTCTTTTTGTTACTGGAGATAGAGCTATTGAAAGAAGATCAGTGCAGCACTCATGATAATGCTTTGAACTGGAAATGATAATGTTTTGATAGATAAACATCTAAGTTTAATATGTAAATTGATTTTGCAAGCTGGGTCATTCATATCCGTACTAATTCTTTAGACAATCAGAAGTGTAATTCCATAGTTATATTTATGGCTATGTAATGGGTTACACACTTTGCCAATATGTCTAAAACATCATTAGGAAAGTCAACATCTCTGTAGAGTGGCGATACCTGAACGAGAAAGGAAATGTAATTCGGGTTATATGTTTATATTGGACTTGCTTTTTGATAGTTGCTAAGAGCTTCTGGAGCTGTTTGAAGCCAACAGGAGATGAAAGTTCTCAGCAGTGCTGTAGCTTCATTTGAGTAACCTGTGAAACTTTAGGAAGGAAATAAAAGAAATTTCTTGTTTTGTACAGTTCCTAATTGAATTCTAATTGAATTGTGTGTTTATTTTTTTTAACCTAACTAGAGAACAGGATTTTAAATGGGCTCAGAAAAGGATTAGATCCTCTTTTAGAGGAGTGGGCCAACTGGTGCTTATCAAGCACAGTGAGACTAATGTCACTTCTGAATGCAGAAGTTCCTCACTACGCATCCCCAGGAGCAGAGCCAGTGGTTAGGGATCCAGCAGCTGCCTGCCCTGGCCCCATCAGATTCCTCGCATTTTGAGGACCTACTGCTGTCTGTGTTGTTGATGTCTGCCTGCGTGCTTCCTCTGCTGCAGTGCTGAACAGGTCACTGTCCCCATCAGTCATAGTGAAATTCACCATATAAAGTGCAGAACTCAGTCAAGGAGTAAAAGCAGGCAGCTTCAGGTTGCTTATTTATGCACTGTTGTAATAAATGCTGCAAATGGCTGTAAAGTTGAGCTCTACTGTTTGAGCCAACATTACTGTTAACTCTGTCAAAGAAAACTGTTGCTCAGTTCTCTTGTACTTGGTAATTAGTTCATAAAAAGGCTTTTCAAAAAAACCCCATTTAAGTATCTCTGTATATATGTTACAAATTTACCTGAGAATTTTGTTGCAGGAGAAAAGAAAGGAAAGATTATATACTGGGCAAAGTCATAGAGAATATCTGTGCATCGGCACCAGGTACTGCAAGCACTGGCACTTTATCATTATCAGTGTTTAAAATTCTTTATGGTGATTTTACTGAAGGATATTTCTTTCTAGACAAGTGATTGCCCCTTGAATTTGGCTTATAGCAAAGACAGAAAAACAATTTTTTTTGTAAATCACAAATTTTATGTCATTGCTATGAAATTCTATACGGCTGTCTTATATTTTAATTTTTATTGACCTGTGACTTGATGAGATATAAAATCTCAAAATGGAAGATACTTTCTGGAGTTTGGTGTCTGAGGTGAGTGTTTTGTGCAAATTGGATAAGCATCTACAGCATCTACACTGAGCTTTGATAAATGTACATGCCACACTTCAGCCTTCAAATGGTTTTGAATGCTGTCCACCAAAGTGCTCACCCAGTCCATCAGATGCTTCTCAATACAGAAACATGGGATTTCAGTGGCACTGAGGTAGTTTTAAGTCTGCTGGTTAGCTTACAGGGGCACAGGATTAGAGTAACCCAACTACCTGATGTTAAAAATTGTGAAGCTGTGACAGAGTGCAGGGTTGGGGCAGCCCTATGCCAAAGGAGTCAGGTTTACTGTGAGACAACTGTGTCCCAGTTATCGCGTGCTTGTGCACGGCAGCCTTCTAGGGCACATTGCCATCCTCTGAAAGCCACAGCCTGCTCATGCATGTGCAGCTTCCACTGTGCAGTTTTCTCCAAATTTCTGTCTCATGTTTTACCTCCTCTGTTTATATGTCCATGGGCTTCAGAAAACAACTGGTTCTTTTCTTGTAGCAGCAAGCTGTGCTCCCTCGCCTGGGAACACTTTTGGCTGCAAGCTCAACCAATCTGAGTGTGCCTTACAGCAAGGATGTTTTCTAACTCTATCAGGGATTGTTTGTCTTTAGCTTTTTGCTTTCTCCAGCATTCAGAAATAATTAACAAATAACGAACAGAAAATAAAAGGTCCTTGAACAGCACAGCAGACCAGATAAGCTACAACACTTCTTTTCCTGGTTCTTCCATTATTTTATAATCGTGGGGGAGTTGTGCTGCCTCTTTCCCTCCCAGCCTTTATCTGCCTTATTTGTTCAGACATTGAATATTCCATGTTAGGACCTGTCTCTAATGTATCAATACAGTGCCTAGATCAAATGAGCTCCAATTTTTAACACAGATTTCAGGCTTTGCTGAATATATGGGATTCACAGGCTGCACCTGCGCTATCCTGAAAGAGTGATCTTGATGGAAGATGATCTTGGCAGAAGCTGGCTGAGCAGACAGATGTGTTTCTGGCATGCTTGTTCAGGCAGAGGAGATGTCTGCTTCCTGGCTTGCTTAGTATGTGGTCTACTGATCCCTGTGCTACCTCTGAAAATCAATTGATTACAAAGAGCCAAGCACAGTGTCTTTTTATGGATCTTCTGGTTGAGGAGAGAGTAACTAAAGTGGGATACTGTAAAAAGGTGGATGATCAACTTGTGAATGATCAACCGGTTGATGATTATGTGGATGCATCTGTCTGAAAGCTGATGATATTGCTGAGGACATTCTGAAAAGATGTTTCAAGTATAACATTTTACTATTTTTGTAGCTGAACGGGCTACTGAGTAGCGTGATGAGCATCAGATTTCAAAGAAATTAATCTGGTTTTAGTCACATTAGCTGTAACTCACAGGACAAGCCAAAAGCAACACCTTAACTGTGATTTTGACACAAGTGGAGGCACCTGTGTATGCAAGTCACTCTCCCCTCCTTTGCTTGAAGTCTTACCTTGAGGCCCTAGTCCTGCAACCTCTCCTAACATGGATAACCCTTCTGTGTTGTGGGATCATCATGTGCAGAGGATTTGCAGATGCACAGCCTCTGTCCTCACTGTGAGGATTCCAGTCTTTTGATACTGCTGGTGCTGAGAGGATTGCTTTGATTCACCTGTCACCAGGTATGAGGTAGGCTGAAACATTTTGTCTCATAGGGAAAACACTTCCCTAGCACACAGGTTTTCTCCTTAGCATGCTAAAGTTTTTTCACATGCTCCCTCTTCATGATGTGGCTGCTCCACTCTTTTACCATCCACTGGAAAGATTTCTCCCCTGTGAGAAATTGGTTTCCTTATTGGTTTCTACAGATATAAGACTTTCTCTTGAGCTGCTTTTAATAACGAGTAACATATACTGAAAGCACTTATAAATGTTCCAAGTCTGTGATTCTTAATTGTGTTGTGTGCATTTTGTGCAATACTGCTGTATCTCACACCCTTTTTTGCTTGATGAGTTATAGTGTGTTATGTGATAACAATAAACATTAAATAACTTGCCTGCCACCCATCTCCAGCTTGTGGTACTTGTATAATTATAGAGGTTTTTGGAAATCACATTGTGAGGCTCTGATTTGCTGGCAACATGCAAACATTTCACTGTAAACACTCTTTTATTACATGAGATTTCATTACCAGGCATTTCCACTGTAATATCCTCTTTCCTCTGAGAATCAAGGCCAACATTACAGTAACCATATTGTTAGCAAGAGCAATGTGAGATTAAGACTGTGGACTTCATTGATCTGAGAGCTTCAGAGTAAGGGTGCTAAATATTCTTTGATAACTATGAGCTCAACTTGGCTCTGTGCATCATGACTTCACAGCATTTGAGTTATCTTGCCTTGAGCCCAGCGTACAAAAAAAAAGTGTAAGATTAATATCAGATTATTTGCCATTTATTTATCCCTGTTATATATATATATATATATATATATATCTGCAAGTTACAAATCTCCTGTGGATGTCTTCTCTGAAGAGGTGGTGCATGCTAGCTGCCATTCTGCCTGTGCATGGGGCTATGACTGCCCAGCACCTTAGTAGTCTGACTTTTAAATTTACAGCCAATACTCAGGCTGGAAAACAAACACTCTTTATGGCTGGAAACATGCAAATATATGTCAAACACCAGTTGTGCAGCCATTGAGTGTGTGAAAAGCCACAGACCCCCACAGCTCCTCATGCACCATGCAGGCAGTTTTACTGAGCAGCTGCATGGTGCAGACAGTGCTGAGTGCCGAGGTGAGATCCACATGGGCTTTAGTGAAATGCTGTTTGCATCAGCTCAGTGTTGGGCCCACTGGGTGCTGGCTCTTTTGCAAAGCTATCAAAACCAGATCTCTTGACTAATAATAAAATTCTATTAACATCCTTGTTACTCTAACATGTGCATCTTTGTAATTAACTGTTCACAAATGCTGTATTTTTTCCCTCAATGTTTCACTCCCCTCTATTTTTGCCTTGTTTCCTTTCATGAGTTGGTGAGGCAGCGCTGAGTTTGATGTTAGCTTCATTGACAGCATTAAACTGTTGCAAGTGTCTCCCTCAGACTGTTAATGATCTTGGAATAATTAATTAGTGAACGCGCTTGTTTTATGCTAGCTACACTGCATTGGTGAAATCCAGTCTGAGCTCATGTGCTCCCTTCCAGCCTGCCCAGAGCACCAACTGTCTGTCCCATTTGGTGGAAGAAATTGTTTTCCAGTTCATGTATTATAAATACTGTGTTGTTGTTGGAGGACAGCAGTAGCTGCCAGCTGGTGTGATGTTTTGAAGGTAGGCTGGGAAGCGCTGGTTGTTTTCTCTCTGGTTGTGTTTCCTAGGCACACTGGGCATTGTGAGCCACATAGCTGCCGTGTGTTAGTTTCTGCACTTCAGTTGCTTTAGTAAGTTCACGTATTTAGCTTGCCAATATTTAGAGCAACACAGATTTTTGAATAGGGTTGAGTGAAAGCTACTGGTAACTCTGGATCAAGGTGAGCTGCTGGAGTGCAGATTCTCTTGAGACCATGTTCCCCTTTTCAGGGCAGACCTCCAGGGTTTTCATTGACAGTATGATCTATAGAAGCTACTAAACTGACACCACTCGGGTTTTGATTGACAGCATGATCTATAGAAGCTATAAACTGACACTACCTGGAGTTAATTTCAGATCTGTCCCATGGGAATCATTTTGGGGACTTGCTCAAGTCACTTAGAGCAGGAAGAGCTGTGGAAGGTGCCTTTGTATAAAAAGAGTGGGCCCAAAAGTCAGAAGAGGTCTGAGACCGCGACTCACTTTCCACAGGCTCTCACAGAGCTCTGCAGTTGGAAACACATTTTGATTGTGCAAGAGTGTGGGGTGCAGCCTTCCTGCCTCCTCCTCCTCCTCTTTCTCTTCCTCCTCCCAAGACACTGCAAATGACTCACCCTGGTTCCTGCAGCAGAGCTGCCTCTCTGCAAGTCAGAGATGGGCATGCAATCTGTTTCACTAGATACCCTGTTGGCTTTTAAGGGAGCCTCTTTTTTCATCAGACTCCTGACAATCAGATGTGTTAGGTTCAAATATCCTTTGTGATGTCTTGGGACTTCTCTCCCCTTCCTTCACCTCAGAGCCATCCAATCTTTCTGCAGCTTGGTATCAAACTGCTGTTTTACAAAAAGGGTGAAAAGAGTGGGATGTATTGTACCTACAACAATTGCAGCTCAGCTTTTATTATATATGTGTATATATTGTTTTCAAATCCGTGTGAAGGAGGAAGTTCCAATGAAATCTAAAAATACAAGGAGCATTGACCTTCAAGAGATGTTTCCTATTCCATCAGCTCAACTCAGTCTCTGGTTGCTACTGCTTTTCCCAGCTGCAACAGACAGAGAGAGAGAGACTGAAAGGAGCAATCAGCTTGTTTATGGCAGGTTTTAGTGCTTCACTGGTATAATAAAAAGGGGTTTCTCAGAAGAGATTTGGTTCTCGCGTACTTCAGAGTTTTCTGCTCCATTTTGCTCCATAAAATCCAGGCTCTTGTTTACAAGAATTAGCAGCTTCCCAAGGTTTCTGCTGATTTTGAGGAATCAACCCCTTGCAGCTACGTGACACCACCATGCCGCTCCCACTCCACCCGGTGCTTGCAGAATGACTGTTCCCTACGTGCAGTTGAGCACTTGGATTAAACACCTGCACAAAACAATTGGCACAACCCAAAGGGCTGTTAGAGGCTCCATATCCTGTTTGGGAATCACTTCAAGTGAAATTAATGATTCTTCTCTGCACGCAGACTTTTTAAAAAGAAATCTGTTTTTATACGTGCAATTAATCTGAAGCAGTTGGTGTGCACTCTGCACTGTTACACATCAGCAAAACAGCAACTTTATGATTTTTAATTCCATAATGTGTAGCATTCAAGACAATGGCATTTAAGACAAAAAAATCCTCATACCAGTGGTAACTGTGACACATGCATATCCTCCTGTCCACTTACCTTTTCACCATTTTGGAATGAGAGGAACAATGTCTTATTTGAAAGGCATTTATGTATGTGGTTCCTACATTACGTAGATATTAGACCTAAATTATTTTCATGACAGAGATTCAAAAAAAAATTTCCAGTAGACTTTGTGTGCTGATTCACACAGTGCTGCCAACATTGTGATATATTGTCACAAGTTTTGTGGTACTTAATATTCTGTCCTAAAACTTCAGGTTCTCTCATCTCGTGATTGTTTGAATCCCAATTTTTCTTTAGAGAAAAGAAAAGGGCCCATCTCTCCCCGGCTGCAGAGAACAGCTTGAAATATAATTTCACCTCCTAAGAGCCAAAATATCAGGAGCCAGATAAATTTTTCCCAGTTTGTTTTATTTTTGTCTCTGCAGTTTTTGATTCCCATTTAGCCCTTTCTTGTTTGGAGTTTGCTTCTGGCTTTTAAGTGACTGCTTTTGTGCCAGGAATGAACAATCTACATTTTGTTTGTGTTTTGATGCTTCAGATGAAGGCAGAGTCACTTTCTTATAGCAAATAAGTTTTGCATGCAGGGATGCTATTTTCTTACAATTAATTGCTATCCTGCAGGTTGCTTCACCACAGCCCTCTTCACACTGAACCAGTGTTTATTCCTGGATCTTCTAAATGCGTAGCAGCAATTGAGTTTCTTTTGTTCTGTCAAGTAATTTAGCAAATAACAGTCTCCAGAAAGAGATCAGCCAGGTTTTGTATTGTAGAGAGTTCTCTTATCTGTGTCAAACAGCTAAATAAATATAAATAAATGGACCCTGGTGAATCAACTGTTCTTACCGGTTTTGCATATGTGGCCCAACATGAACAGTAGTATTTTATGCCTATACTACAGCAGTAAAAATCTATACTTCCATTTTTAGTTGAAATCTAATTTCTGTGTTTCTGCTTTTCTCTCTTGCAGTTCAGGTTCATCTGTTCTAAACACAACTGTATAACAAAAATGCAGTTTTAGTTGAATATTTAAGATAAAAGTGAATTGATGGACTCCAACACTGTGCTTTAGAATCAAGCTATTAAAATCCAAGGCCACTCACTAATTAGCTGCTTCTTGTGAAGAAGCAAACCTGTCTGTCATCTGTTACCCAACTATTTTCTCAGCCCAGTCTAATGGCATTTTGCCCCGTTTACACTAAGCTGGACTGTGCAGTCTGTCACTGCACTAGACATGCTGCTGAAGCCACAAAATATTTATACACAGATAGTGAAACAACCTGTCTGAGGTGAGATTTCCATCAGGAAAGGCCTGTAGATGGTGCTCTAATCTAACTGGAAAAAATAGGTTTACCATGAGGCTGGATGGAGTTGTCTTAGTCCTTCTTAGAAGTTGAATTCAGATCTATTTTGCTTAATTTCATACCTGGAGGATTTTGATTTTTAAATAACTATGGCAAACTCAGCTCACTGGCGATGAATAGGTACAGGAACCTGCAGATAGGCCAAGGTGCCCTGGCATACCATCTTCATTATCTTCCCCATACTTTGTACAGCTTGAGCCCCACTTCACCTGACTAGGACTAGGTTGAGAAAATTGTGCCACTGACTGATCTGCATCCTTCCATCTTGGAAAGGGTTGAATGTCCTAAAGATCCAGGGCTCTTGCATAAGGATAGACTTTCTCCAGGAGAAGGAAGTGGGCAAAAGAATAGAGATAAAATTTTCTGGGTTTTCCACCATCCTCAGTTTTCACCAACTCAGGCCTCCCAAGAAGCCTTCCATCTCTAACCTACAGGCTACATTGTGGTGGGGTCAGCTGTAGGTGTCATGCCTGCAAGAGTTGTGGAGTGCCAACTTCACTGGTTAAGCAGATTTTTTGAGAAATAATTTTACCAAAGAGTTGCCTCTGTCTAATTATGAGCCTCCGTCAGTAACTGCAGGCTCAGTGTCTCCCTCCCCAACTGTGAGTTATTGTTGGATTCTTTACTCTCTTTCATAAACTGCTGATTGGTGGCAGATTGTTTAGCAGCTGCCACCTGCTATAGTGCTTGTTGAATAAATTTCCCTTTTTAGTTCTAGAATAGCTTTGGTCTGCTAACAGCTCTGGAGGCATTTCAGGAGGAAAGGGACAGAGATAATGTTGGTTTTAGGCAGGGTTCATTACTGATCCAGTGAAATTATTCTGGGAGTCTTGAGCCCCCAAAAAGTAAAACATGTAAACATTCATTTTAAGTGTGAGTAACCTACTCTCTGTCCAGGGAAGATTTAGATATGTACCTAAGTTCTACCATTTTTCCAGATTGTAAGAGCTTTCCTGACTTGCAGTTTTCGGTTGTTTGGAGCCACGCTTGAGTACTCCACTGAAATAAGGCTTTTGTTAATCCTAAATGGCCATTAGAGGTTGTTCTGTGACTGAGATGATACTTGAATCCCAGAGTGACTATGTAATGCCTATTAATTTAAGGAGAAATTAGGGAAAACACTTGACTTCTGAGGATATTTATTTTGGGATTGTACAGTTGTGGAAGACATTGATGCTAGAGGGGAACACTGCTCTGTGTCACATCTTGGTACAGGGAGCATTCCTGTGAACTCTGGTCTTCATGCTCAGCTCTGTGGGCACAAAGCTAATTATCATCTGTGTCTGCAAAGTCCATTCCTCAGGAAAGATCCTGGTGACTTGGAGTGCAAAGAGAAATAGTGGAGATGTAGCAGCACACATGTTAAAAATGGTATGCATACATGAGAGTGGCAGGGGGTATGGGATGATCAAGGAGATCACCCATTGTTTCCCCTGCATCTCTCAATGTCTTGGCCAACAGCGTAAATCCCTCCAGCAGGTTTATCCCACTCAAAGCAGCTCTGGACCCCTGTCTTGTGAGCCACTGATAGATCCTCTCTTGCAACAGCTGCTGTTGCTTATGTCAGGGAGCTTTTTTAAAAATGAGAATAGGAGGAGGTAGTGCCCTTTGTTCTGGCCAGAATCCAATTTGGATAATTTAATTCTGCCTACCTAAAACTATAATGGCATGTTTATGCTTCGCATTTCCATAATGCCTGAGGATCCTTTGCCTGAAACTTGTTTAAATGCGAAGTTATTAGTTGAGTCATCAACATTAATTTTTTTCTGTGTTTCAATAAACAAATAGTTCTTCTTCAGGTAGTATAGACCCTTCACAATAATACTATTTTAATGGATCCACACTAATATTATATATTAAAATTATTTAATATTATTAATATAATTTCAAGAATGTCTCTAATGGCCTGGATTTCAAAGATGGGAACACATACTGATGTAACCTGTGGTTTTTACTGCATGGCAATCTGAAAATCAGTAGTTCAAAACCACCATGAATTATCTTGGATTAGTGTGTTACAACTGTCCCACATTTTCAGTTAAGCTGCTTCTTAAAACACATGCATTTCAACTTACTGAGGAAGTAGCACTGAAACAAAGATCTGACTGGAATTTAATCAGTTATATAATGCCTTGGTCAAGATCACTGATTTTACATCTCTCTGGACTTCCAGGAAGGTGTATGGAGCCATGTTCAGACTCACAGATTGGTTAGTTTATGTCTGACTTTAAACAAAATGAGGTTGCACTGAGCATATCTTCATTTTTATGTGGGTGTATGTATGGATTTAGAGTTTGCAGGTAGATTTGATACTGATTTAAAACTTAGATCCAGATCAATATATGGATCTTAGTTTTAACACGTCTCTCTAATGCCTCCTTTTGGGGGACTTGTTGGATGAACCATGGCTAGACTTGTCCTCCAGGAGTAGATTCAGGTTGTGAACTTCAGTGAAACATATTCTTCAGAACAGCTTCTTTAGGAAGACCATTCTCACACTTACGGAGGTCTCTATCCATCTGGGAAGCCTCTGCTGGGCAACTAATCTGTATCAAAGGGCCTGATAGGCTTTTTGTCATGTCCTGTCCATATCCTGCTCCTGCAGGTGAAGCTTGGCTGGTGCACATCTTGTAGTGTGGCTCTGAGCTATCCCTCTTGGCGCCTAGAGAGACCCTCCTCTTGCATCTCCTAAGGTCAGCGATACACAGATATTCATATTCTTCCCTGAGTGTGGGCAGATCGCAGCGTGTGGAATTGCTCTTCCTAATCCTTTTCCAGACTTTCAGCCTCCTAACGCTGGCTCAGATTCAGGCAGTTGGAAAAGCAATCTGCATAAAAGAGCGAGGAAGCCTGTCATCCTTGTTCATCGATCAAAGATTATGATCCTACTTTCTCATTGTTTTATGGAGAGCATTTGTTTGTTTACTACTTTGGCAGCTATTGGTACAAAAGCAATGCATATACTATAAATATACCCATTATCCGAAGGCCCAGCTCTGCGAGCACTGCCAGGCACCACGCTCAATGCCATCAAGTCGATAGAAGCACTCCAAGTAATAAGCAGTGAACTCGACAGGGTATTCATATTTCCGTCTTTCAAAGACAAAAAGATGAAATCTGTCTTATGCAGACACCTTAGAGAGAGGCCACTTATCCACTGCTGAAACATGTTGACAAAGGACAAGTGGGTGGGAGGGAGCATCAAGCAAGGGCATGGAATGCTGCTTGGGCGTGGATGTCAGTGCAGCATAGCAGCAGCAGCAGTGGGTGGTATAGGAAAGGGCCATTGGAGAAGTCAGTGTCCTGTGTCAGAAAACAGGTTTTGAGGAGCATGCAAACAGCTGAAACAAAGCTCAGAAAGAAGGCAAAGAAGAGAGAAAGGAAATTGGCAGGGAGGTATCTGCACAGTTGTGTGAGAAAGGGAGTTAGGACTGGCTGAAGTAGGGGGGAATTGTGGTGAGTGAGAGCAGAGGTGATGGAAGAAGGAAATGAATATCTAGTTCTTTCACCTTTGAAGGACTGTACCCCATTCTGGGCAGTGTGGAGTCAGAGGTCCTCCCTAAGCAGTGGGCACAATGGTGATGCCCCTTTCATGGGGCTGCCAAGCCCAATGCTGAACTCTTTGAAACCATTAAAACTCAGAAAAACTTAGTTCTTTTTCATGCTTTGTATACTTTGTCAGAGGGGTTTTTCAGATGGATATTTTGTTGTCGTGCAAAGGAATAAAATCATGCAGCGTGGCCATGAAGATTACTAGTTAGACCTGTTTATGCATAGAGCCATCCAACCGCTGTTATTTGCATCCATACAAACAGAAGCTATGCTACGGTCTGGCCAAAAGTCAAACCCATTGTGAGCTGCCTAGAAGGCTTTAGCAGATGGGAGCCATATAAATAAAATGTAGTGTCGTTATTAACTGGCCTAGCAGTTCAGTGCATTTCTAACAATGATTATTTGTTATGGCATGATGACTGTTCTATCTTGAAGGATGAGTTTATCTTATCTACCAGACTGAGGCATTTAAAAGCATGGGCTTTTAAAAGCTCTTCAGGGGCAATGATGCTTTGAACCCCCATTGTTTCCTACAATGTATGGAAGAGGGAACTGCTACACAGGTTGGATTAACTTCAGCAACAATTATATTAGAAAATTCATGTTACAACTCTGTCAGGCTGCTTTAATTTACTTCCATCCTGGTTTGGCACCTACCCTTTCAGTCCTAGCCCCAATAACAACGGACTGTGCTTTGCCCCTTTGAGATAAAGATGTAGCTAGGTTCAAATGAAGAGAACTTTAGTTGACAGTGATCTGCTTGGCTCTTTACAGCAACATTATGTCCTATATCAGAACAAAATAAAGACCTGAACACACAGTGCACCAGCATTCAGTTGTGGAAAACCCAGGCTGCTCATATACGTATGAACCCAGTGAGCAGAAATAAATAATTCAGTTTCCATAGTGTGATCCATGCTTCCTGTCCAGTTCTAAAATTCCCATTTAGGAAATATCTCACCGGCTCTTCCTGGAGTGGTAACCAGCCCTTTAAACTGGCCATTGACAATGACCCATGCCTCCCAAACAGAACTGTTTTCTGTTCTCTCGTGTATCACAACTCCCTCTCCTTCAGTCCAGCCTTTACATGTTTTCCCCAGGCTTTCTCTTACCTATTCATGAAGTGATTGTTGCTCTCCACATTCTCCTCTCCATCCCACTAGCAGGAAAGAAAGCAATTTTCTAGGTTTTTAACACTTTTTGTTGCCTGGGCATGGCTGCTCTTTGTGCTCCATTTCCCTTTTTTACCAATGGTACTGCTTCCCAGCTGATGAGACCCTGTTTGTGCTGGATGGCTGCCATCCAACTCTACCATTTCAAGCATCTGTATTGCCTTTCTGGAAGATGTCACAGTTCACTTTTGTTGAGAGAATTGCCTTGTCAAAATACAGATTGAGAAACTCTAGCAGGAATGGCAGGCTGCAAAGGGAGGCCAGTGTAAAGGCTGAGTTACACTTTACTTGGTGCCACTGGTTCTCAGAGGTGGTTGTTGCTGTGCCTGGAAATGTGGCTCTTCTGGATTTACAAAGGCCTCATTTTGATGGCTAATGTTAGGCAACAAATGAGTAATACAGATGTGTTCTCACATGATGGCTGTGAAGTCAATGGTGGCAACACATGGGCTCTGGGAGAAAACACTGCTGGAGGTGGGTATGGAAAACATCACCTTTGGAGAACCACCTTGGACTCTGCTGCTCACATGTCTTCTTCTAGAGTGAATGTCTGCTGGATGGAAAAAACTCTACCAGCTCTTGAACCACTGCCCTATCAGTCCAGTACTGAACTTCATCCATTTGTCTCTGTATTCTCTCCATGTATTTACATATGGCTTTCTCATGGAGCTTGATGTGTATAAAGATCAGATAATGGCGGGGTTGGTGTGTAGGGACAGGAGAGTAGGACCCAGCCTTGGTCAAGGCTGTGTATTCCTTGAGTTGTCATATCCTTTAGCCTGCAGCTTGGTTGGGTATTATTTTTTTTTCAGAAGTGCCCCAGAAATATAACCAAAAAGACTAGTGCTTCCCTGCTAATAAGAAAGCAGATCTGACTCTCTGCTACTAAAGGTGAGTTATGTAGCGTAATTAGATTTTAGGGGATCTGTTTATGAGTTACTTTCCCAGACACAGAGATATGAAAGCTCATCCTCACAGCCTCCTATTTTCTCCAAGGCTGTGGAATGCAGCCTGCCACACTCTTTGCACTGCCACTGATCTTGGCACAGGCATAGCATCCCATGCATGGGCACACACCAGCACACACACGGACTACAAAGGTGAAGAGTATTTTTATGGTATTATTTTTATGATAATCTATTTCAATGGTTAATTTAGTTTAGGGCACTGATTTATAACAAGTTTATAGATCTTCTTTACTATTCTTTGTTGAATTATGGAGGTGGCATGTGTGAAATGGAAGTACTTGGCCTATTGTTCTGCTTCTCACGCAACCAGTATAGTTGAGACAATAAAAAGATCTATAAAATTAATATATACAGAGAGAAAGAGACAGAGACAGAGAGAATATGTAATGCTCTGGAGTCTGATACCACATTTATCTCTCCCAAAGAGCTTAAGACTCAGAATTTACATGTAGAAATACCAAAAAGATCCTACCCTATTGTGTGAAGAGAAATGACTTCTAAACATCTGGGCTATCATCTCCTTTATTTATAAAACCAATTTTCATGGAGTAATTTTTTTGTAGTTTTTTTTAGGTTAGACCCATATTGCTTTGCTAACAGCTTGGAACTAGGCCATCTATCGCTGAGGGCTCACTGGCCTAGAGCTATTAGACAGGCTTTTATGGAGACATAACTGCACTAAGATTTCAACTCCCAATTTTCTTCATACTAGTACATTATATCATATTTAAATATGCCTGCATGTGAACACATGCACATTGTAATGAATAAATATTTATACCTCTCTCAATGAACCCATTATACACTCACACTTACTAAATTTGATAATAACATTTTTTTCTTACCTATGCTAAACTGCATTCAGTGTATACTACTAACTACACAGATGCATTTGACTCCCTATTCTACCTCCTCTGAGGCTCTTTCTGCTATTGCAGGCCATTCAGAAGTGATGTATTTAAGGTCTGGTATCTCAGGTATTTTAAGACTTAATGGTTTTCCCTTCATATTTATCATGAAGTAGTATTTCCCAGTAACCTTTCTTCTACCTATAACTGTGTAACTAGGGAATAGGGAAATTTTTACCTAATTTTGCTTTAGAATTATCTTTCATTATTATCTTGTATGAGATGGTGAACATGAAAGCAGGTCTAAAATACTCAAAGCAGTACAAATCATATGTTTTATATCATTAACAATTCCTTTGAATGACTGACTGTTGGTTCGCTCTTGTGCCAACAGAAATAGCAGTGCTCCTTTTTCTCCCTTGGTCAAAGGTATGCTAAAATAATTCTTAATCAAAGCTTTAACACAACCTTGAAATGAAATATGAGTGAGGCAATTAATCCATATTAAAATGCTGAAATCACTTCAGAGCTTTGGTATCTTGTCCAAGATGTACAAATTTCTCAGCTCTCCACTGATGTATTTGCTAACTGCTGCTGTTTTAAAGTCTCCTCTTTCCCCAGTCTCTCCTCTTTGATTAGTTGTCTGTGTGTTAAATTGGGTAAACAGATAGGTAGCAGGTAGATAATTGTTGAGCTGGTTGATGCTTTATCGTTTTATGTGCATAAAGGACAGCAACCTTCTTCAATAAACCTATTCATGTACCATCATTGCTTCTACAGAGTATAAATATATGGTAATATGAGGTCTGTCTTCTTGTCACAACACATCACCACTGCTATTTGAACAAAACAGAATAAATGCACCAAATATAATATTGCAGTCAAATGGAAAGAAAATTTCTGGTTTCTACTGTCAAACAGAAAAAGCTGAACAATGATTTGAATAGAATTGCAGTTTATCCTGTTAGATGTTAAAGAATACCAATTTATTTTATAAACTGTGAATCATTGAAAGGTTGCAACGGTTTTAATGAAGTTTAACAATTTTGTGTTATGCGGATATTTTTTCCTTCATTTGGCATATCCATCATCACATGCAATAGTGTTGTCCACACAGGATAGGTCAAAGGTTACCAACACTGACAAATTATCCAAGTGCTGATTTTCTTTTTAACGAAGCAATGGCTGCGACTTGGACCAGGTGTTGGAAGGAGTCATCAGGGAAAATCAATAGGCTCACTAACAGCTGAGATCTTCAAACTAAGGTGAGTCTTTCAAAATGATATATACTTGTCTTTCGTTTCTTGTTTTTGTACCTTTTTGCTCCTGAAAGTCGTGGAAACTATTATTTTCTTATCTGTAGCAAAAGTTTTTGTTTGTGCAGTAGGAGGAAGATGGCAAAAAATGAATCAGTTTCACTCTGTCAAGGAAAATTGATTAAAAATATCTGAAGAACACTTATTTGAACCTCTCTTTAGCCAGTTCATATTGTAAAGAGCTTGATCTGCAGGGCAGCTGACAAGTCTTTATCAACTGTTTTCTAGCAAATCCTTTACAGAGGAGCGTGCAAAGATTATAGTTATTTTCTCTTTGATTCTTGCATCTGTCTTTTACTACCTTTGATGTGGTGTCCCAAATAGCTGTCTATCCCATCTGAACCTTACCTAGCCATGACGAGAGCTGCCAAAAGCTCTCCCTCTGGCTAGATCAGGAGCTTGGTACATTTAGAGTCTGCAATATACTAATTGTGTATGATGATAATGAACACTGTGAGCTAATTACTGTCCACTTAAGTAGAAAACCACATCCTGGTTACACCTATCGGAATTATATTGGAACTTTCCTGTTCTTACCTGTTGCAATTTTTCTTTATATTAACAGATACAAATGTCTTTCAGGGTAGATGAATGTTGCCCACAACGTGTTTCTTTCACAGACAGTCTTTGCAGATGAAATTTATGCCCATTGTTTCAAATTTCTCCACGCTCCTCTCTGTAGAATTCTTTGCAGAAGCCTTTTGACAACAACTTTGGGCCTGTAAGGGGCAAATAATGTGAAACACGTTTCTAATGAGCAATAATTACAGGTTTAAATAGCTGGCACAATCAATGTTCAGTGATTTCATTATTAGATGGCACTGTAATTTATGCTAATCCTGATAACGGTTCCGGATGAGAGAGGTCCAGGCATAAGCGATTGCACTGCAATTATTTACACCCTGTATTTCTGAAACAATAGATATGGTAATTCGGAAATCAGATGACTATGATTTCATTTATTCTGGTAGGAAACACATGTAACAAGTTGTGTCAACAACCATAAAATTAAATAAGATTATTTGACTTCCAATTCTAGGTTTATTCCTTGTTAGCTTTACTGCCCTAAAAGACCTATGAATCAAAAGAAGTCACAAGAAGGGGAAAGGGTGCTTTATTTGTGGAGACTTGGAATTTTTAAATTTTATCTTGTATTTGGTTCTCAGTGCAAGTGAAAGTGAGGGGTTGAACTTCATGAGTTGGCTTTCACCTAGCTAACCACCTTTATAATTGCTGTAAACAAAGCCAGACCTCTCAACCTTCTCCAGCCATTCCTGACTTGGGTACCCACTTGTGCCTTTTAACTCCAGTGGTCTCTTTTGAAAATAAACTGTCAGTAAACTGTGAATTTTCAAATTAAATCATGCCAGTGTGGTGGGTGGCAGGGCATCCTGCCAGCTCTGTTCCAGGAGGGTGTGGCAGACTGCAATGCTTGGAAGCAACATTAAGAGAGGGGCCTGTCTGCAAGCATTGGTGTTTTCTCATAACTTTCATCTGGGAAAGTGGAGTGAACTGTGTAAGTGAACTGTAAACAGCCAAGGTATCAATAGAAATCTTAAATGGTGAAATGTATTAACAACTCCCAGGCAGTCCCTTGGAACCAGTGTCAGGGCTCATCTTCATAACCTTCTCAGTCTTTCCTCTTACAAGCTGCTGCCAACGGCGCCTGCCTCCCTCTTCTTCAGATTAACCCTGATGGTAATCATTCCCACATTCCCATAGTTCAGCTAAGCAGGGAGCATATTACAGATGTTTTAGGGGGGAAAACAAATGGAGGCTGGAGTGTTCTCAGTACACAGAAGACTGAGAAAGCCTTTAGCAGGGGAACACGTGCTTGAGTCTTAGGTTCATTCCTCAGCAGCCTAGTCATGCCAAACAAGTCAATTAGACTGTTCATGTGTTTAAAGCTCACTCTACGTGCTTTGTTGGACTGGAAAATTGTATCTCTGTTGTAACTAAGTGAGTTAATACTCACTTAGACTTAACAATAGATTATTAGAAGTTTCCTGGAACAATCAGGACTCTAGTCACTCCGCCAAAGTATTATTCACTGTAATTACTACAATGAACATCACTAAAATTCCATTCACTGTACCTCTCATATGTCCCTCCTCTGGTGGACTTGTACAGACTTTCTTAACACTTCAAATTTGAAAATTGCTATTGGTATTAGTGAAATAGTTGTGCATTTTTTTTAGGAAGTAGTTTTTAATCCAAAATGTGGTCTGAACATTAAAGATGACTGTATAGATTGTATTTCCTTTCTGTGATTGCTGGGACTTTCCTGCAGTATCCACACTGGAGATGGTAAAAGAAGACATGCAAATACTGTAGCTAATCACAAAGGAGAAACAATGTGTGCTGAAGAACTCATTAATTTGCAATATTTGTATTCTGGTGCATCCATAGTCATCAAGTATGTTTTGTGATGTGATAGAAGAAGGTCTGGGGTGACCCTTGTCATACATAGGTAGTTGGCAGTGTCACAAGTATGGGGGAGTATCAGGGCAGCTTTGCCAACAGCTCAGCAACATCTGGGCTAGCAGGACTCCTGTGTGTTACTGTCTGTCTGTTTGGTGTGCTCCCTAGTGCTCTTACTTTCTTACTTGTACCCAGGGCTGTTCAGGCCTCCGGCCACTTCCCTCCCCAACCTTTTTGGACAAGTAGCAAGGTGAGGCTGGCCTGGGTGCCATATTTACTCCTGGGAAGCTGAGAGTTGGTTTTGTGAAAGCTGAATGTAGCTGTCAACTCCCAGTAGAAAGAATGGGAAATAAATGCTGAACAAGCTGGTGTAATGCACATAATTGAGAGCAGGCAGATGTGGAGGTTTGGAAGAAGCTTCACATCCAGAAGCTTTGGTAAACCTTATCTGGACTGCTCAAGGTGTTTAAGCTGAGACGTCTCACAAGGATGGCTTTTGCTGTGGTTTTGACACTTGCTACTTTCAGCATAGCTGGGATTTCTGATAATAGACATTTTTTGTGGTATTTAATTTTCTATTTCTGACCATAGCCTGACCTGTAAGGAAACAAGCGCAACAGCTGCAAAACAAACAGGTGAAGCTATAAACCCCTCTTATCCCAGCTTTATATTTCTGCCAGCTTTATTCTTTTAAAGTTTTGGACAGGTGAAGTTACAGCTTAATTCCCTCTTTATACAAAGAAATTTGCCTATGTATTTAGTAGAAATATAAATTGTTAGAGGAGGAAAGCTGACTGTAGAGTACAATGTGTTGTCAGTGTTAGAATGGTAGCTGTCAAAAGCAGACTTCATTCTAATCAGCTTGTCTTTAGCTTCATATGCAAATGGTTATTGTACCAACTTTGACTTTTATAGTATCTCACACCATGTTTAGAAAAGGAACACTCCAGTGCCTTGGTCTTTTCCAGGAAAATTACTTAATTTACAAGCTTAATTTATAAATACAGAAGTTAGTTCCATCGAGCTCCATCTTCATTTCACAGGATAATATTCTGTGTTTATGTGCTGAAACCAGTGGACATAAACCACTACATGTTGGAAATCTATAGCATGCAACTTTGGTAAAGGGGTCTGCTTTTGTTATGGCTAAGATAAACAAAGATCTAACTGGAGAAAATATTTCCATTCTGGAGTTGTTCTATGTGGAAATTACAAGTTGTTTTGTTGCTGTGTAATATAAATAGTTTTTCAAAATGCTGATGTTGAGCTATTGATATTTAAGATCACTGCATTTACTATCCTGGGGAGTAATAAAGTTACCTAAGTTCATGGGCTCACTTCTTAAAGTGGATATGGATAAAGAGCAAAGAAGAAATAACATTTAAAAATATAATATTAGTAAACCTGTGGACAGGAGTAAAGATTGATTTGAAAGGACTAGGTAGAAAATAAAAAGGTTTCATAATGTTGGAGACATTACTGCATGGGGAGCAGAAGAGAAACTTTGTGAATGCAAGTGATGGCAAGTGTCATGAAGAAAAATACTCTATGCTAAAATGGCAGTAGTAGATTAGCTTATTTTTCTATGCATTTGAAGAATCAAGATGGAAAGTAGAATTAGATTGGCCTCTTGTAGCTGTGAGTAAATAATGTGAAAAGCAAACCACTTTCTTAGAAGAAAAGGTATAAATCTGACCTTTGATCTCTGCAATTTATGTGAACTCTGGCAGGAAAGACCTACAAAAGAAAAGCTACTGAAGGAGGTCTAAGATTACTCAAGCTGTAGAAGACAAATTGTCAGGTTAGAAAGAGAAGCACATCTCACTCTCAGGGAAGCAAAGGATATAGTCAGGGGGCTGTGGAAGCGTACAGAGATGTGGTGGGGAGGAGCAGTCATTTTTCAGTATTTGCCTTTGTCCCTCATGTCACATAAAGATACCAAAGTGATCACGTTTGCCATACACAGTGGTCAAGTTTTCCACATGCATCAGCTTCACTTGGTGTAAGGGCAAACAGCTGTAGTGAGGAACTGGCAGGAAATGTATATATTTAGGGATGTTCAAGAGCTTGTGAGAAGGAGAAGAATAAGGTCTACATTAAGAATGGAATAAGTTGCTCGCTTTTGACTCTGACTACCTGTGCAGTCTATGAAATTAGTAATATTGCATTATATTCTCATTTGCAAAGGTTTCCTCAAAGATAAAATAACAAAAGTTCCCAAGAGTAGTGCCTTCAGAAATGAGTGGCACTCAGCTGAAGCTAAAAGGGTTTTCTTAGCCACTGAAGCAGCATCCTGTAGTACATTTCTGTCTGTTTGAGTGATGGGAAGAATCCCAATTTTCTCTCACAGTACTTTGAAGTGAGTCAGGAAAATGCATAATATAATGCATTTTATATGAACATTATATGAATGAAAAAGTATAATAAGAACATTTAAATGAATGCTTAGGTGTTGATCATCAAACATGAAAGTTTACTTTTTTGGGGGTGAACTTTCTTTATTAAAAACAGAATGACAAAAACTGTTTCCTCAGGCACCATCTGAAATGGCTGAGATGGAAGGAAAAAATTCTTTTCCCTGATCATTTTCAAAGGCATGAGCTGTTGTTTGTGAAAGGATGTCTAAGTCTCCATGTCTCAGATGCACATAAGAACCTGACCTACTTCTGCTGTGGGCAACCTGGAGACTAGTTTGATTTGTCTTTGTTGGTTGTCTAGGATGCTGGGTTTGGCACTGGAAGACATTGGACAGGATTTGAGGAAGGTCTGGCAAAAAGCTCTCTGCAATTCTATAGACGGGTCTGCTTTTGGTACAACTTAACCTGGCACTGCTTCAGTTTGCTTCCACATCATTTGCTGGTTTTCCCCAGGCACAATTTATGCAAGAGCAGATTTGAGCTTTATGTTCAAATGGTTTTGTTACCCAAATCTGTTTAGTTGAAACAGAGATTGGATTACTGGGAGAGGAAAACTCCCCCCCACTGCTGCTTTGACCTTCCTGTGGACAGCATTTTCAGGACAAGAACTTGAAACAAATGTATTGCTGGTACTTGAGAGGAGAGCTCTTTCATCCTCTTCTAGAGTGGACTTGAAAAATTTTATAAGTGACAAAAATTGATTGAGTTGATCTTTTTCCCCTGAGTTTTTCATCTCTTGACAGTATAGCATATTGTACTTCTCTCATCCCTTTGACTGAAGGCAACTCTGTTGTGGATCCTGGTTTCCTTACACCTGGCTCTCCCATCATAGTCTTGCTTGGATTGTAGCCCTGTTGAGTACGGAACATCTTTTCACTGTGTGTCCCCAAGTGTCTGTCACAATAGGATATTTCCATCTGACTGAGGTATCAAGAAGCTACCACAATGCAAATAAAAAGTAGTAGCAGGAACAGCAGTACTCATTTACCCACCATTGCTACCTGAAGGAACACTTGAAAATATGGCCAGGATGTGCCAAATCCTAGCTTCGGGCAACCTCAGGGTACCATTGTTGGTGCGAGAAATGTTGCACAGTGCACAGGAAAGTTTAATGCACGAGGCATCTGTCAGGGGAGAAGAAAGGGAGAGTAAAATAGTGTTTATGAATGTTGTATAAATAAAAGGAAAAGAATGAAGATGTGGTATAGGATTAGAATAAATAAATACAATACCATGTTTGTGAATATTGTGCAAACAAAAGGTAACGATTCTACTTGGAGACTTTATGACTTTTTAAATGGAGAACATTGATATTTTTATGGGGTTTTAATCACTGGTTTAGAGCAATCCAACAGGCACTCCAAAACGGTTTTTATATTATTTTTTAAAGTGAAAAATGTATTTATCTTGCAATTTTTTTCTCTTGCATATGAGAGAAGTTCAGAGCTGTAGACTGACTCACAAGCATGAGAGCACTGCTGCTTTAAAAGCAATTTAATTTTAATACAACTTATTTTAGATTCAAGATGTACTGAATGGCTCAGAGAATTAGTAAAACAAATCTGAAGCCTTTAATTTCTTTATTTCAGCATCTAATAGGGCTCAATTTTATAGAGGTGCAGGTTTGTGTACTTCATTTAAAAAAAGACCAGACCCTGTAATTAGCATTAATTATACTTTCTCGAGAGGTCTTTGGAAAAAAGCCAAGGATTAACTGAAAAGAGAGACTGACATGTCTTCTCCTCAGGGGTTGCCTGAATTCGGCATGGGGAGATTCTGCTGTGTGGTGTGGGACCCTTACACTGGGCAGTCCCTGTAGTAGCTGCTTTGCTGGGAGATCTAGCTTCATCTTAATGTCTGTGCTTCTGGTTTTGTTTTTTCCCCCCTTAACAGTTGGCTGGGCTGGAGACTTTTCAATGTGGAGAACAGCTTTCCTAATTTCCTCCAGTGAAGTATTCCTTCTTCTCCATTGGAATGATTATCTACAAAATTTCCCAGATAAGCCTTACAGTATTTATTTAAAATTATATTTTCTGTGTATACCACTGACACAAGTCATATGAAAGTAATTGATGTAATTTTAAGGAGATAAATATTCAGAATTGCCTACCTCTGGGAAATGTATTCAGCTAGATTCTTGCACTTTAAAACATTTCTGTTAACTTTTGAAAGTGTTATTTATACTTACACCTTCAACTTCATTAAGTTGCAGGCATACTATACAATCAGAAAACAAAACCATTCAGGACTGCAAAGAAGAGGGCCCAAAGCAGAGTTGTGGTATAAGCACTGATGCAATATACTTTGTGAAAAGTTATTTTGCATTATTTGTGGGATTCTTAAATTATGTAAGAGGTGTTTGTATTGGATGAACTCTGCTAAACGAAGAAAGAATTCCCCCTTGCTCTGTAATAGTAGCTCTATTCTAGAAACCTGGTGGCATTCTCACTACAGGGCAGCAAATGCTCAGAAGAATTTTAAGGATGAGAAGTGAAACTTCTAAAAGCCTCTCTGTGTGTATCACCTGTGCTTAAGTGATTTGAACTCTTAAACTTACTGTGTTTCTCAGCAAATAAATCACATTGAGTGATTGCATAGATCCGAAGTTGTTGTTTGTAGAGCTTCTGCACCATGTCCCCTCCAATCTCCATTGTGACTTGGGGAAGGACTGCCCTAAGCTCTAATGCAGACCATGGCTGAAAATTAATTCCCTTTACCACTTTTGTTCACATCCCTGAATCAACCTTTGTAGCGCAAATAGTGTAGTGTAAACAATTCTCTAAATAATAAGTATTCATTATTTTTTTCCTTATTCCTGAAGGGATATTTTGCTTTTGTTGTCATTTGGGCACAAATAAACTCTCTATACCAGCTTTTACACTGCTTCAAACATTGTCATTCATGTAAAATTGCCATGGCTAAGCCTACCAATGCTGGACAGAATGATGAAAACCAAGCAGCTTCCATATGGAGACTTTTGAAATATCATGTATGCATCAGTAGTGTCTTTTCCTTCTCTCAAGCTGTCATCTCATTCCACTACGTTTTTTAACACTTCCATGGGTTTCTTGAGGCACATTGGATACCTATAGATGCTGTAACACATTTTTCTACACATGTTAATAATATGATATATGACCATACTATTTTGAATTTTTTTTCTTAGTTAAATTTTTTTTCTTCATTTTCTTCATGTGATAAATATTATAAGAACAGCACTGCTTCTTTGCCTGATGCAAATATCTGGATATCCATTCTGCCATCAGTAATAAGATATTTCCCGCATGCTATAAATAGGGGTTGTTGTCTACTGTGGAGTGACTCCTTGCCCTTTTCTTTGATGCCTATGCTGAATTTACAACTAGCTGTCTCTAAAACACAATGAAATTTGCCTGAGGCACTTCTGAAAGCTTGACTAGAGTTTGGTTTAGTTTGACCAACAGAACGGATAATAATACTTAGTTGGATTTCTCTTTACAAAAATCTTAGTATGTGTTGCTCTCTCATTTCCTCCATTAATGACAAAAGTACTGCATTTAAAATCTGGATTCTCATCCCAGATAGGTAGCTTTGATCTCATCAGCAAATTTGATTTATTTTAATATCAAGCTAGTTTTTTTCCAGAGTGGATTTGTAATTCTAGAATGGCTCATAGATTTCCATAAGTAATGTTTATTTAGCAGAAAAGAAGATGGAGTAAACGTAATTGTTAAATGGTGAGTGTCTGTGCCTGTGAGTTTGCCAAATGGGGAGAGGCAGAAGCATAAGGGTGTGAAAACTAGTACATACCTTCAGGCAATTTTTCAGTCTAACTGTGTAGGTTTCAGACTGGTTTGGCTTTCATCTTACAATTTTCAGTCATTCCAGTGGGTGAAAACTGTTCTGTTTTGCTCCTAGAAAAGTAAGTGTCCTCGTTGTACTAGATATAATCAGCACAGGGAAGTGAAAAGTATCTGGAAATAGGAATTATTCATGCTGTTAGTCACAGTTTTACTTGATTAAACTTATTCTGAAACTGACATGATGCAGCAAAGGACTCTGACAACAGAAGCTGACAGGAATGTTTCTCTGCTGTATAAAGGCTGCTTTTTAAGCTCATCCTTGGTGTTTTGAAGGTGCCACATCCTCATCATCTGAGCAGAGGGTTGTGTGGCAAAAGGGTGTGATCAAGGCCTTGAGGTGACACTAAACCAAACTCTGTCAGTGTATATGGTCTTCTGGAACTCACTGTCAGGTAAGGCTGGATGTATCTGCAGTGTTGGAAGAGATGTGAGGGGCAACAGGGTACTGCCAAGATGAACACAGGCTCTCTGTAATATGCTGGTTGTTATACACCCTTCACCTTGCTAAATCTGGATTTGAAATTCCTCCAGCTGAATGCCTGTATGGATCTCCTGATTAGATCTTTCATGCTGGTCTATCTCATAACAGTGCCTGTGAGGCCTGACAGAGACTCACTTTAATTCCTGCCTGCACTGAAATGCAAAAATTTCCTGCAGTAGTTTAATAAATAGATATTTACCTAAGGGTTTCTGAAAGGACCTAGTGTGACACTGCTGGGAACTGGTGCATTTTGTATATAGTGTGAACAGTGTCAGCACCAACTTCTCTTTGCTTTCTCTGCAGGGATGTCAGTGTTTTAGAGGTCCTAGAACACCCAGCCCTCTAGATGAATCAGTCATCAGCCTGCTGAAGTTTCCTTTGGGACAGGGAGTTGGCTAACTGGAATTGTCACACCTGTGTTCTTGTCATGGCTTTTATAACAGCTTCAGAGTGATCGATTTGGGCCTGAATCATTCATTCTTCTACTTCATACCTCACAGAACAGCTTAGATGTATTTTCCTTCAAATGGGTGTTTATCTTGCTCATGCACAAGGAGGAAGTTTCTTAAAGATTGGTTTTGTGTTGTGGCATGGAAGACAAGCTTATAAATATTTCAACAGACACTTATCTCCTTTGATGCCGTGTTGGTGGGAGTTGCAAAGTTGGCCTACAGCTGCTATTTGTGAAGCCAGGGGGTGGAAATCTTGTTCCTCAGGAAGAGTGAGAATTAAATTAGATGAGGTGTAATTCCATGTGATGGCGATAGCTTTTGGTAAGGAGAACACCAGTATAAAATCTTTGTCCAGATTGAGTCAAGACACATAGGAAAACCAGTAACTTCTTTAAGGTGGTTTATGTCAGAATTCTGTATAAGTAAACAATTAACCCAGACATGTACATGCTATAACCTTTGACCGTCAGTTGCTTCTTGTCTATCCTGGGCTCAATTCATACTTACAAATATGCTAAAGTGCTAAATCCTGTGGGAGCAGAAAGGATGGCATAGTTCAGTGTTATATACATTTTGGAAGCACCCTCAAATGGCATTAAGTGACTTAAAAGCCAATTTGTGATATCTGTCATTATGCAGAATGTGTTTTGGTAGTTTTTTTCCCTCCAATGTTGTGCCTGGAGGTCCTATCACTTAGTATCTTGTTGGTTCCATATCTAAGCCAAAAGGCCAAAGAGTGAATCTCCTGAAGGAGATATTACCTGTCTCAAGGGGACAGAAAACAATTTCATATTTGTCAAAATAATGACTCACGGAGCTGTGCATGTGAGATAATGCTCTGGTCAAGTTGCAAAATAATATTTTTCAAATACTGACTTCCACTTCTATAGTTCCTTTGGAGTAGGAACTGTTGTAGAAAGTTGCAGGGGCCTTTTTGATCTGAAATTAAATGCAGCCACCATAATGAAGTAGTTATTTGTCGTGGATGCTATCTGCATGGCTGAAAGGCAGCATATTATGGCCTGAGGTTGCAGCTTATTTTTCTTTTTAAAGCTTGCTGGTTTGTTCTTTCACCCATATCCTGTGCGACTTGAGTTCTCAGGATGTTTTCAGACTCCAAGAACTTGCCAGTAAAACAGCTCTACTTTCCTCCTTTGTGACATGACATCAAAAATTTCAGATTATTTAATTTCGATATTTGTATTTTGGCTTCTCTAGAAGAAATAAGCAGTAGTGCAGGTGTTCAGGTGCTGAAATTATTTCACTAATTTTCATCCAAAGTTTAAATGGAAGTGTATATCCTTGTTTCCCAAGAGCACAAGATAATTTGGTTGATGGCCAGAGGGTTTGGGTAATAACTGAGTTTGTGATGAGCAGAAATAAACTACTGCAAGATGCCTTAGAGCTATGGAAGTTATTAAGCCAAAATTTCTATTAGGTTTTCCTTCTGGATCATCAAATCCCCCTGAAGTAAAAACTGTTGCTCTTGAGGCCCATCAGGAGAACTGTGAAATAAAATCTGTATTTACTGCATGACTCTGATGCAATATCTTGGGAAATAGTAAGTATTACTACTGTATTCATTGATACAATAGGAAAAGAGTGAGAGTATTCAGACAAAGCATCAAAAAAACCCCACACGAAACTTGATTTCAGGCATGACTTTTCAGGAGTTAGTCATGGATGATAAAAAATTCTTTAGCATATCAAACTGAATACTTGGTAATTGTTAGTCTTGAGCAATTTTGAATTTTAAAACAGTGCTGAAGGTGCATCTGAGACCAACACTTCCTTTGAACGGTCTTGGCTTCCTGTGACTGTTGGAAGAAACCAAATATTTGGTTTTAGTAACTTTAGTGTACTTTCTGTTTGGGACAAACAAAGTCCCAGGTCCCCAAGGTGTAATTCGCTGGCAGCAAAACTTTGATGTTTCCTCAGAAGGGGTAAGGAAAAGTCTGCCTAAAACTCAGTTTTGTTCCTGGCAGACATCAATGCGAATATCTGAGTATTTTAGTTCTGTCAAAAAACACAGACTGAGTTGTCATCCCTTTGGAATAAATCAAGTCTGTATATGGCCTCATAAAAAGAACTGCAGGAATTTTCAATTCTTGGCATAAAGCCATGCAAAACATACCTGAATCTTTCTTTTACTTTAACTGCACTCATTCCACACCACTTGTTCAAGATAAACTCCCCAGTTTTTTTTATCTTGGCCAAAAGCCTATAATTTGGTTTTAAAATATATGAATTGTTGCCAAGCTCCTCTATTTATCTTTCAGCATTTTATTTTCTTCAGCTATGCAGTAAACATCTCATTACAACTGCCACTGAAAGTTTTCAGCTTGACTTTTGTCCTGGGTCTCTATGAGGAAGAACCTTAAACAAATATTTTATGTAGTGTCTAATACCTGGTGCATTATCCCATGTTGTGTGCTGGGCTTTATTAATTCCAAAAAGTTTACCTTTTCATTTGACTGTAATCCACATTTTCTAATATAGATTTTTGTTTTACCATGTAATCCTTCATTTCCCAGCTATGCTCTTTGATTGGTTTCTCTTTTCAGGTTGTTCTCTGTCCACCCCAATGTGGTTGAGGGTGGAAAAGAACAATAACCTCAGAACCTGGCTGTTAGCTAGACTACTTGTTTTCTTAGTTGTAAAGATAATTCTCCTGATTGTTTTGGATATCTCTAGTATGTTTTAGATTGTACCAGTGTGTATCACCAACTATAATGAGGTCCAAATCTAATGTACCATAGAAAATATTTTCATTACATTTATCTAAGTTTTTATCCTTTGGTTCCACACTGTTATCTCCTGGGGTTTTGAGATGACTGACTTCCTATTCTTCCCTCCCTTGCCCCTCACATATCCTGATTTAGAGAAAAATAATTTTTACCTTTACCTGCTTTGTAAAATTTTCTCTATCCATTACCTAAATATGCTTTTGTTTTCCTTTTAAGATAACTTTCTAAAACATAAACTTCTTTTTTCTTTTTTTTTTTTTTAAATAATCTGATGTCTTAGAGTTTATTCCTGCCACCATTGATTACATCAACTCCAGCTTCATGTGTACATACATCTGTATGTTCATCTGTTCCCACCTGCACAAGTTTGCCGCTATGTATTTTCATGATTTGTGTTGTAAATCAGCACATCTCAGGTCTAGAGACAGGAGTGTCATTAGTTTAGAAGATTCAATTCTGCAGCCTAAATGATGTAATGATTTCCAGAAAGCTTTTGACAATGATTCTGCAATTGTCCTCTATGACTTATTTTTCTTTCCCAATTAAATGACCTTAATATTACAAAAATCACTTTCATATTACATGATAAAAGTTGTATTGTAAGTAATATAGATAAATAAGTTAATTGAACGTGAGACATGGGGTAATGGTTAGTTTACAAGTTGCAATGTTTTGTTTACATTTGTCAGAGTAACCTAGACCTAGGATGCAGTATCATTTTCCTGTCAAAGTTTGACATTATGGAATTTCAGGACGCTGTGTGCTATATGTTTCCATAAGCACAGAGCAGGAATATTTTTATCTTAGTGTCCCTTTATTTTTAGAGAATGAGACAATAGAAGTAGTAATAATGTGTGGAAGAAGGCCAGGTGACAAGAATAAAACCCAGGGTCATGACAGAGTGCACCAGCTTGAAGCAGGAGCTAAACGTGACATATACTAGTAAACTACCCCTTAACACTCCAGTAAGGAACAATAAACCCAATGAAAAAAGGACATGTTTTCTGAACTCCTCACTGCCAGCTGGCTCTTAGGTGACATACACAAATCATCCCCTTCCGAAAATGCATTTTAACTTCATGTCAGCGTCTGTTTTTCAGGCTCCAAGCCAAACTAGAGAGATTATGTGTGGGACCCCAAGGCTTTTTGCTAGTCTGGGAATTCCTGATTATTTCAGTTTATCTGTTCTTTCTCCTGCTCACTTAGAGAATAGGATCCTTCCACTAGAGAGAAAACCACCCCAATGTAGGGAGAGGAGATGGCCAGACAGAGAAGAATCTGTTGTGCTTCTCTGTGGACATTTCCAAAGGTTGACAATGTTTAAAAACAAACAAAAAAATCACAAACTTGGTTCACTTTTAGACTTTCCTTAACTGTAATTTGGCACTGACATAATCTCACCTTAATTTCCAACCAGTTAAAGTTCTGCTGTTGACTTTGTTTGTGCTCATCAGTGATTAGTGATGGCTGTGGTTTGAAGTTACTGAATTGGTAATTTTCCTATACATATATCCTTTCTTCTGCACCTTTACATTTGCAGTCATTCTTAAACTGTTTTTGCCTAATTAAATCAGACCTACTCAAACACTGAAATAGCAGAGCAAAGGTCAAAAAATGTCAGACACCCTTATAATGTCAGACAACCTCTATTAAGTCTTGCTAATCTGAAAGTGCTCTTACTTTCGATACAAAAATGGCATCTTAGACTAAAATAATTGATTTTGCCTCCAGATAGATACATACTACCAAGAACTACGCTGAGCAAAAGGAGTAGGAAAGGGGTAAATTAGCTTAACAGAAACTGCACCTTAGCCCAAGTCCCCATACAGCACTGAGAAGGGAAGTATCTCTCACACTGTGGAGATTTGAATGTAAAGAGTGCAAGCAATGAAATGTGACAAACTTACTACTTCTTCTATAGGATTTATTTTTAAGCTGGAGAGAGAAAGCAAAAAGCACTGTACAGCATTCAGTCAGCATATCAAAATTATGTTCTGTATGTATGGAGGGATTTGATACTCTGTGAGGGGAGTCATGCTGCTTGGATCTGAAAAGCAGCTAATAGGAAACTCTGAGACTTCATTTAATTTTAATTGGCAAAGGCTACTCTGTGTGTGAAAAATAGCAAGCTAGCTAAATTGAAGGCTCTTGCACCACCATTTGATATGGATGATTTCCTAACAAGTCTGAGATTTGTGGTTGAAGTTGCCTTTTACTCTTGTATTTAGAGAGGGAGAGATCTTGCATCTGGAAGTAATGCCTTTGCCCACAAAGAAAGAGAAGAAGAATGAATACAGGTCTTCTAATGGCTGGAGCTTGAGGCTGTGCTGCAGTCAGGAATGAAGTAGAAAACCTGATTCTCTTCCCTTCCACCTTCATTTTCCCAAGTTCCAATGTATTTAGTCAGTTGGGGTAGAACAGCCTTTACACCTGCTGCTCTCTGACCGGGAGCGTTCCCAGCTTCACTGGCGGAGCTACTCTTGCTGCATGTCAGTAGAAGCAGCAGAGTTTGCATGAGTGTCAGAAGTCTCTGAAACCAAGCAGGGTGATTGCCATGTATGCGTGAGCAGAGGCTCCAAGGGCCAGCCAGCTGAAGTTTGAGCTTAAGAACTCCTCCTTCCTTTGAGAGCACAAGAGCTCATTCCATGTCCAAAACATACCCATAACAAACCCAGTTTCATTGCTTAAAGTGTTAATGAATGTGATGAGAACATGGGAATGGCCTTAGCAACACTGCGCTTGCCAAGCTCTAGTCTGCAGAATGAAGACCAAACACAAGTTATGGATTGAAGCTGATAGGAGGTTTAGAAGTAGAGACACTTGGGACTTCTTTTTGATCCTGTTGAGGCAGAGAAGAACATTGTACCTATCTGTCTGTCATAAGAGACAGCTCAGGTTGTGTGGGGAGGTCTCATCCCAAAATAGTCAGATATGCTTGTATGCCTTAAATCATAAGACAGTGCTGCAATACCATTCTTATATTTTTGTTTGTTTGCTTGTTAGAGGTAAATCACTGTATGTCAAAACATTAGTTAAAAATCCTACTGAATAATGTGTGGGGTTAAAAACGGGTCTGGACCTTCAAAATATAGTCTTTTTTGTTTGTTGTGTTTGGTTTTTTTTCTCCTTGAATTTATTTTTTCTCCTTGAATTTCTCCTTGAATTAATAGTTTCATTGTGTTAAAGTTATATTTCAATGACATGAGTGATAAAGAAACAGGACTTAGGTCATTTAGGCTTCAGAAAACAGTGGAAGAAATTTTTGTGAAGCATTAAGTTGCTTTTCCGATCTTTGAAACCACAACATGGCAAAAAGACAATAAATTCTTTGTGATTCTCAAGACTAGCAGGAAGACTAAAAACATCACTAGTGAATAAAGAAGACTAATAAATTCTGAAGGTTTGTGGTGGTTGTATTAACACCTTCCTTGGTGTTTTTACTAGATGGTGGTCGACTGGAGGAATCCCTGGGAATTCAATAAATTACCCAGATACTGGAATCCTTTTCCCCTGGAAGCAGTCACAGCAGAGAAAGGAAAGACTGAATACATCAAAGAAAATAATTTTTACCCCAAGCAGTCAGTGAGGTGTGTGAATGATTGGAGTAATATGAAAATGTTTTCTGACAGGAAAGGAATGGATTGGTTATGTGCAGGAGTAAATCAACTGCACAGAAGTTGAGTGTATGGTGAGAATTGGGTACATGGAAAGCAACACTCCCTAAATGACATTTAGCTCCTCATAGCTAAAGGTTCATCAGTTTGAAATTGCTTGGATGAAAATGGCAAACTTAGCATGTGCATCTGAAAATATAAGAGTATTTAAAAGTACCTTTCTGAGCACTCGGATAGAAGGCTGTTTGTAAAGAGAAAACCAGCTTGATAAAGGAGAAATGAAGCTGCCTCATCCAAGCATGTATAATAGCTATTGCTATTCAATACGGCTGAAAGGTTTTTCCTGCGGCTAATGGAAAATTCAGCTTCTAGGGTGTCACTAATTTTGATAGAGATTACAATGTCTTCAGTTGTCTTACACTTAAATGGGAGGTGCAAATATTCTTTCATAGTTTTTTGTTTTCTTGTGTGTTGAATCCAAAATTACTGACCCTTGTTTTTAGGACCATGTTGCTGATAAATGCTTAAAAAGTTGCCTGTGGTAATTTCTGTCTTGACTTTAAACTGTCCCATCACGTAATCTAATGTCTTTTCCTCTTATCCACATCTTTTGCTAAAGTAATCTTCATTATGAGACCCTAAATTTTTTAGTTAAATACCAAACAAACAAAAAGCCCAAACAAACCCCACTCAACTTATTGCCATTTGGGTATTGAGTTTGCATGGACAGGTTTTTGGTTATGGCGGGGCTACAGTATTCTGCTGCTGGCCAAGGCCGAGTCAATTGTGGCAACATCTCTGTGATAACGTATATAAAAAGGAAAAAAGAAGTTATTGTGCAGACGTAATTGCGGCCAGAGAAGAGTGGAGTGAGAATATGTGAGAGGAACAGCTCTGCAATCACCGAGGTCAGTGGAAAAGGAGGGAGAGGAGATGCTCCAGGCACTAGAGCTGAGGTTCTCCTGCAGCCCATGATGCAGCAAGATATGCTCCTGCAACCCATAGAGGTCCACAGAGATGCACAGATCCACCTGCAACCTGTGGAGGAGACCCATGCTGGAGCACGTGGATGCCTGAGAGGAAGCTGTGAACCTGTGGGAGGCCTGAACTGGAGCAGGCTCCTGGCAGAAACCTGTGGATCCATGGAGAGAGGAGCCCATGCTGGAGTAGGTTTCCTGGAAGGACTTGTCACCCTGTGCGGGACCCACACTGGAGCAGCCTGTGCCTGAAGGACTGCACCCTGTGGTAAAGTGACCCATATTGCAGCAGCTTGTGCAGGACTGTTCCCTGTGGGATGGACTCATGCTGGAGAAGTTCATGATAGACTGTCTCCCATGGGAGGGACCCCATGCTGCAGAAAGGGAAGAACTTCTCTCTCTGAGCAGTGGCAGAAACAACCTGTGATGAACTGACCATAAACCCCATTCCCTGTCTCCCTGTACTGCCGAGGGGAGGAGTTAGAACTTGGGAAGGAAGGTGTTTCTAAGGTTTATTTTACTTCTCATTATCCTGCTCTGATTTTGTTAGCAATTAATTTAATTAACATCCCTAATTCAAGTCTGCTTTGCCCATGACAGTATTTGGTGAGTGATCTTTCCTGGTTGTTTTCTCAACCCATGAATCTTTCCTTATATTTTCTCTCCCCTGTCCATCTGGGAAGGGGAGTGTGGAGAAGCTTTGATCCTGGTATCTAGCCAGGATCAATGCATTACATTATTCTTCTCATCCTGCATTTTATGTAACATTTCCTTATGTTCCATTTGATCATAAGTGGAGTTTTAGGTGCCATGGAGTAGTAACTGGCTTAGGTTCAGATATGATTTCCACCCTTGTGTCTAAGGGTCCACTGAAATCAATAAAATTTCAGTAGCATTAGGAACTTTAATACTTTTAATCTAGCCCTAAGTGTTCATGCATTATGAAGGACAATAAAGTCCAAATATTCATTATAAGCTGTCAAAACATGAATGCTGTGGGATACTGTTCCAGGGAGGGTTCGGAGGGATGCCGAAATGGAAAACAAAACACTGCTGAAAGCTCAGAAAACCCAATATTTATTACTAGGAAGTGGCCAACAAACAGAGAAACCGAGAGACATAAAAGAGGAAAGGAAATAAGCCCTCAGTAAAATCTCCCACTCACGCAGGGGCTACTTAATGAGGTTGTCTTACCGACAACCTTGGGGTGTCAGCAGGCCCACANGTTTATACAGAGTCCTGTCTTCAAGGACTAAGTTTTCATTTATCAGGCCTTGTTTTCCCACTACTTGGCAGGAAACAGAACAAACTTTCACAGGTGCCTGGGCCAAACACAGCCCAGAACAGAAAACATCCACATTCCCCGATACAGATGCTTTGAACAAGTGTAAGCCCCTTGCAGCCACTGGTGTGATGCTAACTTTCACAGGGTGTATCTGGCTTATTACCCAATACTTGTGCAAAGAGGGGGCCAACGTCAACCAACTTCAGACCCCTTTTAATACCTCTATTCAAACTCTGCACTCTGGAGAACCATGTTTATTTTGTTTAATTTTTGACTCAATTAGCTATTGTTCATGCAGTTCAGATATACCATTCTGAACACAGCATTAACATGAAATGCTTGTTACTTCATGCATGCTGAGCACACTGTTAAATTATTGCATGCATTGTAAAGCTCAGTATTATAGAGAGGCTCTGCTGCACTTGTTTTTTTACTTTAATCAAAAAGCAGAGCTATCTTGATAAAAACCCATTTCTTAAATTTAAAAATACAAGGTACAAGATTCATTTGCCTTTCTCTGAAGCCCAGGTTGGGATTCCTGGAAATGTGAGACCAATTATTTCTTAGTGGCTAAGAATAGGAGCTGTGTGCAGCAGCATTTAGCTCTTAGTCTTTTCCATTCAAAAGTTTTATGCAAGGCCTCAACTATGACCATGACTGTAGCAAACCAACACAGGTTTGATGTATTCTGGAGCACAACGATCAAAGCTTTAGTTAGACATGTAACTGCTAAGAGCAGAAGCAAGGGAACCAAAGAAGCTCAAAATATCTGGAAGTGTCCCAGGAATATCTTACCATGACCCTTCCTGTGAAGCAAGTATCATATCTGTCTCTGCTGCAGGGTGCTAGAAGAAGTGGCAGAGTGTGACTTCATTGCACCAATTTAGTTGATTTATTTATAACCTGCTTTAAAACAAGACCTAGCAAATTTTCTAGATTTTCTTCTGACTCTTTTTTATTTTGCTTGCTTTTCTAGGGCAAGATGCAGACTGGTTGTCTGTTTTACACACTGCAGGGGACAGTGCTGCCACTGTTGCTCATTGGTAAGGATTTTTTCCCATAATTCTTTTGCAGACAGTTTTCTTTGTTAGAGGTCTGAATCAGAGGTAGGTATATTTTAGGAGGTGAATGTAAACTTATCTTGTGATATAGCAAGGATCAGATATCCCTCTCATCTGCAAGGAGTGTAATGTCACCAAGGGATGCTGTTTTCCTTGCTTCATCCTTCTGATGTACCAGGGACCTCATGTTAAAGCAAAGTATGTTCCGCTGCTTCCATGGGTTGCATGCATTCACAAGTTTTTAAATGTGCACTTAATCTGCACATTAAATATTAAAGTTCCTCATAACAACTGGGTTACTGCATTTTAAATTGCAAGTCTCAATATCACAAACTGATTCTTTCAGTGACTGCACTTTTATCATCTTGTTATGCAAAGAAAACTATAGAAAGCTTTGTTAGACCCCCTGACTGTCTAGGAAATCTGTGAGTTGATGGGTTTGATATCTCAGATTTTGTTCAGACAGTTCTCTTGCAATTCAAATAATTACATTGCCCAATAAAACCAGAGAAAAAAACAATTTTCAGAAATAACAATCTTAGTTGGCCAGAGGGTAACTACTTTTATTATACACAGGGGAAACATGAAACCTGCTTATATTCCATGAAAAGAAAGGGATCAGAGTATTCTGTCATAAGGATGTAATACTGAGAAAACAAACTTGGCTTCCGTTTTCTTACATGTCAGAACAGGATTTTTTTTTCTCCATAAATTTAGTTAATGGGGCTCTACACAGTCACAAAAAAGGATCTAGTACTTGTCAGTATGTTCTAGAGGCAAACAGGGAAAAACTCTTAGAATTGAGGTTAGTAAGATATGCTTTCAGAGTTAAACCTGTTCATCCTGTATTATACTGGGATGAATGTAATCTGGTTGACTGCAAAGGAATTTGAGAACTAGCGTTTCAGCTTTGGCAACAGAGTAAGGGTTCAGTTTTCTACAGTCTAGAGCCAAAGTCAGCTGAGTCTAGTTTGTCTGGAGACTTAAGCCCATCTACCTCTTGAAACAGGCTTCTCCAGAATTTTTAATTGTCTCTGCAGAGTCTTAATTTTCATTGTGAAAGGCTTTTTCATGCAAAGTAATAGCTGAGAAAAATGCCAGAGTTCTTTGCAGTGAATCTAACAGAGGTGTATGGATTTTTGATGGATTATTTGTGAATGAAAACCCTAAGAAATCAGGAGCAATTATCCTTCATTATCAGCATGATCATCATGTGTCAGTGATTGTTCTTGGAAATATCCAGCATGGCTTGACTGTGACCACTATACGTAGGATGGTACAGTTCTTGCTTCAAAGATGTTACATTTCTGGTTAATATCATTGTACAGGTTTTGGGAGTGAAAAAGTTATGTGATTATATGAGCTTGTCTTCATCTGTCATAACTGTATGCATAAGGTAGCCTTCTATCTTCCTGGCTGCTCCAAGTAGAAATAACATGCCCAGAGAATGAAGATGCATTAAGAAAGAGAACCAGCAGAAGGACTTAAAGAAATGAGATTGGGGATGACATGATTAATACAATGATGAAGGGAAATTATTTTGGTAGTTGGTGTTTCCAGCAGCACTGACAAGTGGGTGCAAAGTTACTATGACAACATAGTTTTAATATCTTGGCAACAGCTCTGGTAGGCTAGCCTAAAAGGGCATAAGGAAAGGGTTCCTCAAAGTGGAAAAGGAAAGAGGCAAAAAGTGCTTGCAGTTTGACTAGAATGATCCTTTCAATTTCAGCTGGCCCTAGACATGCATGTAGAGTCAGAAAAGGTAGATAGAATCATAGAATAGAGTCATAGAATCATTAAGGTCGGAAAAGACCTCCAAGATCTTTGAGTCCAACCTTTGACCTTGTCAACTCAACCATGGCACTAAATGTGACATCCAGTTGTTTCTTGAACACTTGCAGAAATAGTGACTCCACCACTTCCCTGGGCAGCCCATTCCAATGGCTGACCACCCCTTTAGTGAAGAAATTCTTCCTGAAACTCCCCTGGTGCAGCTTGAGGCCATTTCCTCTTGTCCTGTCGCTAGTTGCCTGGGAGAAAAGGTAACCCCCTCTGCTACCACCTCCTTTCAGGTAGTTGTAGAATGATATGGTCTCTCCTGAGCCTCCTTTTTTTCAGGCTAAACAACCCCAGCTCCCCCATCTGCTCCTCATGTGACTTACAAGAAGAAGTGGGAATATATGGAGAGAGAGAAATAGCTCAGTAGAGGTGAGGTACATTTGCAGCTCATTGACACACAGTGCACAACAGCAGGAGAGGGACTTCAGCAGCAGACTTAAAGGGATGTATTTTGAAAAGGGAAAGAGGCTGAACCCTGATGACTTACCCAGTGGAGGCAGTCTGGGCAACCTAGATTTGTCTGACCTGAACCACAAAGAGAGCCAAACATTCCAGTGTTGCAGATTCTCTCTTTGATTTTTTTTTTTTGATGAAATTACAGGCATTGAGCCCAGCAGCTGAAAAGCCTACTGAATGAGTTTCTTTGTAGATAGAAGGGAAAATCTGTAGTCTGAAAAAGTCATATGTGACAGCTTTGACAGAGGGCTCATGAAATCACAGGGAATATGAACAGAATATAGCACTTGGGTTATCCTGTCAGCCCACCTTCATTTTGCCACCACTGTCTCATTCCTAGCCAGCCAGTACTCAGAATCACTAAAAAAACCCACCCCAACATAAAAGCGTTTTCTGCTAGGTGAACTTTGCATAGAAAAGCCCAGAAATATCACACTTAATTACCTGAAACTGCTTATGCTGCCTGCAGCTGAAGAGAGTGGCTGTCATCTTGCTGTGTGTGATTTGGGGTAGGATTAGATCAGCTGTAGGTCAGCAGCTGGTAAGCTGACCACAATTCCATAGTACAATGATGCATTGCCACATGCTTGGCACTGCTGGACAGTAATAATGGATCTGCCTGGAATACAACTGTCTTGTGGTTAGATCGGTTTCCTCAAAAGGAAACTAAATAGAGGGTGAGTGTAATAAAAAACTGCCTTTAAAATAACCTCTGACAGTCTGCAGATTTGTGTGACATCTTAATGCTCCCATTGCACAATAAAGGGAGTAGATTATAGCAATTAATGTGGGCAGAACTATTGTTAAGGGTTTTAACTCTTGTTGTGATGCAGCAGATGCTTAAGCTGCAGGTATCTGCATATTGTTGTTTATTCCCTCTTCTCTGCCAGGGGGAGATACTGTTAGTGTGCTCCTGGGGAGTGCTGGGCCCAAGGGGCATGAGGGGTGGAGGAGCAGGAACTCTCAAGTATGGCAAGAGTCCAGCTGGAATCTCCGTTCTGGAGTGGGTCCAGCACACGTGCAAGGCACCACTTCCCCATGGTGTTTCTGATCTCCATACACTGAGCACTCTCTGCTGCAGAATTCTGCTTGCATCAGGCATCTTTATACTTCTGCAAAGCATCTTAGGTGGCAGAGGGGACTGCTTCTTGCTTCAGGCTCTTCTTCCAAGATGAGAAGATGAAAGAGTAACATGCCCAAGATACTGCCATCCTTCTTTTAAATGTAAATCAAGGTGGTTAATGTATTTGCATAAAAGATGTCCACCTAGAAAATCAGGCATCAAGGTGTTGTTCAAGGTGTTGTGAAGCATTTTCTTTGAGATATGATGGATAATTGTAGCTGACCTGCAAGCAGAAAAAAAAAGGGCAGTGCTCTCCAAATCAGTGCCAGGTGTTGTTCTCCTTTTAGGGGTCAAGGAGCATCCTCAAGTTATTACAAAGATGATGGACTTGACTAATAATACATCAGTGCATTCCTTCAGTTAGAGACTTCTGGAAGACTGTGAGGAAACATTGACAATTTCTTATTACTTCTACTTTGTGTAACCTAATAGTAACCTGTCCAGTTCTTCTTAAGCTCCCCATCAGATATGTGTATAGGAGTCATAAGCTGTATGCTCTTGGCAGATAAGTTGTGCAGATATATCAAATCAGGTGTAATGACAATAACACCCATTATTGAAAAAATTATTGAATTTTTTCCATTGAATCATGAATACGCTTTTGCATAAGAAATCTTAGCAGAAGAAAATCCTTGAAAAGATGGTTTGCATAGAATCATTCTCAGGTTTTACTTGAATTTGAAAACTGAACTCAGGAAACTCTGGTGCCAGCAACTGGCTGGAAATATGTTGGTGATGCTTCTCCGAGAGTGCAGTAGCTTTGAATCTGCTTAGGAAGCAGAGGTAAGTCAAAGGAAATATTGAAAATTTCAAATAGATTCTGGACTCAGTGTTTCCTTACTAGACTCACTTATTGAGAAGAATATTCTATAAGCTGACCTGAGGCACTTCTAGTCTATTGACCTGAGGCACCTCTAGCATTTCAATAATGGCATCTGTAGACAACACAAGAAAGCCTTGTTTAATATTTTTTAAATATCAGTCTCTTTCTTTGGAATCATATGTGACAATATCTAAAATGCTTATTTAACTAAAAATTATAAATAATTTTAACAGGAAGAAAAATCCCTGTATGTAAAGCTCAGTGAACAACCTGGTAGAGGAGAAAACCCACTTGTTTTCACCTCTGCACTGCATGATTTTTCAAACAATGTTTACATTTAAGCCAACCAAATTCAAGTGAGTGCATCTGTCAGCATTTGGTCTTGGTCATCTCTTATTTCATTACTTCCTGGGCTCAATAACCACAATCTTAAAAGAAAAAGCTAGTGAAAAAGGTAGTTAGAGATGTCCAGTGAGTTATGATGAAGAAGAGCCAATTAGATGACCTGCCAATGTAATACTTGGTTAATTCTTTTTTTTCCAAGGCTAGCTGGGAGCTTATATGTCTCTCTTACTTCATAAGTCTCTGATGAAAGGAAGGCCTTCCTACCCAGGGTAGAAATAGTTGTACCTAATAGTCCAGACATAGAAAAATCCTTTCACCCACTGTGTAATTATGTGTAGGTATGCTAAGAGGATGAATATACTATAAAAAGACCACTTTTGTGGAACTCTGCATAATATTCTGCTTTAAGTCAAAATTCAGAGAAATCTGACAGGCTATAAAGTACAATTAAAACTGAGTACATCAGTAATAAGAAGCCACAAAGCATGCATAATCATGAGATAAATGACCTCAATGGACAGATGATGATGAGCCAAGGAGAAGCCAAGGTCAATTATCAGAACTTCTAATTTTAATGCTATAATTAATAATGAATATTTCAAGAAATAATGTTTAAAGAATAATTGTATTCTAGTATTAAAACCTGTTAAACATTAAACTTATGCAATTTATGCAAATTAATCTGATAAGAAGAGACAATTAAGGTTTATAATTAACAGATAAATACAAATGATCCAGTGATGAAGGTCTTGGTTTCTCCTCTGTCTTAGGAGACAATGTAATTGATTTTTATAAATGCTAATTTATATGCACTGTTAACCATTAATACATTGAAGAGATCATTTATTAAATTAAAGATGAATAGTGGTGTATGCAAAGATAGTACCTGAGTTTTCAACATCCTAAAGATGAAAAGGAAGCAGAAAGAAACCAAAGCTTTGAATGTGATTTTTCTTTGTGTCTTACTTTTTCCCTACAACTTTTGATGTGCCAAGTACGAGGTGTATGAAAAAATAGCTTAGTGGAGACAAACAGTCTTTGTTCAGTAAGTCTTTACGTGACAGTAAGAGGGATTTTTGGCACAATCCTTGCCTTTCGACATTTGTTCTCATGGACTAGAAGTAATGTGCATTCTTATTTTGCTTTGCTATGCTTTTTCTTTGTGTTCTTTTCTGAGAAGATGGCATATTTGCCCTGGAATGAAGCTGCTTTTAGCAGGGCAGGAGAAATTTTTCAGGATGAGTGTTCTAACTTGGTATTCTCTTACAAACAGTCACCTTCTTGCTTTCTGAGGTGCTACATTGACTTCCTGCTTTTTTAAGAGTTACTGACTTCTCTTTTTAAAATGTATTATGGCATTTTGCCAGCTCCTGTACTTATGAGTAAGCATAATAAATTTCCCTCCTCTCTTATATTTAAATCTCAGTATTAGTGGGAGTTTTGAACCAGCTATAAAAAGGGATGCATTTCACGTTATATTTTGCATCCATCCTCAGTACTGTAGTGATATTTAGCTTTGCAAATGTAGCTGCAAACATTATTTTTAATCAGTTAAGTACAGCTTTATCTTTCACAGCTCTTCCCCTCTCCTCCTTTGTTTTCCAAGAAGTTATTGGCTGAACTGCAGGAAAGCTAGTGCTTGCAAAGCAGCTCCAGGAAAGTGGCTCTCCATGGCCCAAAGAAAGCCCTAAAGGGTCAAAGAAAGGGAAATGAAGCAACCATGCTGTAGCAGACTTGATTACCTCTACGATTAAATTTCAAACAAAAATATGAGAGATCTTTATAATATCTAGAACTGCAATCTATTTTAAAGGATGCTTAGAAATTCCCCCCACATTTTGTCCTGACTTCTGTCTTTGATATTGTAGTCTATGCTGAATTACACTCTGTGGAACTGGCTTGGGAGGTCATTGCTGCAGGAGTTTCAGAAAGTATGGAGACTTTTGCAGGTATAGGCAAAATTTGCGCCTACTGATTCAATCAGTGGAATATCCATGGTCTTACATCAGGGAATGTTGTGGTCTGCTGGATTCAGTGGGGCTTCTTGATTTAAATCCATGCAGAATTTGACTTAAAAAGAAATGCATTAGTTTTATGCCCCCAACAGATATGATATAGGCCAGGGTATTCTTCTGAACACATTTCCTGTGCTATCACAGCCAAGTAAGGAAAAGCATGCTTATCTTGTCCTCTCACACAGATCACCACCTAACACAGATTAGCTGGAGATATTCACCATAAATCAGAATTATGTCCCTCTGCTTCTAGATGTCAGTATGATATGCTTCTCCCTGTTCTGATTTCCTTGAAAGAAAAGCACTGTCGACCCTTTGTGATAACTCCACAGTATCTAGTGTGGTACTGACATTATGGAATAAGTGTGTCTGCTTTCAGTGGTGCATTGAAGAGATATCTGTTCCCTAATTGCTGGACAATGAAGTCAAGTGGTAAGATGGAGTTTGTGCAGTCAGATGCCGATTTGCCCTCCCCTGGGAGGGTCATATTTTAGTCATATTTAGCCCTCCCTGCAAACTGTGGTGTTGGCAAATAGCAGCCTCTCATGATTGTTGCCTGCTCATGAAGTACATCAATACTCAGAACAGAACAAGTTGTGACTACTTTAATACGTTTTTCAGAGGCCTTTTGCATTGCCTTTTAATCCTAGGTAGCCAAACGTGCAGACAGAAAGCACAATTAGGAAGACAAGTTGTGATAGCTGGACTTGCCCGAGGCTCTCAGGGCTTCCTAACTCTCTGGTGTGGCCAGAGCCAGCTGGAGCAAAAGTGTAAAATAGAGGTGGAGAGTGTCCATAGGTTGGGCACTGGAGCAGTCTGCAGGTGGTGGGCTGCAGCCTTTTTGGTTCTGTCAGGGTTTCAGTGTTGCTTTTGTTGCTGTTGCAGTGATTCAGCATTTTGCAGCGAAACTCGTTTTACAGGGAAGTTGCAGATTGATTCTAGCAACAAGTCTCCATAAAGGTCTAGAGAACAATTCTCTTGGAAATTTTGAATGTAAAGCCTTTTTTGCCCCCCCAGTCTTATTGAGTCTTAAGTAATTAATAGATATTTAGTGAAAAGACTTGTTACCTTTGATTCTGGAGATGAAAGTCCAGATATTTCAGAAACATTTAATGATATAACAGATGCTACCCTTGTATTAAAATGCAAGAACATGGCTCTGATTAAAAAAAAAAGGTAGTTTCAGGACACATTTAAAAATTACCTACTATGTTTGGTATTCCTCCTCTCCTCTTCCAAAAGGTACTAGTTTTATATCCATATTCAACTGTGGTCACTTTTACAGTCTCTAGAGCCCATAGCTCTTCTAGAGGCCTCTTGAGTGAAAACACTCAAGCAAAAACCAAGCTGAGGCTCCTATCCTGTCATAATGATACAGGTGGCAGCCACATGGAGGATGTCTTTTCCATTTCAACTTTCCTGCAAATCACTTAGTAAGGTCTGCTTTTAAAATTATTGTTTCATAAAATAATGTTGAAAGATCAAGTCCCTGACAAATATATGTCATGTTGAGTTCACAGTGTGGGTTCTTGGTTACTTCAGAAGCCTGGAAATTTTGTCCTTTGCTGCTCAGAAATCTGATGTGTGAAATGATGATTCAGCATGCAGTACAACATGAGCATGGATGCAGGAGTCTATTAGAAGGCAATAAAATCTCTGGAGATATCCTTCACAAGTATGAGAGATCCAAAATAGTGTGTTTTCCTGTGGTAACTTTTTGCATTAATATTGCCTAATATAGATAACTTGGTAGAATCAGTAGGAAGGTTAGAATCAGGTAGGATGAGGAAGACTAGAGCAAAAACTCTCAACCTTTTGTGTGTGCCAGAAAGAGTTTTAGGGCTGCCTACTACATGAAATATTGGTTTAAGGAGAGAATTATAAAACATTTTTATAGGACTAAGACCAAAATCAAATCTCAGTGATGAGATATAAGCAGGAGGGCAAGGTCCTGGTGATGGAAAGGGCGGTTAACTTTGTGGCAATGGCACAACTTAAATAAGACATAGTGGGACTGCCAGTTTGTATACCTGATGGAATTCAGGGGGATGAAGCTGACTTGCCCCAGCTGAGCATCTGTCTATCTCTGGAGTAACATCTGCAAGCCAAAGAGAGGCAGTGGGTCAGTCTGAGCATGGGAAACACAGTGAATACCAACTGCGTATTTTCTAGGAATGAGGAAGAGTATGTTGGCAGGACACCTAAAACAAGGAGAAATAGATCAGGATAAGGTGCTAACCCTTTTTATTTATCTGAACTACTATACAATATATGATTATATGCCAACAGTCATACTGAAAACATTAGAATAATTTGAAAGGTATTTTCTGAACCTGTTGAATTCTTATATGTATATTGCACCTTATCAGTCCTTTACATGTTTTAGTTACATGATGGAAATGAAAATTAGAGGTGTTTAAATTTGGAAAACATTGACATTTTGGAATTTATTTTTGTGTTATGTAAAACCAGTATTTCAGAAATTTCCTAGGAAGTTGAAAATTGGTTTAAATGTTTTCAGAAAACTTTTCTTTCAGATTCTATGAAGGTATGGCAATTATTCTTGTAACTTCAGTTGCATAGTTTACATAATCCATTTTGAGAAAACATCAGCCTTCTTCCTTTCAGCCACCAGGAGACACTTGCTGTACAGAAGTGATAATGCGTTTTAGTTAATGTAAAGCAAAAGCTGACCTGAATGATTTGAGAAATAAAATACAGCTGACAGCATTGAAATTGTTGTAATGGGCCATATTTTAGCCACCAAGTAAGCTGGAGGGAACATGCAGAGGTCATTTAAGTCTGACACACTGCCCAAAGCAGGGCTAATATCATGGGTAGCTCAGATTGCTCAACCTGCACTGATCAAGCATTAACATCTACGCAGAGGGAGATCCTGCAGCCTCTCTAGGCAACCTTTTGTAATGTATTAGTATCCCTATTGATGTTTTTTCCAGCCTTACACCCCACTGCCACTTCTCTTGTTGCAGGCTTGTGATCTTTGCCTCAAGTCTGTTGCTGCGCACCTCTGGGGAGCATCTAGCTCTGGCTTCTTTAGCACCTGTAGGTGATGGAAGAAGGTAGAATGTTGCTTTAGCACACAGGAAGAAATGTCAACTGGTACTCCTTCAGTGCAAACCAGAGGAGGTCTCTCCTAGGGTAATATTTTGAATGAGATTTTTCATTTCCAAAACAATGTTTACTTTTAAATTCTGTTTTAAAAAAATATAAAATGGAGTCTCAGCATTTCTGAACCCTAACTGGGCCTCATTCCTCTTCTCATCTCCTTACCAGCAATAAACATGATGATCCTCTACTCATAGCAGGGACACATGAAGAAACACATAGAGATGAAAGTGCTGGGCTGCTCCTTGCAGGGCACTGGGGTGACTGCAAGCGGATGGCACTGAAGGCCAGGATCAGGGGATCTGGGCCCAGACTAGAAGTTGTAAGGGAAATTTAGAGAGGGGGAAAACATAAAATCTTTACCCAAGAGATTGCTCTTTGTCAAGCAAGTTTTACTAGTGTTTTCAGTGAACTTCCAAAAAGCCTTTTGGTTTTCTGAACAATAGCCAGCTGTTCATTGTAAGCTACCTATTTAAAAAGTAATATTGAGAGATGTTTCCTATATGGAACAGAAAAGTGAAACTGTCTACTTACAAGGAAATAACACTTATTTCCAGAGTGAACATTTCACTCTCATTGGGGGATGATCTTCAGAGCATGTTTACATTTGTGTTTCTGTCTAAACATTGTGGTTTTGCATGCAAAGAGATTTTTTCTTTTTGGCTTGAATGTGCCAGTCTGTTCAGCTTCAAGCAATTTTGCTGAGCTGCAGCACAGGTTTGACTGACTCTTTCCTCCTGCAACGTGGCTGTAAATTGGTGCAAGATGCTACTACAGGCACGCCAGCTGTGCAGGGAGCAAGTTCTGTGTGTAGAGAGGGAGAAGAATTCCCTTTGATCAGTCTGGCCCCAAAACCTACCATGGTTTCAGCTGGGAGGCCACAGTCATGCGAAGGTGGAAGTTCAAATCCCTCCTTTCATTCAAATCCCTCCTTCCAGGGGATTGCTCTTGTAGCTACTTCACAAATGTTCAATGTTCAGTTGTTAAAAATTTTACCTGCTGCAGCACTGCATAATTTGGGATACCACTGGAGATCCTAAATGCCGTGGTAATTTATGTAATAGTGAGCCCAGTGCTGTTATGTAAAATTCAAAATGAAAACATGAATGGAAACAAGAACCCCTGAGATGAGCCTGAATCAGATGGGCAGTAAAAAGAGTATTTGATTTGTTCCAAGAGATTTTATGAGTTGTACTACATCTCACACTGATGATATAATCCAATACCTTATTAGTTTTGCCAGTGAATTAAATAGGCAGTTTTCAAGAAATGAATGTCTAAAGAGGAAATTTACTTGATAAGAGATTGACAGCTAAGTGAACTAATTAGTAATTTGGTAAGCATTTGACATGTTATCTTTTTGCATTTAGTAGGGGACAGAAATAAAGCCAAATTCTCCCATAATTTTCAACATAGTTACAACATTTTCTCACTGAAGACTGCAGATGGTTCACCCAGGCTGGTTGTTCACTGTTTGCTTTCAGCCAGTCAAAACTCAGTTGTATTTATTTATTTACTCTGTTTAAGCAGGCAAGAAACATCCCAGTGAGGAAGCAGAACTCTTGATAAATACTTGAACCCAAATCCTTCTAAGTTTCAAAACATAACACATTGAAAGAACTGGGTTTTCTTTTCTCTCCTACAATTAGATGACCAGCAGAGATGCAGAAACACCCATCGGGAAGTTTCTAGCTCCAGTCACATCCTGCTGTTATCCTCCCTGTTGTCTTTGAAACATCTGGGCTTTGCAATGGATCAGGAAAGATGATAAGGGCAGAAAATGTAGAAGTGCAGTTTTTTATTTGTGTGAAAAACTAGGAAACATCAAATAAATTGGACATTCAAATATAGTTGTCTGTCAAACGAGTCTGACTTGTTTGTGTTTAGAGGCAGATACCTTTGCCTCTGTTCCAGCCCCACCTTCACCTTGTGATATGCAGGTGTCTGAATCTGGAACACTATGCCACGTTCTCTTAAGGGCACTTTCTAAACCCTAGCACATAATAGCTTAAAATGATTGACCCACACATATTCTGTTCCCAATTTCCACAAAATGTGCTTTCCTTAGTGATGTGTTTTTTTCCTTGGTATACAACCCATTGACTTTCTTCCAGGTAGTTTTTAATTGAGTTGTTTGATAGCCAGGACTATTTAGCTTCAAGTACTTGAGCAGATGATTGGATTCTTTAAAGGTTAAAGAATCTTATTTATTCCCTTTCACAACAGATTTAAATCTTTACTCTTCTTTATATAACCAAGAAATAGTTTTCTAAAAACCAGTCTGTGGAAGCATTATTAATAGTCACCAGGTGTGAAGCATGTGGTGAGGGCTTAGATATCTGTAGATGCTTAAATGATTTATATTACAAATAAAAGCATCAGTATTTGCCCTTAATTTTTCATCTTGTCATTTTAGAATGCCTAAAACAAATAAAAACAAGACAAGGAAACCTCTAAGCGGGAAAAGTTAGAGCCCCATCTCATATTTTGCTCAGCAGTTGTAAAGAGTTGTTTTCAATCAAGGAATTAACTGCTTGCATTAAGATCTCCTCCATTTCTTCTTGGATTTTTCAAGAGGGGAGGTATTGTTCTTAAGTGGTGGTAGGCCAGTGGCTTGATGCTGATATCCATGGCAGCATGTATTTTGCATATTCTGCAGTCTTGAAATTGTGCTGTGCTCTTGAAGGAATCCAACACATGTACTCTATGTGTGTGTGCCTGCAGGAGCTCATGGCAAAATCAGGCAGAGGAGCTAGAAGACAAGTATCCGAAGCTCATCAGTCAGTCAGGTCTAGATTTTTAACATATGGAAAGGAAATTAAATTAGAGATTGGGGGAAAGATTTCTTTTTTAGGAAAGTATTTCTACTCTGTTAGAGCGAAGACAATGGCTGTTTATTTTTCAGTTCTGCTTTTTTTTTTTTTTCTCTAGAAGAGAAGTAGTTTGTGCATAGGGATCTCACTTGAGGGTAATCTTTGTCATAACACATTAGTTCTTATCTAAAATCAAACTACTATACTTGATTTTACATGCATAGTGCCCTGCTTTTAATATTGTAACATACGGTTTAATTGGTCCAAATTGCTGGAGAGCAGGAGTGAAGAGATGGTAAGAATGTAGCTGTATGAGTGCCTCCCCACACACGTGGAGGGAGGAGCTAAGTAAAGATGTCATCTTATTGCCTGTGAGATGTACAGATCCATTCTGGAACCTGCTATGATTATTTATTTGTCTGTGAATAAAGGAAGATGTTTCAAACCCCTGAACAGGACTGTGAATGGACCGGAGCCATGCTTGGGATGAGGTTTTTAAAAGCGAATCTGACTTTGCTACTAATTCATGTGGAACTGAGATGTGCTTGCTGAATCCCAGTACCGGCACCACTGTGTGTAGGTACAGGCTTCAGGTCTGTCTCTGTAGTCACTGGGAACTGCCAGTTGATTTTCAGATTGAAGGGCTTTTGCTGGAAAAGTTTGCAAATTGGTTGAAATGGCTGAGATGTCATTTTCCTCAGGTGCCAAAAACCAGAATGACAGTTTACATATTGGATCATGATCAAAACCAGAGAGATATCTTCCATTAACAGATTGTAACAGTAGTGTTTCTCGGGTTTAGCCCAGAAAATATTAAAAATTTATATGAGGATATAGTACTAACAAAAGAATCAATATGAGGTACGCCTTTTTTAAAAAAATTCTGTTTAAAAGTTGCCTATAGTATTCCAAATACTCCTCACTATGTTGTATGGTGTTTAATAAGAAGCAGAGAGTTTAAAAGTGTACTGAGAAGCAGAAATTTCCCTGTGTGTTTTGTGCAATAGTTTTGAGTTCTAACTTGAGGAAAACCACCCCAAGTGGCTCTGGAAAGCCAGAACTTTGGCCTGCATTGCAGCTGCGAGGCACATGAAGATGAGTTAATATTTACACAGAATATTATTCAATATTCAGTTATGTACAATCTATTAATCAGCTCTCAGATCCTTCTCACGGGTTTCTTAACTCACCTGAATGCCTTCATAGCTTATGCTTAACTAGCCTTGTTTGGCTTCCTTCCTTGACTATAGATTTCTAGCCATCCCTAATATGGTGCACTTGCTTTTTGGCTAGAGCGCTGCTTATAATAAGTTGTCACCTGAGGAGATCTGGGAAAGATTTATGAAGTTTGCATTGTAAGTGCTGCTTCTAGATACAGCGTATATTTGTAAGTGAAGCCATCCTTGTGCTATGGCACTACCCACTGGAGTCCTGTGTGTGTAGAAGCACTGTGCTCTGCAGAATGAGAACAGCACCCCAAGCAAGGGGTGGACACAACTGCTATGTCTTTGATCGTGGAAGAAATATGCTTGAGGTGCTCAAATCTGTCATGAATTCCTGAGGCAGATCTTAAGGAAAAAAAAAAGTAAGTTTAAAAGTTAGAGATATAGTAGTTGAGTGGTACCTGAGGGTGGGAGTTAGGGATACCAAAGATCCATTTTGGGTTTCAGACTGAAAAGTCATTTTCCTGTGTTCTGATTACAAAGCCTAGGAAGCACTGTGGTTTGTGAAGCATCAAATCTGCTGAGCTAATTGTTGGAAAGTATATAGTAGACAAATCTTACTGTATTCTTTTTGTGTTCTGTAGGGGTGTTAGTGCTGTTTGCCATGATCTGTTCATCCAGTAGGCCTTGCCATTTTATCTGTTGTTTTCTTCCAGTAAGTTGTTGATAGAGGCTCAGAACAAATAGCTGTTTTGCAGAGATGTGGGAAACAAATCTTTTCAGCCACTCCTGTAAATGCTAGTGAGGTCAGCTAGATACTTTGGTTTTTAATTCAGAGATACTGTTATATGCTTGTTCCCTGAGCATTACTTGTACAAATTTATCTATCTTGGTAATAAAAGAGACAGTAAAAGGGGTGCTCTACTTGCTAAATTGCTACAACTGCTGCTGTAACAACTGAATTGCAGGAGGTGTGCTGGCATGGCTATTCAAGCTTTAGAACTCCCTCAGACACAAAAGCAAAGTGACAGAAAGCCAGTAGTTGCACCCGTTTCTACAAATTGTACATCTAAAATAGAAGTACAATAACATAATTAAAAGAGTTATTGAAATTTGGTACTGAAGTCATCCAGGTTGGAAAACCTTTATTTATCCCTCTATGTACATAATGTTAAATGGAATCTGGATTGTGCCATGCTTCTCATGTGTAGCTTGAAAATGCCATCCTCTGCCTTGATTAGCCTTTTGTGCTGAAAAACCTCAACATTAGAAACAAATCAAGGCAAAGAGGACCAGGACACAATTCCTAAGTCTGTCTTAACATAGGCAAATTGTTTAAGTCAATATTTCTGCTAGCTGTGAGTATTTTGGAGCTTAATCATCTCGCCAGAGATATCTGCAGTCTTGCTAACAGCAATTCAGTTGTAGAACAAGCAGCACTTTATGAGATTCTCTAGTCTTTCCCTCTCTGCAAAGAAAAGATTGAAGTGACTTAAATTAGCTGATTTATTTTGTTTGTGTGTGTCTGTGAAAGTTTATTCTCTGAAAGATAATGTCTTGGTCGTTATAGATTGAGGATGAAGTTGCCAAATTGCAATTTCAATTTAATAAAATTTCTCTGGAAGGGGAGGATGTCAGATGAGAGAAATGAGTTTTCACTTGCAGCCATTCAGTGGTTTCAGCCTTTGGGCAGAAAGGGAAGCCTTGAGCTCTGTTCCTGGCCTGGGCACCCAACCTCTTTTTTCTTTTGGGAGTGAAGGGAGGAGAATGCACCATGGTGGGGCTCTCTCTCAAGGCAGGCACTGCTTTCTGGCAAAAAGAGCTGACAGGTGTCACAGCTGGCAGCCTTACCTCAGTGGCTTCAACAAGGGGCAGCCCTGGCCCTCTGCCTTTGCTCTGGTCCACTTGAATATGTGGACACTTCAATATATGTCTTTGTTTGGGGGAATGTGGGGTGATTAGTGGAGGAAGAAGTAGCCTTGTGTCTTCTTCACTGACCTTTTCTTCTTCTTTCCTGTTTGAGCGTAGCTATATTTTCTGTTGCACTATTTCAAATGCATCTAGTATTCTCCATTTTTTAACTGAAAGAAAGATTGAATTCAATCCCCCATTTTATTTTATTTTATTTTTGTTACTTCAGAAAGAAAGAAGAGGAGGTTTTTGTGTGGTTTTGGGTTTTGTGGCTTGATACATAGCAGCTTCTCCCCACTGTCCCTCTTTCACACACATACTTGATGGACTGACGAAGTAATTCTCTGTATATAAATGCAAAGCATCTCCAGCTCCACTTTTCCAGCTGGAGTGATCTGCAGCTCCAAAGTACTGATGTGTAGGAGTCAACAGTCTGCAGTGATTCTTGAATAATTGCTGAATGCACCTCAAAGTGAGCTTTCATAACTGTTCCTCAGTTTCCCTACCCATAAAATGAAGATATCATAAAGATGGAAGAGCATTTCTGACAGCTTTGAATAGAATGCTGTCAGTAAATGGCAGTGTTTCCTACCTTTATTTTTTTCTGCTGAGGGCCTTGTTTTCAAACTTATTGTTACCTAATTTTTTTTTCAGCAATTTTTCCACTTGTCAGCCATTTTAGCTTAAGCATGGAAGAGGCAGGTAAAGTTCTAAAGTACTTTCATAACCATATGAGAAATAATGTTGAAAATTATTAAAATGAAGGACACACATTGTATACCCAACTGCCAGGTCAAGGCCAGAGCTACAGGAAACTTTAACATAAATATTAATATAGCAGGCACTTTAATTAGCTGTGCCCTTCAATCACTTGTTATTTGCCCCCTTGGTCTCCATCTTGAGCCTTCACAGAATAGGATGACCCCTACTTGTCAAGTCAGATTTCATTCAATTTATCTAATTACTTTTGGGATCCTTTTAATACATGCTCCACAGAGTGCTAAGATCGCCCAGCTCTGGCTCCATTCCTGGACTCAAAATTGTAATACAGGATGCAAAATGCATATCAGAACTCCTGCTCAACATATACACAGCCTACTTTAAGCTGCACCTCTTATTAGCAATTCCTTGCTTCCAATCAATGGAAATAGCTGGGAGCAACTATACTTAATTTTTCTCCTGTTAATGCTTTGCCTTTTTATTTCCCTCCTTTCAAGGATGCTTTTATTCCAGAGTTAATGGAAATAGAACAGAAAAAACTGTCTGAGAGTGTACCATTGAAGTGTAACGTTTAGGGAAGTGTTGGTACTGGTGCAAAACCACTTTTGTAGATCTTAACTTGCCACATGGCAGTGACAGTCCCATGGTTGAGCTGCAGTCACCGTCCCATTGCGTGGTTTCTTCCAGCTTATGGATGCCTCACTGCTCTCAAGTACCAGTGCACATTTCAAATTAAAATAAGGGTTTAGTTTATGTCTTACTGTCACACAAATTCCTTGGGAGTAGACCACAGACCTCAAGCTCTCTGCAAAGCCCATGTTAAGAGTCTGATCTGCTATAAAAGTTAAGTACTTGTGCCTTATGTAACTTTCAGATTTAAAATGCCTTTCTCTGATTTAGTCTTGGATAAAAAGTGATTGGAATCATACGCTGAGTTTTAACAAGGAGATCCAAACACTCCTGACTTCAATACAGTTGACAACCCACCTTTGGCTATTTTCTAGTGTTTCTCCTTACACGAGGTTAGAGTTGTTTTTAGGACAGGCCTAGTGTGAAAGGGAGAGGTGAAAAGGTAAATGAGTCAGATTTACCACAAGGATTAAAAAAAATAAACCTTGAAAGCAAAGGGTGATGTCTTGTGATATGCAATATTTCTCTTTCTAATCCAAAACCTCTTGTTTCTAAAAATAACAAGTATTGGAAAGAGAACAATTTGCTTGCTGTGAAGGGAAATGGACCAGCTGCTTAACAGGACACGGCAATTCTAAACAGTCCCAATCACGAGGGGAAGTGGAATGTGCTACTCAGCTGAAGTTCAAGGGCAATTTGTAGAAGCAGAAAATAGTATCTGTTACTCTAGACAGAACATGACTAAATTATAAAGCATTATATCTTGAGTATGTGAAAAAAAAATCAATAGAATTACTGGGAGCTGGTGGTAGGCGGTTGGAAACTCATAGCTTTTGTTCTGGATCCTTTTGCTTCATTTAATATTTTAAATAATAAATTTGAGACATTCAGCTGCACTGGGCAATATCCTTGGGATGCTGGGCTTGCTTGGACCTATGAAATAACCAAAGTCACTTCCTGCAGAGTTTTCTGCAACCCTTTATAGGCCTGCGTAATTAGTAAGATTGAATGTCTTCACATCTCTGGGCATTATCATTGCAGTCCAAAACAGCAATGTTTTAATACATTTATTGCTACCTTCCTCTCAAAAATTTTTTCTCCCAATCCCCCACCCCTGTTAAATACACACACACAGAGCTAACTCCAAATCTCTGTGCTTATTTTCTTAACAGCTTTGGGAAGTGGTTGAACATGCAGAAACTGAAATTCAAAGAGTAAGAATTCCTAAAAGTGAGATAAAGACATCCACAAAATGTATGATCTAAGAAACCTCTACCAACAAACCATACTCTCTAAAACATGGTATTACTTAAGGTTTCTTTTGATACTTTATATTACTTTAACAGATTTTCTAATGTGTTAGTGGAATAGAAGAAACAGAGCAACATCAAGGTATACACTGTCTTCAGCAGTCTTTTCGATTTCTAGTTTTGCATAATGTATTTCTGCTGTGATGATATTATTTTATTACTGTGATATTTAGGCTGGTTTCATGAGTATTTTGCACAGAGCATATTTGAATGTATGCATATTTTTCTTGAACTTCATATTCAGTAAGATATATCGGCATTTTCTGAAGTAGTTTTATTAATATATTCTACATTGAGACAGTCCTGCTGGTCTTTCTAAGGGAAAAAGGGGAGATGGGAGTGAGATGGAGGCATTATTACGTAATCTCTATAGAGAATTTGTTGGATACATGGATCATCTTTTCTTCAGCTGAAATTTCTTGAGATATGTAATTGAGTGAAGTTGGTCAAATGTTCTTTTAAATGAAAAGAAAGAATTGTTTCCCAAAGATCTGGTTAAAATAAAAAAAATCTGTTTTCTGCAGAAAAGTGTTGTCTTTTTAAAAAACTACAGAGAGCTCCTTTTCCTCCAAGAAACTGGAAATATTGCTATTTTATCTTGTGGGCTTCCTCAGCTTCTGTTTTGTCCTCTGTAAGTCAGTGCCTCGTCTCCTGCCTGCAGCTCCTGCTTTACTGTTGTATGAGAGTTTCAAAGTGGAAGGTCCTCAGTTAACAGGGAAGACCATAGAATAGAGACTTATCTATCATCTGAAAGATGAAGGGAGAAAAGAAAGAACTGAAAATATTTCAGCTGATCACTGAGGCAGTGTTTTCACACCACCATTTTACGTTTGCAAATGTTAATTTTCAGCCTCCTTCTGAGATTTTTGAAAGATGAATGCCCAATGGTAGACTTATTTATACTCCTCTGAGAGCAGTGGTGAAAGAACCTTACCGAGAGGCAGGTCTGGCAGGGTCTGATTCAGTTTATTTAGGAGGAGATGAGTCAGGCCCTTAATTAAAAGCTTTGATACTTTCCAATGCTAAGGAGAACAGTTTATATCACAAATGCATACTTCACAAAGGACAGTTTTGCCTTTATTTCAATGCTGAAAGTCAAACCATCAAATTCCAGTCACAAAAAGTTTCAAATTTTTGTCCATCCCCCTTTGTCGTATGATGGAATGCCGCTAATATGATGGAATGGGCATGAGAAGACTTCTCTGTGCCAACTTGAACAAAAAGGTCTTGGCTGCCTTTCAGGCTGAAAATAGTAGGTGCTTACATTTTTAATCACAGAATGAGCAAGAGCTCACGTACACACTTATACACACGCACACAACACACTTGCTCTGACGTGTGAATGTGGGTCTGGAGGTTTGTTGTTGACAGCAGGGTCACATTCAACAGTGGCTGTCTGATTAAACAAAAGTAGGCTACAGCATGGTAAACAAATTGTGCTCTGAGTTTCTAAACTATCAGCAGCCTTGCCAAAGTGCCAGCTAGCTGAAAAGGAGATTTCATTGTTTCTAATGAAACATGCTGTGCTTGCTTGTCTAGTGCGTGCTTTAGGAAGCAAATGCAACTGGTCCCTTTCCATTTGCACTGTTCTGTCTGCGCTGTGGCTGCCTCCTCATCCTCACAAACTAAACAACTGCATTAGAATTTTCCCAGCAGCTTTACATAGAGTTTAATCTTTATGTGTGGAGAAGTAACTGTTCTGTCTTAAGATGTGTTGATTTCTGTGCAATTTGTGGTTACAGAAGTGCTAATCTCTGGGGAAGCGAGAAATCTAAAAAGAAGCATTGTGTCCTCCTAAATAGCCTCATTATTATCTTAAAATAATTCCTTGCACACATAGACATAAGTCTATGTGTATAGCCTTAATGTCCTAAGATTTCTGAGCAGCATAATATATATTATATACTGCTGATTATTGTTGCCTAAATGCAAAGGGAAAGGTGGCACTTCCTGATACCATAATGTACAACTCCCTGCAAAGAAACCTGAGGATCAAAACTCTTATGCTTAATACAGTAAATGAGAATCTTGTCAATTAAAGTGATTCTTACTTAACTGTGGACTATAGCATCTATCATAGAAGAGGCATGATTAGATCTCCCTGGGCCTCCAGGCTCAGTCAACTCATTTCTAAACCCTGAAAATTCTAGATGGGGAAGTAGATAAGGAGCAAGCATGCATGAACAGTAGATGATATCAAAAAATCTTGCAAGGAGGGTCTGTCTCTGTATGTGCTGGACAACTGACACTTGTTGGGGATGGTCAACAGTGACAAGGGAAGAACAGCAAGAACTTTCTGAGGTTTAGTAACCATGATTTGTGTGGAAAGCTTGGAAGAACCGAGTCTGACTAATCTAGAGAAATGAATATGACCCTTCAGGTAGATTCAACGTGGTACGAGTGCAGAGGGGAAGGACCAACATGTGTCCCTGCCTGCTGCAGCAGTATGGCTAAAACACAGCAAGGGGGTCTTATAGTAGACATTAACACTGTTTTTCAAGTTATGTATAGACAACTCTTGAAATGGATTCTGTGCAGTCCCTGTCACTGGAGATTTCACAAACATCTTTAGAGTCCTACAGAGAAATGAACTGATCATTCTGGAATGGAGGAAAGTGTAGGGACTAAACGTCCTCTTGAGAAGCTCCTAGTTGTGAACAGGGCTGTGATTTATGTCTGGCATTCATGTGACTGCCACAGCTGTTGCTACCACAGCAAAAGTATCAGAATAATTTACTTTCCCAGTTGTACCATAGATGTGTTTCCAAGTCAGAGAGCATCTTAACACTTTCCATCAGAAGAATAACAAATACTGCTCAAAGTGACAGCCTGTGGCAGATGGTAGGTTTCTAGAGGTGACTGCAGCAAAAATCAATCTGTCTTTACTGGAGGATCTTTAACAATTGCAAACAAATCAATTGCTAGTAAACAGTAGTGATGTGGAAAATACATATTCACGGGTCACCATTTAGAATTGTTTTCCTCTAGCAGGTGGGCATCTTTATAAGAAACCTTCTAGTGCCTAGCTAAATTCACAGTGACAGCAAAATACAACCTCTTCCAGCTGTTTACTTTTATGATTGATTCTGGCTTCAGCTGATGGTCTTGAAGGGTCTTCCTGTGGTTTGTTATAGGACCAGGTAGACCTTATCAGGATATTTTCAAAGCAGTGTGTTATTTGTTAAATGCAGTGTGTTCTTCAGAAGTGTATTGGTTTTAATTATGAGAGATGAAAACTTTGAGTTTTTCTAGTGCCTTATACTTGAGTTACGAAGTCACTAGACTGAGATATGAGAGACCATTTGTTGGGCATGAGCTGCTGAGATATGAACTTAGCTCAGCAACCTTGCAGGTCAGTCCCCTAAAAAATACATTCCTCTGGGGTTTTTGTCTGTGTAAAAGACATCAAAATACTTTCTGTTTCTGCAAAAGACTGTCAGTTGTGGTTGAGGGTTTTTTCCCCCCATTGGGGATTGGGGGAAGAAAAAATAGTTAAAAATTACTGCAAAAGATAGGGACATTTTCTGTTTAACAGCTAGTGAAGTACCTGATGTCCTTGCTGCTTTTCCATGACACTGTATTTCATTGCTTATTATGCAATGTTTCTTTGTCCTTTTTCTTTACCGGGTTTGGATAGAGATCTGGATAGTGTTTCAACCTCCAGGATTAGGCAAGACATATAAAGTTACTATTATGCTTTTCACAGGTTGCAAGTCAGATAGACTCTCCTGACTGATAACTGTATAGAATGTAAATTAGCACTTTGCTGTAAGGAGAAGTTGATCATCTCTTTTATTCCTCTAGTAATTCATATTAGACTATCGGCCTATCTTAAACCCAGATCTTAACTTTTTTTCTGGACTCTCCTATTTCTACCTTCTAGCCCCTACTTTTCTATTACTGCTCTTGGATTAGTAAGAGTTGTCTTGTTTATTCAATAGGTGTGATGGCTTACGGATCTGCAGCATGATTATATCACCTTCCACATTGCATCTTGGCTGAAAACATGTGGGGATAGGAAAACAAAAAGGTTGCTTGTCTCCTCAGCTCCCATCCCACATTTGATTTATGTAGTAGGCTGTCAGCGTACTTGTCCTAATCCCATAGCTGGATGAATTATAGTCTGGACTACATACTCCACAACATACTTTTATTAATACTCCACAACATACTATTATTAATATAGCAGAGACTCCTGTTTAATTAGGCCATATATTTTAATACAATTTCTTCTTTTGTCTTTATCAGAGAGATACTCAGTGGCTGTATGGCTGGGATGCCACTGTAGCACCTGCCACAGCTCAACAACATACCTGAGACTGGAGGTGAGAAGGAATAAAAATCATGCCACTGTGGCTCAAATGGCTTTCTAAACTCCCTCTTAAGTGAGGATTTAGGGCATATAGATAGGATTTCTATCTATATCAAGCAGAAATCAGTCTAATTCTTACCTTTATTTCCTGCTAATCTTATTTCTAAACTGTGGTTGTTTTGAAAAACAGAAACTTCTTTACAATGTAAAATGCCCAGACATTATATATTGTATGTTTCGTGTGTGTCTGTGTAAAACTATTGAATTGTTTTGTAACTGGGAATCCTGAATAATATTCCTTCACTAATGTGCTTAGAGAGCTGATGTTTCACATTTTCTTATAGTGTACTGTCACAGGAAGGGTTTTGGTTTTTTTTTCAGTTTCTTACTGAATAAATATAAAAATCCAACAAAGTAAGTATTATTGTACAGATAGGCAAGTGATGTTTATAATAAATACATTGCCTGCAGGTCACCATTCAGGTCACTACTTTCATGTTAGTATTTTCCTGACTTCAGGAATAAAAGATTATTTCAAGAAGCTTTTAAATTAATTTTCTTCATTTCTTTCTCTTATCATATAGGGCTAGTCTACACACAAGCTGATACAAAGAGCATTAAAATTATTTTGGTGTTAAGTCTCCTGATATATTGGTCTTTCCCCTTAGCTTTGAAGTCTTGCTTATCTAAAGAAAATTACTGCTGGTGGCCTGTGAACAATGTATGCAGTTGAGCTGGTGATGAACATAACCTGTTTGGAAGTGTCAACCACGATAAACCATCTTCTACTCCTTGAAGGAATTGTGGCTTAAACGCAGTAAAATACAGAGACTTCTTAGTACAGACTTTACAAGCTTTGTTTCTAACTCCAGACATTTGAGGTATGGTCTGCTTTTCCCATGAGTGCTTGTCTTCTACCTCTTCTCATGTTGTTTGGGAAGTGTCATGGTCTCCAAAGCCCTTGAGTCTTTCCAGCGCTACACCAGCACGCAGACTGGGATGGGAAGTTATGTTCCTGGCTCTGCAGATGGACACCCCACAGCTGATAAGAACCATGTTCCCTTGAGACTGCATACACGTTGTTTGGGTGATCCATTTTCTAAGGTTGCTCTGGCAACCCAGGTAGGCATGAAAAAAAATTATAGTTCTGACTTATTAGACATATCTGGTTGCCTTGGTAACCAGAGAATAATTCATCTGAAATGTAACCAGATAGGATAATTGATATATTTTGAGGAATGCCTATAGGCAATAATAGGGATTTGTCTGCCAGCTTTGTTCCAGCCTTCAGAAAAAAATAAGATTAGGCTCTGGAACAGGAAAAAGTGTGTTTTCTACAAGTCTGGATGTAAGGGTAATACTATTCTTCCTCATGCCTGTGAGGGATTCTTGATGGACTTCTCTGCAACTTTAGTACAGATTAAACTGCATCTATGATTTCTTTTGAATATTTATTTTACACAATCTAAAGAGTTTAGAAAACCTTTGAAGTAATTAGTTCCCACTATTTGTTTTGTTTCTTTATTCTATGAATGAAATGCCTTGCAGCAGTCTTGGAGGCTCCTATACAGGAAATTCATGTTGACACTGATGATCCATTATTATAGATACTAATGACTGACTATCAGGCCTTAAAGGCATTAAGCCTCTGGTTGCTAAACTGGCTCACTGTACTCCAGTCTCTGTGGAAAATTTATTAATCCTGTTCACCCAGTATCTGACATTAACTTAAACCACCTTGTGTTTTTAACACGTTGTTAATTTTTCTCCAATTCCTGTGCAGGACACAGTAAGACTTATTTCCCAGTGAATGTGAGGTTAAAATCTGACCCGTGTTCATCTCCTTCCACACAAAGACTGACAGGAAGGGGTATAAGAATGGCAGGGAAAAACAGATGGGAAGAGTGCCTGTGGGAAGATTGAACAGATGACCCTGGAGTCCTGAGACTTGCTGGGTGCATGCTGGAGCACAGCTCTATCTGACTTCATAGCTAGCTGATTTTCTTCTTCTAACACAAACCTCTTTAGAGCAATCATTTTCTGGCTAAGCTGTTCTGCCCAGGACTATTTTCTCTCACCTGACTCAGAGTCTGTCCCTCCATGACAGATGTGAGACCTCTTCTTGCTGGAGGGAATAGGAATCCCAGTGGTTTCTTCTGCTCCCAAACAAGGTATAAAGGTGGCAACTAACTTCAATGAGGAATGTTCAGCCTGGTTTTAAGGCTATTTATGTGAATTTATCAGAAGCCTAACCGTTAAATACATTTCTGGAATATAATATCAATTATCCCTGACATTTTATTAATTTCACTTTTTTCATTATTGATATGGAATCTCATACCAAGAAAACCCTCAATTCCTTTTAAACTATCTCTGAATCAGGTAGACCTCAGAAAGATATCTGTATTCCTGAAGAGGAAAACTATTACTTCTCAGAGTTTCCTAGGAATATAAATTCCAGTGGTGATAGATCACAAGGTCAATATGATTAGAAAAAGAAAGTATTTACTTTACTATGGCAGGGCACAAAATGGTGTATGCTTTCACCTTGAGGACCCTAGAAGGAGAATGTTTCCAGAAAAAGAAAGTTAGAGCCCTAATGAAAGTAGAAATACTTTTCATTCCCTCGAGACACTGTTTATTGCGTTAGTACACAATCCATCAAGAGCAGTAAATAGACTCAATAAATAAGGTAGTCGTCTAACATACTTCAAGATTTTGTGCTAAGGGAAATATGATTCTCTTTCTAGCAAAAGATAAGATCTTTCTTTAGTCACAGATGAGGACAGGCTGAATGGATAATATCTGTACTTGAATCCTTATAATGAAATTTGCAACTGGTCAGCCATTGAAAACCCTTGTAAATTTATCTGTGCAGAGCTACAAACTATGAGTCTGTAAACTTGTGACTTTCAGAATTCACAAGTAATTTCTCAAGACATGTCAATAGGTTACCTTCATTCCTTTGTGAGGGAAAATGCTCAGTTCCTCTGGTTGAACAATTATGAGTTTGTTGGTAAACAATAGTAATACACAGTAGTAATAAACAATAGTAATAAAAAAAAGGTTCCTGATTTAGGAATTTTAATACCAGAAAAATCTCAGATACTAATACAGAGGTAATAAAAGTGCATAAATTATCTAACCACTTTGAAAACAGGAAGGCTTATTGTGCAGATTAATATTTTTGTTTGATTATTTTTGTTCACATTTTTCCTTCCCCATTTGTCAGACAGCTTTTAATAAAGAGAGGAATAAGAGAGAAGTGGAAGAGGAAGTAATAATAATAATAAAAAATCAGGACTGGATCTAGACACTTAAAATAATCAAAGAGAAGGTAACTCAGTGATGTATACATATTTTTGCTAGAAAAGGATGTCTGGAGCTTTTCAACCTTACTGACACAACTAACAAGACCTAATGACTGGAAGTTGAACATATCCAGCCATTAAATTAGATGGACTTCTTTAGCTGGGAAGGTAACGAAATAGCGGAACTGCTGTCCACTATTGTCTGGAGCCACTAGACTTCACTATTTTTAAAAAGGACTATGGTGGTTTTAATTCAGGTTCTGGCAGACATCCAACAGCCTTTTGCATGGATGTGAGCTGGATACCTGCATAGGCAAAGTTATCCACCCTGGGCTGAGAGTCTCTGAACTTGTGTTTCTGACACTCTGAGGAGACAAGGGGGAAGAACCATCTGCACTTCTCTGAACGCTCTTCAACTGTTGTACTTTACAGTACTTGGTAAAAGGTCAGAATTTTATAGTGCTGTTTTAAGATGGTGAAGAATTGATGAGTCTGGTTGAGCAAAACATGAGCTGGATCTCTTGCTTATCTTTCACCTGGCTTGAGCAAGGCCCAACAACTGGATGATGGCTGGAGTGAAGTGGGGGTCTCAAGATTTGATGTTTTTTCAGTGAGGCACAGAAAAAACACTACACCTCTGTACCACCTAATACCCACACTCCCTTCCTTGTTATAAATCTGGTTCATTAAGGAGATATGGGTGTCTGTAAAGACCTTCTGATGAAGGTCAGAAGCCTTTACTGCTGCCTCAGTACATGCAAGAGGACCAAAATGTTTATTCTACCTCTTTCACAAACTATAAATTCTGACTGAAAGCAACAGAGACTTTCATTAAGCCCCATTCCCATATTAACTTATGCAACCCTTGGGATGCAAATGGAGAAGAACATGGGACCTGCAATGCAAATATGACCAAAGTCACCAAACCACACCTATAACATGCAACTGTTCCATCCCATTAGGACAAGCCAAAATTTATAGTATAAAATGGGTGTTTCAGAGCAGAAACAACTGGAAGGAGGGAAGACCTCTGCCTGCTTGGGATCAGTTCATGGATTGTGTTTCTCCTTCTCTCCTCAAGCGATGCCTTTAAGTGAACTTGGACCGGACATGGGGATATTAATTTTTATATATATATATATAAAGCACTATAAGACTGTCTTACTCTCTTTCTGTTGTAACTTGTATTAACCCTCTGTAGATAGTGCATTTATCACTGGCAATCCTGAACTTGCTTTCTTGTTGCTTCAATAAATCCTACTATTTGTGAATCTGGATGGTGTAAGTCCTTCTTGAATGCAAATAGACCTATAGTACTGGGTTAGTAAACTGCATTATTTGTATGGCTGTGCTTATGCAAGCTCTCTTGAACTTGACCAGACTTATAGTGCTAAATTAGTTTCAATCAGAAATTATGCCCAGCTGCACCCAGCCCCTCTGATCTCTGAGGACCACTTGGAGTGCCTTGAGGGGAAACCTTATAAGGAGTGGCTGAGGTTGCTTGGTCTGTTCAGGCTGAGAAGAGACTGAGGGGAGACCTCATCATGGTCTACAACTTCCTCATGAGGGGAAAAGGAGGGGCAGGCCCTGATCTTTTCTCTATGGAGACCAGTGACAGGACCTGAGGTAATGACCTGAAATTGTGTTAGGGGAAGTTTAGGTTGGATATTAGAAAAAGGTTCTTTACCCGGAGGGTGGTTGGGCACTGGAACAGGCTCTCCAGGGAAGTGGTCACGGCCCCAACCCTGACAGAGCTCAAGAAATGTTTGAACGATAATCTCAGGTTCATGGTGTGACTCTTGGGGATGGTCCTGTGCAAGGTTAAGGGTTGGACTTGATGATCCTTGTGGGTCCCTTCCAACTCAGCATATTCTGTGCGTTTGTTTATTCTGGGTTTATTTTTATTTATTATTCTGGGTTTATTTTCTGCTAAATACCTATATCCTTCATGCAAAAAGTACAACTATAATCAAATCTCATTATTTTCCCTACTGTACTACCACTTGGATGATTTACCTATTGACTACATGTTAACTAAGCAATTTTGCACAGGTTGCCACATGATTTTTGAGCCAGGTTTGGTTTGTGGGTTTTTTTTCCATTTACCCTTAGCACATAAGTCCTAAGCAGAAGTGCTGTAAAATGATTAGGTTTAGTTAAGGTTCTGGGATCTAGTATGTGTGTGAAATATTAAATCACAAGGGGGACAAGAGGCCAGATTAGACAGTCAAATTTTTCTCTGCAGACTTAGACTTTAGTAAGCTGTAAACACTCTGTACACAATGCTTGTTTGAACTGCACTGCCAGACAGACAGATGGCCAGGCACTACAGTCCATACAGCTCTTCTCTGTGTAACAGAGAAAGCACCTCTGCAAATGGGATTTGCTTTGCTTTGAGCTGCTGTAACCATTACTGGTGAGTCACTCGTGGGGTTGTGACCTTTATTTATTTCTGTTGATTTTCCCCTTGAGTTAAAAGAGTTAAAATGGTTGTCTTTTACTGCCGTTGAATGTCTCCCTCCTAGAGAAAGCTGGTGAAGAGCAATTCAACAACTCTAGATGTTTCCTCAGAAGATGAGGTGATCTGGAAAGAGGGAAAGTGAGTGCTCCAGCTAGTGCCTGTAGCCACAAAAGGGGACGGAAAAGAGAGGCAAACTTTGCCATTATTTTTTCAGGCCCAAAATTTTTTTGCTGTGGGAGCAGGTCTAATGAAGGGTATTAAGTTGCTCGAGGGTCTGGAAAATCTCTCTTACGACAAAAGGCTGAGGGAGCTGGGCCTTGAGGGGAGTTCAGCCTTGAGAAGAGGCAACCGAGAGGGTACTCATTAATGCATATAAATATTGAAAATATGGGTGTCAAGAGGATGGTGCCAGGCTCCTCTCAAATAGAACTAGAGGCAATGGGCACTGATGCACAGGAAGTTCCACCTGAACGCAAGGAAGAACTTTTTTTATTCTGTGGGTGACTGAGCACTGGAACAGATTGCCCAGAGAGATTGTGTATTCTCCCTCACTGGAGACATTCAAGAACTGTGTGGATGCAATCCTGTGCCACGTGCTCTAGGATGACCCTGGTTGTGCAGGGAAGTTTCAATTCTGTGATTCTGTGAATAAGTTGCCCAGAGAGGTTGTGAAGTCACCATCTCTGGAAGTGTTCAGGAGGTGTCTGGATGTTGTACTTGGGGATATGGTTTAGAGGTGATTATGGTGGTGCTAAACTGAGAGTTGGACTAGGTGATCTTGAAGATCTCTTCCAAACTTGATGATTCTATGAAATTGGTTATCTAAATGTATATTGTGATTGAGACTGCAACTAAAGAAGCAAGGTGAATTAACTAGGATTGAAATATTAATAATATGTATAATGAGTCCTTTCTGAAGTCTGGGGAAGAAGGTTCAGGAATGGCAGACAGAGAACTGGGAAATTGCCAAGTAACCCTCAAATATCTTCCACGACCAACAGCATGGTCAGCAAAAAAAAACCCCTTGCATTAAGGGTTCCTTTCCTGCTGTGATTTGAATTCTCTATTCTACTCCCACTCTAGCATTTGTCTCATTTTGTTAGATATTTTGTAGCATCTGTTCCATGAGGAAAACCTGACCTCTGAGTTCGTGTGTATTCTGACAAGAATATTATGCATGCCTGTGTGTGAGCATGTCTATAAGGAGGTAACAACAGTCTACTTGTCCTATGCAATTAGCAAAGTATGGTTATATATGTTCATCTCCCTGAGCTGCCCCCTGCCTTAGAAGCAGTGATGGAAACCCACAGACTACTACACACCTGCACAACTTATAGCTAAGTTCTTGGCTGCTGTTTGTCAAATAGCAGATGATTCAGACATGGAAGGGTGTAAGTCTGGAAGTGAAGTTGTTCTTCACCCTGGAATAAGGGCACCCTGTCGCATAACTGTCCCAAACTGTTCACAGCTCAGCAGCTCACTTACGCAGAGTTCCCAGCCAGACATTATTGCTGCTCAGCCCGAGACGAATCACATCATTTCAAGCAGGATTATAGAAGCAGGCCTGAGGGAAGTCAGATAATAGGTCTCCTTCACTTGTTAACAGAGCAGTGGAGCCCTTATAAGGATAAATGAGCATTCTTTACCTTGGATCTGACAGAAAAGTTTAGTGGCCTCACAAGTAGCTTGTTAGTTGCAACCTTTTAGCTCCTGTTGCCATCTCTATTATTGTATTTGATCCATTGGAACTTGTTTTCCTGCAGTAAATAAGCATGTCATACTTCAATTTTCCTGCAGAAAAAAAGTATTACTTTTTTTTTTTTTTTTAGTTGAGATAATAATCTCAACCTAAAAATACTCAGAGTTTTCCTGGTTTTATCTGGCCATGGACAATCCCTACTGGAGCTTACCTTGACAAGTAGCAAATACCTTAACAGGCACATACATGAAAACTGGAACATCTTCTCATACAGAAACCTACCCTGAGAAGCTACATCATGCTAGCCTGTTGCTGTAAAGCTGAAAACTACAGTTCTTCCTTCCTCCATTGGCAATTTCAGAAGAGTTCCTGGCATCCAAACATTTGTCCAGTTGCCACAGAGCAGAATTATTTCAAGCTAAATAGCAGTCGACCAAGTTTCATTTATCTCAGAAAACATTTGGCAAACTGTCACAGGCTACATTATGGACTCCTTAAATGCACTTGTGACAAATATTAATTTGTGAAGGGACAGGTGTAACACTACTTTCAATTTATTCTTCCTCAAAAGGAATATGTTATTGATAATGCTGGGATGCATGGTATGCTAAGTTATAACAACATCCTTGTTATTTTGTCATTATTTTCCCCTTCCAATATATTTGAAACTGATTGCAAATTTCCACAACAGTCTTTTACATAGTGTGGAGTTTCATGGGAAGTTGGTAGGGCTAAAGCTTACAGAAACTTACAGCTTCTTCAAAGATGAATAGTAAAACAGTTATTTTGAAGTCAGTTGTGCTGCCTGCCTTTCTTATCTCTCACAGAGGAAAAAGCCCCTGACACTCTATAGGGATCCTCTTCAAAGAAAGTGGAACATGAGCCACACATGAAATTGTAGCCTGCATTGAATTATTAAAAGTCTGCTGCTTTCTGGCATCAGGGTCAGAAATCTTCATTCCTGTTCTGTATTTTACCTTTCTAGGCTTTCTGTCTCTTACTACAAAATCAGCTAACAAAATTCAATATAGCCTCTAAAAGGACTCCTGAGCACTGTTATAATTGTATTGTGCTCTTTGCTTTGAAGATAAGAGGAGAAACAGGGATGATATCTGAAAAATTACTAAAACAAAGTCAAAGGTGGCAATTTGAAATGAGCAAGTCCTTGACTCTTTTCCAAACTGCTTTCAGTGTTTCCATTTTCCCTCTATTCTGCAGAAGATGTACTTTTCTTTAGGATCAGGAGCATCGTCTTTTATTTTGTGGGAACAAGTTTCTGTGCATTACAGATAGAAAAAAATTCACTTCCACTACAAGGTTTTCTTCTACAACATTGCAGAGCAAGAGCTGTAGAAAACATCCTGCCCATGGTTTGCCTACTTCTGGAAGTCCAGTTTTGTTAAAAAAGAATATATTGTGTGATCAAATTAGACCAATACTAACCTTATAAGTAGGAATGTTGATCTAGAGGGGAACTTCTGAGTTACTGGAAGTGCTATAGCCTGTTTACCAGATTATGTAAACTCTTCCAAACATTCTGTTAGAATCTAGCTTTTCTTTATAGCTTTTAATTCCTATTACAAGGCTGTGTCAGGATCTTCTGGCTTTCAAGGCTAGAGGGATAATCCTCTATCCTAGCTGCCCTCTTATGTGTTCTTTTGAAATTCATTGCTAGTTTATGCCGCTTGTTTTTTGTGTTAATATTTTTTTCATGGCTTCTTTTCTTTTGTCTTTTCTCTTTTCCCACCACTGACTGACTGTGTTTTATAGACAGCATACCTCTTGGTCATCAAGCTGTTAGGCAAAAAAAAAAGTCGTCTCCCTAAGGTAGTATGTATGCTGCTCCATAGGATATCTGCTGTGCATTTCCCTTCTCTGTGCAAACTGGGGAACCAGTTGCAGTATGTCATGGCTTTCTTTTATCCCACATCTAAGTTGTCTTCCCATAGAAACTGGGTCATAAGAGAGAAAGAGGGAAGCAAGGCCTAATATGGCCTTGTCCTGATGTGGAACTGGACATTATGGGGAAGAGCTTGTAAGCTAAAGACATGAAGCATGCTTTAAGGTCCTGCAGTACAGCTACGACATAAGTTTCTTTCAACAGACTGAATGATAAGGGGATGGGAAGACTAATAAATAACACCTGCTCTATCTCAAGTTCATCAGACACACAATGGATCAGCTGGATCTTACTAGTGTTTGTAAGTAATTTTAATAGTTAATTTTAATCCTGTTGTACAGTCAGAGTCTTTCACATCTGAATTATACTGGTAGTTCATCATCAGCCAGGAATCTCCATACCCCTCAGGTTTTCTCTCTCTTTGGTTGTTACCAATAGATATATCTATAGGAAGAATGCTTGACCTGCATGCATGACCTCGTGATGGGTACAAATGAATTTTTGTCCTATGTCTCACTCTGGTTTTTAACATCATTCAACTCTTTTTCAGCAACATGATCTTCCTATGTATTGGAACCTTTATGTTCTGGGACAAGAGCAAATTTAAATGCTGCAAACACATTTTTTTCAACAGATTCACTAAAAAAATTAGAATTAAACTTATTCTAAGAAATAGTTCTGAAAAATTGCCTATTAATTATCCTTCATCTCCAGGCGTCTGACTTCACTGTTATCTACCCTTTAGCCAGTTCTTCTCCTAATTTATAATCTAATATTAATCTCTAGTTTCTGACTTAATAATTCCTCTCTCATGTAACATCATACTAAGTATTGTACCCATGTTCAGATAAATTGAATCAGCTGCCTCTCTTTGGTATTAATAATCATTTACTTGCAAGTTTGGTTTTGCATGTTCTTTTTACTTTTAGTAAACCTGTGCAGCATTTCTTTCCACTTCCTTCCATGTCTTTAATTATTCTTTCCATCAAAGGTTGTTCTAAAAAGTTGTGTACAATTGTGGTCAGAGTAATAATCCTCTATTGAACCACATTATGTTTCTTCCTTGTTTTCTGTCCTTTGGCTGTATGACCTCTTGGAAGAATTGACAATGAATTCTATGGAGTGCAACTTCAGAAGCTATTTCTTTTTGAGGCTTGGCGGTAACCCAGCCTTTTGCAAGTATGAATATATGGAGGCCTTCATCTTCTTTCTGCTCTAACACAGTACTTTTGGCTCCCATTTTTGGTCTCTTTAGTCATTTCTTCCTGTACATTCTCACTCAATATTTCCAATATATTTGATGTAGCTGACATAGAAGTGCTTGAGTTTTGGTCTAAACTGTGATTATCTTTAACTTCTATACTACTCCAGCACAATGCCTGTCCATACTTTATTCTTACTTATGTCCTTGAGCATTATGTTGCTACCTTTTAGAATGTCTGTGCACAATCTAATTTTGTTTGTTTTCTAATAAAATTGCTAGCAAAATTATTCCCCTAAGGTTTTGACATCTGTAACTTTCAGATATTACCTTTTAAAAGACAGACCATGGCATCAAAATAGCTCTTGTGTTTTTTTGTGGTCAAAAATAGCCACATCAGATGACTGAGTTTTATCTGCTTGGATGTTTTGTTGGAAATGGTAATATGCTGAGGATTCACCTTCTCTTCCTTGAATTTTTGGAGGATTCTTTGCATGGCTCATAAGTTTTTTCAAAGTGTTCTACAGCATTTTGTTGAAGGGATAAAGAGCAGGAAAACATAATAAACATTTTTTTTTCCTAGTATCAAATGCAGTACAAATCATTAAACAATAAGGAAAAAATGTTAATCAGTTTCCTTGGTAAATTTGCTATTATATATATTCACTGTAAATTCAAATAATTTTCAAGGTAGCTAAATCTTGATTTTTAATGCAAAACAAAGAAAGCAAAGCTAAGAAAAGGAGAAAAATAAAAGGCATAATTTTTTCTTAAATCTCAGCTAAATCAAGCTTGACAGACTAGTCATTGTCTGAGATGGAGAGAACAGGAGGAAGAAAGGCATGACAGTCATAAGACCACCTGATCATTTTGGGAACAGAAGATTTTAATTGGCCGCAATCCATCTTGCTCCAGTTAGGGGCTCTGAAGACTTTATGAAATGGTGAAATTTTCCCAGGATAAGACAACTTTCTACTTAGTTCGAATTAGCTTATTTGCCCCCCTATCCAAGCTTCATCATTAACACTGAGTTAATTTTGAGTTTGTGGATCCTTGTTTTATGTCTATTGCCTGCGAACATGTGCTGCTTTTGCCCAGGGTTGAGCCAATTTTCTTCACAGTAGCTGGTATGGGGCTATGCTTTGGATTTGTGCTGGAACCAGTGTTGATAATTCAGGGATGTTTTTGTTGCTGCCGCGCAGTTCTTATACAATCAAGGCCTTTTCTGCTTCTCACACTGCCCCACCAGCAAGAAGGCTCAGGGTGCACAGAAGACTGGGAGGTGACGCAGCTGGGAGAGCTGACTTCAACTGACCCCCAGGGATATTCCATACTGTATAGCACCATACTCAGCAATGAAACTGGGAGGAGGGTTGTTTGGGGGCCACTGCTCAGGGACTGGCTGGGCATTGTTCGATTGGTGGTGAGCATTTGTTTTCATGTGCATCACTTGTCTGTCTTGGGTTTTATTTCTCTGTCTTTGTTAAATTTTTTTTTCATTACAATTGTGAATTATTATCTTAACCCATGAGTTTTTTCACTTTTACCTTTCCAGTTTTCTTTCTTCCATCCCACTGGGGAAGCAGCTGTATGGTGCTTAGTTAAACCCCAACACAGTGTTTAGCACAGTCCAGAGGGACCTGTGGAGAAACAGGAGGAAAAAGAAGTAATCCCTACCCAAAGACCATTGGAATGATTGAGGGAAGGTTCCTTGGGTAATGTGTTAAATGCAGTTTTGAGACAGATAAAGATATACACACATGTAGTTGTGGTGCATAAATTATTACAAAGGCCTTCTTTGCAAAAGGGCAGATTTTAATTTACATCACTAACAGTCTAATACCTGGTGAAATGAACATCAAAGATTTTTGAGCTGCACGGTCTCAAAATGAAATAACATGTCAAGGTGCTGTGGGGCCAGGGGTAGGGAGGCTCAGCGTGGTGTGGTGACAGAGCAGGGACTGGCAGCCAGGGTCTGTCCCACTGCCCCAGCCACGGACAGCAGGCACTTCCCTGGGGACAGGCAGAGGCCCATCTGGGACATGGGCTGGGCTTGATAGAGCCCATGGCCAGGCAGGGCTGTGAGAAGCTGGAGACCTGCAGGGTCTGATGGTCCTGGGTGGCTGACATGGGGTTCTGAGCTATGTGTGAGGTGGTGAGAGCTCCAGGGGGGTAGGCAGCCACAGTCAGGCTGATTAGTGCCATCAGGTCTGTGATGAACACTGAACGTGCTTGTGTGACCTTCCTGGGCAGGCTTATTTGAATATAGCATTTAGATAGATACTGTATGTTTGAAATATAAAGTAAAATTTGGTCAATCCAGTCCTATAAATGTAATTCCTGTAGTTTAGCCATCAGAATTTGGTGTAGTTTCCTGACCTCTGAGTAATATAGAACTAAGATTCATCTAGGTTCCAAAACTCACATGCTAAGACTCTGAATGTGGTAAAAGCTATTAAAAATTTAAATGAAATATAATCAAGATTTGGACACAATGTCATAGAAGTATCAATGATACAGAAGCTCCAATTACAGAAGCCTGTATTTAATGTTGTAAGGGATTAGAAGTATGTTATACTACAACTGAACATATGAGTTGAAACAAAATTATTTCTCTAACATGTAAGGATCCCAAATTTGATGAAACTCAGGCCTATCTTATTATAGGTTTTGATCTTTCAAGAAAAAAGTGAAAAAAATGAGAATTCTTTTGCTTCTTCTTCTTGATACGCAGTATCTTGCTTGGCTTTGAGTTACAACTGTGACATTCAATTAGGTGCTGAAAATAAACTCATTGATTTGACACAGAAAGAAAAAAAGGAATAATTCAACATAAAAATATAATTTCTGCAGTATTTCAAGTCCCTACTTAATACTATAAGGCAGTCTTCTGTTTTTTTTTCTTTTTTTTTTCTTTTGCTACTCTCTTGAAAAGATTTTGAAGGGAAAATTCCCATATTAATACCTATACATACAGATATTACACATAACCAGAGGAGGGAGCCTCTAATTGTCCTGTGAAACCAATGAAAACCTGTTGGGAATTAGAACAAAGTGAGAAACTTTTTAATTAAAGAAAAAAGCAAGCAATCAGAGGTCTTTCTTGATCCCAATAGTTTTTAATGAAAAAACCATCCATGTAAGCACATTTATTGTAGTTATCTTTTTCAGTGACTCAGTGCAATGCCTCCATGAAATCCAGTCCATGAAACACTCGCAGCTGGTGCTGTCAAATGCTAAATGTCTAAACTGCCAAACCCTCTTCCTGCCTTCAAAACTGGGCCTCTCCTTCCCCTGTCAGAGCATAGGAGGTCTGGTCCTTTTCAGCTCAGGTTTGCTTCCCTTCTCCACTCCATTTGTCTTCCTTTCTGCCCTTTTCTTTCTTCCAGACCTGTCCCGATCACAACTCCTGTTGCCTACTTTATATGGCAGCAGGTTGGGGTGGGGAGGATGGCAATGCGTGCATTTCAAAGGAGAGTAGTGAGATAGAGGCAATGTTTGTATCAGCCCAGACAAGCGTGTGGGGAAGCAATCCATGGAAGGATTGTGGTCATCATCTAAGTTCACTCTGCTTTGAAGAGTGCAGACAAAATGCTCTCTTCACATCCTGAAAATGATCGAATCTATAGCTGGTGGTGAGTCACTGCAGCTGTTGATTCCTATTTAACCAGATAAATATAATATTTGAGCAAAATTTTACTTAAAATTACAAACTTCAGAGTAATGCAGGGTGTATGTTTTCTGACAACTGTAGGATCCTGAATCTTCAAATTGCTACACCTATACAACCTTACACCGTGTTTCTTTCTCTTTCAGCTTCCTAAGTCTGGGTAGAAAATTCACGATAGAATACAAAATAAGAAGTTAGAGAAGTCTGAAATCAGATTGTATATAGGTTTGAAATTGTTCCTCTTCTGTATATGCATGCGGCTTGGTTTATCTACATGGGCCATACTTTTCCTTTCCTCTGTGAAATGTTGCTTGCATACTGTACTGTGTGGACTTGCTCTGTGGGTGAATTGGGACTTTGCACTGAATTGAGTGTTGGGATGCAGAGCTCCCCTGAAGAAATACAGTGTAGTTTCCTGCTTAAGATAACAGGGGGATTTACTGAAGAAGTCTTTTCTTCTTGATGCTGCCAGAGAGGTCCATATGATATCATGGATAGTGATATGAACAAAACTTTTAATAAATAACCATTTCCTCTCTTTTCCTAATTTTCTTTGTGCCCTCTGTTAGGTTTCTGTCCCAATATACATGTGTGCATAAATTTACAGCTACATCTGAAGACACTGGGACCAGTGATTTCTGAACAAGTGAAAACCTGTATGCTGATAAGCTCTCTGGAAAGTATTGCTGGCAGGATATCTACTTGAGCACAAAACCCATTAGGGTTTAGATTAGAATCTCCACACCCTCATTTGTCGCATGTGAAATGAGGCTTACCCTGCTTCCTCTCTGCTCACTATTGTAAAACTGAATCTAGAACATATATGGAAATATCCAACTGGTGAACAGTATGGATTGGAGACGGTTCCTTTGGAACTGCACTGATGTAACTCTTTTTGTAGATGAGACTGCTCTTTAAGATTGTTTTGTAATTATTCTCGGAGCAGTTAAATGCACCTGCTTAAGAAATAGGTCTTCACGTGAATAGAACTTTCCACAGTAAACAACTTCATTGCACGGAGAGTACTTTCACTTTTGTAAGGCATTAAAGCTCAGGACGTTTTCTTCAATGGTGATGCTTGAATAATCAGCTATGTATAATTTCCCCATAGATTTTTATCTCCTACATCTGTACTCTTGGATCATGTTTGCAATGTATTATGAGCTTGTACTTATGAGTCTTGCACAAAACCAAAAATGACTTTCACTGCAAGCTTTCCTTTTGCTTGCCAAAAATACATGGCAAACTGGGATAGAAAATAGGTATGATGGAAGCAAACTTGGTGGGCTTCTGATTTTAGATCTCTCAGTAGTGGTAAGTGCTTACCTCTCCATTTTTGTTTTGTTAAACAAACCACTCAACATACATAACCATGATTCACTGAGCAGTAGATAAATAGAAGCCTTCTACAAACTGGTTCAGTGATATAAAAGGACTCCTTCAGTCCTTCCTCAGTGGCACATGCATGACTTCCAGCAAACTTAAGCTAAAGTGGTAAGACACTATGATCAAAAGCTGCAATAACTACTATCACTAGTGGCTGGCATTGAAAGGGGATTATAATCTTTACCAGTGAGGTCACTTTTTTGCCTTCATTTTGCTCTACATTACTCACAGTGATGAGTTGTTTTATAGCAATTTGTGTCTGATTACTGCTTCGTTATGGTCAAAGCCTTATATGCAATAAAAACTTTGTTCAAATATTCCCACCATCTGCTGCTGAGCACTTTCCATTTTCTATTAGACTGGCAGTCTTTTGCAGGGTTTCTTTCCTGCATGTGAGGGACATGTGATAGAAAAACTGTTCCCAAAACTTCCAGAGGAAATATTCGTTTAACATTTGTCATTTCGAGATTACAGGTATTCATTTAACTTCCCCCACATGTGGTTTTAGTTTCCTTTAATTTATTTGTTTTAAGGGATATATCCAAGACATGATGTTCAAATCCAGATCTTGGATCTTTCCAGAATTTGCAGCCCCATGTTTTGCTTTATTCCATTGCTGAAATGGAATATTGTTTTCCTGAGTAATAACTGACTAAGGACCTTAAGGATTAGGTATCAAAACCATAGCTTCAAAAGTATACAGTACCACTAAAAGTGCTAGTTTCAGTTCATAATAAATGTTTTTGTTTTCTTTAATTTTTTGGCATTATACCTCAAATAATCAGGTATGAACTGGTTCTCAAATGCAAATCTCTTCTAGGTGCTGTAGATAATCAGGCTTCAGATAAAAATCATGGCACTTCTCATTTTTGTCCTCTGAATCTGTCATCCAATCTTCACATGCTTGAAATTGGAAATTCATACAATTCCAAAGGTCCAGTTAGATGTTCTCAGTCTGTTGCAAGAGTTACAAACCTTTCTCTTTTGGTTGATTACGACCATTTTGCTGAGCTGCCAGCAAATATCAATTAGTGCACACTTTTCCCTAGCTGATACGCCTTTTGAATGTAAATGAAAGGAAGGAAATGGGCATTAAAATGCCACCTTTTGTTTTTCTGAAACACTGAATATGTTTGTGTTACACAGGTATGAATTGCCACTGTCTGAGTTTCTCAAAACTCACTAAAATCATCTTAGCATGCTGTACTGCAGACAAAGCTTTTCAGTGTTCAGTTCTTCTCACTGAAGTGTTTTCCTTCCTTTGCTCCCAGCCATGGATTAATAGTCTGTAAGCAAGCTTGCTCTCAAAAATGTCAAATTTAATTGAAAAGGGAAAATTAGAAAATAAAAAGTTCCCTGGCATGGCTCCTCTGGGTCCCACTCTTAACAGCTTTGCAGGTTTCTCTGCTTCATTGATCAACCCAATGTTGGAAAGCTAAGCCCTCACTGCTCCCACTGCAACTTCTACCTGGAGTCCCTGGGGCAAAATTCAGCCGTGGTTGCATCGGAGGAACACACTAGGTTCACTTCTGGCTCACAGGTTGCACAGAGCAATAACAGGCCTTTTGTCATCTCCTTCCCCTCCCTGCTTTGCCGATAAGCTGAAGAAAAGCAATCACATGAGCTGTGACATGGCTAAGGACATAGGCGGCCATCTGCACTTGTCATTTCTAGGCCCAACACTGTGCGTCCCAAGGGAGCTTGGAATGGAATGCGCAGAGCAGGACAGCTCAGCTCTTAAACTGTGGATAAGTGGGCCAAAGGTTTTCTAAGAAACAAAGGATTGAGCTGGAAGCATTTGGTTTAGAGCCTTTTGGTTTGCTGTGCTTTGTGTGAATCAAAGGGAGAGTTGTAAAAGAGCTGGATGTCTCATGGTGCACTAGGAATCTGAGACAGTCATGACCCCAGCTCACCCTGTAACTCTAGAACTGAGAGTTGGGAAATGCCAGTCCCTGCTGGTCAACAGAATTGCTTGCTGGGTCAGTTTTACTATGTGCCTCTTGTAGGAATGTCTAAACCACAATCCCATTCTTGTGTGATTTTACTGAAGAGCAGAAAGTTGAGATTTTGGCTCAAGTTCATGCTGGGGAAAAAACTGTTGAACCACAGCATTCTGTCCAGAAAGGCGCTGTGTATAGCTGTTGTGAATGTGGACCAGTCCCAAGTCCTGTTTGATAGATAACATATGCCCTCAGTTTTCAAAGCTTTTCACTGCCTTTCTTTGGGTTTGAGTCCAGCAGACTAAAATCTTTTATCTTATAGCAAGAAAATTTGCTGTTATAGGAACTTGGTGTTATGGCAATGGTGCCATAACAGAGGAGAGGCTCAGTACGCACCAGACTGCCACTCTGCCCTGGGAGGGCATCTTCAGATGGGCATTCTTCTAGCTGCTCTATTTGTGTACCAGCAGAATCCAAATGATCCCATTTCTGACCTGCAAGTAGAAAATGGTTTTGATCTAGAAAGCATCATAGTGTTGATGATTATCCATTCAGAGGGAGCACACACAAAATGCATTTCAGTGTTAGGCTTTTGCCTTTGACATCTGCAAGAATTCTTGCTATTCCTCTCTTGTGTTTTATCTTGGGGGGAGGTAAAATGCAGCAGAGAAACAGCTGAAGTCAAGCTAAAAAACTGAATTCTCAGTCCAATGCAGATGTGCAGTGAGTCGTCATTATTCATGCGTGTCATAGACATTTTCCTGCCTTCACGCATTGCTACGAAATTGCACAGGAGAAATGTATAGCAGGAGCCATTATTAGAACTTACTTGCCAGTGTACAGTTGAACATGTTGTGCAGTCCAGATAAACTTTTAAGACACTAAGACCTATGTATGTGGGGAATTTATCAAGAAAAATGTTAATTGCCTTAGAATTAATTTTTAAATCTATTTTTTTGTGTCCCCATTCACTGATAGCTGTTCATAAAGAGATGGGAACACTTGGTACAGACACATGAGGTCACTCTAAAGTAATACATTCAGAGATGGAGTCTGAGTTTTCCTTGTGATTTCCATGCTTTTGCTCTGTTGTACCAGCCAGACTCTTCCCCAGACAGGTCTGTTGGAGAGTGGAAGGCTTTTCAGGTTGAGAACCAAAACTGGTGAGGTAGGGAGGGTCCTCAGCAAGTAGCCTTAGGACTTTCTCCAGTGCTGTCTAAAGCAAGGAGACCTGACTTGACAGGAACTAGGGCCTGTCAGACATTTTTAGTGGATGGAAGAGTGGCAGAACAGAAATAAGGTGCTCACTCATGTTCTGTATTCTCCAGCTGTATGAGGGAGTGCTGGGCTGTCACTGCCAAAATACCCTCTTTCTTTAGGACTGGAAGATGTACTTATTAGTGCCAAGAATAAGAGGAGGATAATGAAGGTTTCTTGACAACACTGTCATTGATTTGCCTTGGCCCAATTGCCTCACTTTCCTTATTCCTAGATTTCCTAAGCCATAAACTGTGAACAATCATTTTTGTGACTTTGCAATGTCCTTTTGCTAAGTTAAGCAATAGAAACTGAGTAATATCCACGAAACTAATGCAGGACTGCCTTCCTGTAGGTGGGCAATGTTTTATCCCACCACATCAAACAGCTGCAGCCTGTAATGGATTGCTTTTTAGTTAATTTCCACATGTAACACTACTTCTTCAAGAAGAATTAGGTGTGCAATGTTGCTTTGCTCTAAATGTTCTAGCCACTGTGTTACTCGGTCTCCTTTTTGAGTTGAAAGTGGTAAGGCTGAGTGTTCCTAGCAAAATCAGGCTTCTGCTTTATACTTTTGTCACAACAGTTTAAGGCAGTTGATTTCCAGGTTTCTTTTTTGAGAAGAGGAATCAGACTGCACCAGGAACGCGTGTGATGCAACACTTTTTCGGAGATGGAGAGAACCTGGTGCAGACTCCCAAGAAGTCCTCATTCATAGAATGCTTTGTGTTTTCAATCTCTTCTAAGAAATTCTGTATTCCCATCAAAGCAAATAATTCAGCCAACATTCAGCCTGAGTCTCCTCATATCAGGAGGCAGCTCAAGTTTACACAACAAAATTAAGATCACTATTACAAAGGTTTGTTGGAAAGGGTGGAATACTATTTTCAGTAAAATAATTATCCATCTTAAAAGAGAACTAGACAAAAGTTGGAAAACAGCACACAAATACTACAAAAGACAAATAAAAGCCAGGCTCCTGGAGAATACAATATATTTTCAAAGTTACACTGGAGGGCATTTACTGCCTACAGATATTTTTCAATTTAAATTATTTCATAAAGGCCATGAGAACAGTCTTCAGGCATTTATAGAGACACACCAGTATGTAATCTTTTCACATATTGGGGAAATAAAATTCATTTATATGACTTACCTCCCAAATTCTTTAAATGTTAAATACCCCAAAATTAATTTGCAGTCCAGCTTAACATTAAGTCTGTAAAGAACCTGTGACTGATTCTAAATGAATTAAAGTAGTTACCCCAAACTACTAATGGTTTCCTAATGAATGAGGCATGCAGCTGACTGAGACAGTGGGGGATCTCCCAAGTGTTAACCAGGTGACAGCTGTAGAAACAGATGAGTTTCAAGGTATCTTTACAAGATATAATATTGAGTCAATATAATAATGACTCAAGGCATTTTGCGGTCAGCAAGTGCACTGTTACATCTGTACATTTGGGATTGTAGGACAGTGTCAAATCCACCTCTGAAGAACCAGGTCTGAGTCATTAGAAGTTCTTGAGGATATGAGTTATAATGAGCATCTTAGTTGAAGCACTCTCATTTATCAAGCAAAAATCTCTTAAGAGATCAGTGTTTCCTTCAAGTTGCAATTAATATTGTTTTTTATCACTATGTTGGATATACATAAGGATTTGAAATATCTTTCAAAATTGCTGGTTACAGTAATAGCTACTTTCTTTTTTAATTATTGGAGAAATAATGAATTAACTTCTCTTGCAGCTCTTTAATAAGGAAGTACAAGCTGTCTTTGAAGTACTAGCAGCCCAGTTATTCCTGTGTTATTCTGGCACATGTAATTATCTGTCTTCAAGGCTTTAAGCCATTCTGTTTATCAAGCAAATCAGCAAATAAGTCAAAGAACAACCCTAAAACTGAAGCATCGTTATCTGCAATACAGGAAATAGAATTCTGCTGCTATTTTATGGCACATGGAGCCATCAAAAATCAATCTTCATTCAAATCAGATAAATTTTACCAATAGACCGGCTAATAATAAATTCTGGAGAAAGGAAGATGTACATGAAGGTAGAGAAAAAAGTCCCAGATTTCAAATCTAATGTGCCTCTGCTGTAACATGTTCTAGTTTGAAAAAGAAGTTTGCCCAAAGAACTGAATGATAACATTACTCTATAACCCAAATGGAAACAGTGTTTAAAAATCTTCAGGTATTTGTAGTAGAAAAAGTATTCTTCTTATTGAAGTCCAATAATGAAAGGAAACTATAAATTATGTATAGTTATGTATATATATATGTTCTATGAATTTAAATTATGTTCTTCAAAAAAAGTCTGAAGCCTTGTCTACATGGAATGGTGTTGCTTCTTTTAAAAAAATATTTTTATCCCATTTTCTCCCTGTGTTGACCCTAATAGATTTAGAGAGCCTGTCCCCTTTGTTTACAATGGGTTAATTCCCAATAAATGAGTCCTGGACTTTCTCAAAATAATTGTGTACCATTCTGGATGCAATGTCCATCAGATTTTGCATCCTGGGACTTTTTTGATTGTTGGTTGTCTACTAGAACCTGTTATATATATGAATCTTGTGGTCAAATTTGAAAGATCTTGTGATTCCTCTGATACCATCTCGTTGTTCTTGGGGTTTTAATGATTTCACCACTAATTTCATGTTGCTTGAGGACAACACTGGCCACTGCAAATCAGATAGTTGTTACTACAAACAGGGTGAAGCATGCATACTCTTGCAGCATGGGTGACTTTGGATAAAACTGAAACTGCTTTTACAGTAGGCAGTGTCGTACCATGTGAATACTGTAAGAGATGAAGTTGGGGGGAAGCCATATTGGGCCACATCATAGGTTCTTGTAAAGAAAGTATCCTTTCCCAGCATTCTAAAATATTTTCTTACTCATACATTCTTTCTTCTTTTGCTCAAATAATAAGGATGACAGCAGTGGCTGTGGAATAGCAGGATCTATAAGGGCATTTGGCTGAGTGCAGGTCATCCAAGAGTGTCTGTAGCACAAGGCCAGCTCAGGCTCCCTTTCAGTAGAGAGGGTTGTCTGTCATCACATAATTGTTGTTCCTGAGAACTACTTGCTAGTTTGAGACCAGTTTAGTGATATTATTTTAGGTGCAAGGCCTGTGGTCACTGGGGATGACACTATTTAAGAGAGTCCTCTGCCCTCATTTTTGCATCACGAAGTTCTATGGAGGAGATGAAGTGACAGATGAGTGCCTGTGGACTAGAATCAGGGGGAAGTCCAACAAGGCTGACATCCTCATGGGTGTCTGTTATAGACCACCCAACCAGGATGATGAAGGAGACGAATTATTCTACAAGCAGCTGGCGGACATCTCAAAATCGCCAGCCCTTGTTCTTATGGGTGACTTTAATCTGCCAGATGTCTGCTGGGAGCTCAATACTGCACAGAAGAGACAGTCTAGGAGATTCCTAGAGTGTATAGAGAACAATTTCCTTCATCAGCTGGTTAATGACCCTACCAGGGGTAAGGCCCTGCTAGACCTACTGTTCACAAACAGAGAAGGGCTGGTGGGAGATGTAGTGGTTGGAGGCCGCCTGGTGCATAATGACCATGAAATAATAGAATT